>BOPP01000031.1:7303338-7323654 GCA_017312745.1 Gryllus bimaculatus
GGGGCGGGGCGGCGAGATAAAACCTCCAGCGGGCGAAGCTGCAGCAGCCGGCGGTGCCAAGCCCTGCGCTTCCAGCACGGGAGAGCCCCCCAGCCCCTCCCCACCCCTCTGCCAACGCGCTTACTCACGGCCTGAGCCCGCCCTCGCTCGCCTCCAACACCGAAAGACGGCTCTAGCTCGTTTTAGCAGGGTCACGTGCCTCTACAATGCTAGCTCGGTCTAATAACGTCGTTATATCGTGTGTCGGGATGTGCCGTATGTCCTGACCACTGCTAACTGCGCCATAATATTCGCTTTGGGAGGGGATTGTCCCTCCTGCCGTTTCCAATTCTGACAAATACACAGCAACCCCACTTCTTACATGAACATTCTCACTGAAAAACAGAATTGATTCATTGATCTTCTCCAGAGGAGTATCTACGTAATCAGACGTCCATGGCAAGCATAGAATTTGCGCCACTGGCAGTATACTATAAATTAGAGTTACTGTTATTTGATTTCGACGGTTTGCTCTAAACAGCGCCTCTTGCAAGTAGCACCCACGTCAAGATGGCCAAACCGTAGATAGGCCTCTGACCTTCTCCACCCATAATTCTGCAACGCGTGTGCGCTCACAACAGCCTGCTGCGTCGCGTCTGTTGTGTCCGCCATCTCTCCGCGTCGCCGTCTCCGCATCCGCCATCTCTTCCACCCACCAGCGCCACCTCAGCGCCGCCTCGCCCCGCGCACCGGGCAGAGCCGAAGAGCCGCCGCCGCCAACGCCGCCACGCGGCGAAGTCCGACATTAATCCTAGCGCGCGGAGGAACGAGCCCAGGCGCTGATACGGACCCCGCGATATTTCACCATTACGGCCCCCCCGGCCGGGCCCCGCCTCGCCCGCTCACACCTCCGCCGGGCCACGCCGCCCCCGCCGAAGCGCTCGTATCGGGCCGCGGGCCGTGGCCGGACGCCAATTAGGCCGGGTGAGGGGGGGAGGGGTTGGCGTGGCGCGGCGTGAGAGACGAGGGGCGGGAGGGGCGAAGGAGCGAGGGGCCGAGAGGTCGAGGGTTCGAGACAACGGCGCCCGAGCGAGGCCCTCGGGAGGGCGAGAGATTTGTCCGCGAGATGGCGCGACGTGGCCAATGACTCGTTCGGGAGCGGATGAGCGATTCCGCGAGCCGCCGCTCTTTGTTCGGAGGAGGCAGACTCTTCGCCGCGGCCGCCGCGCCGCGCCACTGTCGCGCTGCCGGGAGGAGTTTTATGGCGGCGTGAAATCCCCCAAGGAACTACAAATTCGAAGGGGTTTTAAATGAGCACCTGCTTTGGTCGAAATGGTTACTTTGTCATGGGTACTATAACATTGTAGGATAACGTCAGCCCTTCCTCGATCAGAAGACAAAGTTCATTGCTTTTCTGGGACATATAACATCTATTGGACTAAAAAAATTCCTACATACATGTAACTTGAACACTGTCTTCAGTCGCGTCACTGTATATTAATGGTGTCTTAATAGGCTAAAAAATTGATATCTTTTATAGAGAAGTAATATCTTTACTTCCCTGTTGAAAACATTTGAAAATACCAAATAATCTATTTACACAATAAATGCTTTTATCTTGCACTAGCCTACTGGCGGAAAGTTGGTAGAACATCACAATTGCCTTTCTATTTAATTGCTATTACACTTGGTTGGACATTCAAAAATAGGAGGAAGGGAATAATATTTCACACTTCAAGCCCGAATTGTTTCTCCGACGCGAAACTTAATTCAAACCTCCTTTTTCTCCTCAAATGACGTTATGATGAACAAGGGCTCGGCAGGTCACGCTACCACGGAAGAGGAAGACTCTGAGAGGCCCTTAAATCTCGACTCTGGTGGATCTGGAAAAGAACAGGAAACTCGGAGACAGTGAGGGGGGAAAAGCACTCAATGAGGTAGTTGGAATAACATGCAATGGTTCGCACTTGACAAATTCCTTGGACGCGGTACAGGCTGAGAACACTCAGAACACCTGCAGTGCCTCTGACCGGGAGTGCCTGGGTTTCGAGACCAAACGGTCGCGGATTTTGAAAGCTATATTTAGAGCTAGATGAAATTCTAGGCCAGCCGCTTTCCAGAGGAGAGTTTTAGGCTTCACCCGCTCTCATGTGTGGTTTTCCATGGTTACTCCGACCATTACCAGGCGCATGCCAGCAAAGTATCCTAAAAAACGAGCCGTGATCTTACCTGTGACTTCCTTGGCCTAGCCTCTTCCCTTTCACTAACACAACCTTAGATGCTCAATATTACCACAAATGTCGGGAGACCAGCCGGGAGCTTAGAGTTTGTCTCAGGTAGAGCCCTACTCCGCTGGTAACGACATACGGAGAAGAAACTCTCACAATCCCCCGACATGTAGGTCGAAACCAGAACTCTCGTGTTAGTGGCGGAGAAACATCTGCTTCCGGGATACAATACGGACCACCAGTAGGGACTCATGCACGTTTCTTAAGACGAGGAAAGAATCCAATGGCAAATACTATTACTTTATATGGAACATGAAGTAAATTAATAGTGTCATTAACAATATCATTTAAACTGGACAACAAGTTTTGTCCGGTTTAATAGTTTTGTTCATTTTGCTCCACTTGTTCATTGTGTTTTGCAAGAGAAACACTTACTGTTTCGCTAAATGCTACATCAATGCGATATTATTATTATCTTAACATATCATGATGTGTTAATTTTAGAGAACAATAAAGAGAGTCGTGATTTTTCGTGTCTCTGATTCTTTGATTTTCGCGATCTAAATTTTGAAAATCAGAACACAACCGGCCATCCGTCAAATTTGAACATTGAACGCGTGGAAAACAACAAGATGAATTTGTCTTTGATGGCTTACTGTTAATAAGGAAGCTTGATAATACTACACTTTGGAAAACCGCAGATTCTCTACCGTGCTCGTGGTGCGCAAGAGCTCCGGTAATATCGGAACTTCAGATGTTTTGCGCTCAACAGCAATCATTTATTGTATGCTAATTTCTAAATTGACAAAAAAGAAAAAAATGTTTTGCTTCTTTTTATACAAATAAAAGAACAATTTTGAAAAAGTAACTCACAATATTTCATCCGAATATCATCAAACGAATCAAATTATGAAGGGAAAATAAATTCTATAGGCTCTAGTCTAGTTTTTACAGACTGAATTTCAAAATACTTCACATAGGAATCACCCTGTTCGTTCGTTGAAGAAGAGTGGGAGAGACGTAACGCCGGGTTTCCGCCCACTGTGATGCCATACTGGGAAATGAGATTACACAGTATCCCTACCTACGTCCTGGTCCTTAATTTCACATGACCCATGCGAGTAGGAGCGTCCATCCCGGAGTTGTTCTAATTCACGTAGCCGACTAGAGATGGCACTTTGCTGAGGAACTCCTCCCCGCAGGTCGTAAGGGTGCTTTAAAAAATGTTTCCTCGTCTGGCCGTAGCAGCGCTGAGTCATATGAACGATTACTACACGAGAGGAGGAAACCTTGAAAATTCCTACTCAAAGCGGGATCGTGTTTCCACGTCGCCTACCAAGAGCGCGCAGTTTTAACTTCAACTAAGCCTGTTTCCACATAAATACGACTTAAAAAATTTATTCGTACATTTTGCCTCCTGTATCAAAGCAGATATGTTCGGTAGTTACAATAAAAGAAGATGATAAGTGAGGAGACATCCGTCTCTTCCCTCTTCCGAGAAACCGTCTATTACGTATCTAATGAACTTCCGTCCCGCAACTGTGTATGCTCACGAAGGTGCCCGTGATCATGAGTATTTCCATTAATTTTAGCTGCCCTTACTTTCCGCTTACCCCACGTAGCTGTCCGTTCTCTTCACTCTTGAGGGAATACCAAATAAAATATTTAAAGTTCAAACAAATGAAAATATATTGTTCTTAAGTTCTGGATGACGAATCAACCGGCAAATTCTTACCTGCTTCGCTTTCGCCGAAATATTGTTCTATATTTTTGAACCACAGATTAAATAAATCAAATACTTTCCCTACAGTTTCGCAATTTTTCTACACTCTAGAAGACGCTACTAATGAGGTATTTGAACAAATATTTCACTTTAAATATCACGACGTAATGCGTCCATTTCTTACAAACTCTAGCCCGCATCTCATAAACAAAACTCGCCTCCATAGCAACCTATTAATTTACTATATTGTTCGTTCTCTTACGAGTTGATACACTCGCACCAAGTTCTATATTTTCATTTTGTAGCATCGCTACCGCGGATGCCATACGTGAATAATGTCCGTTAACGCGTCAAGAAACAGTACATGACCAAACAGTCGGAGGCCACTCACCTTGGCGCCGTTGATGTACCAGGAGAGGAGCGCCTGGGGGCTGGTCTTGTTGGAGGTGCAGTTGGCGATGACCCACTCGCCCAGCGAGTAGGCGCTCGCCACGCCCTCGATGTGCGGGGCGTCGCGGGGTAGCGCTGCCGACAAAGAACAGGACGCGCGTAAATTTCCTCGAAGAGCAATTCACAGCTAGGAACAAAACGATGGCGGCTGACGTCCTCTATCTCCAGAAAACATCCTAATTGGAACTGTTTATACAGAAGTTGCTTTACTACTGGGTCTCGTAATAGATACTTCTAACAGAAAAACTAAACGGTTGGTCTACATGTCATCTCAAAACTTCAATGCAATCTTCACAGCCATCGTACAAGATTTTGAAAAAGTTAGACATTGTAATACATAAATACAACTTTTTACGACAATTTTCTATTCTTAATTGGTTGCGAAATTTTTAATGCACTAAACCAAAACAAGAAAAACCACCCTCCACGTACGCTAAAGACTTTTGTTCCACTATCTGCTTAAAACTATTGCTTAGAATCTTAGTGTCTTTCTGCTCCGTTATTATTTCCACTACTCATAAGTGTTAACTTGCGATGTGACAATTTTACCTTAACGATATCACTACATAATATTCTTCATACCCGTTAAGAACTAGTCAGCAACCTTATTACATTCCTATCATGTTCTGGTCCTTAATCTCTTCTCGCCTTTCACTACCAGTCTAGTCCAGTCCCGTTAGCGACTTGGTGACTGTCGCGACTCAACTAAAATGTCCAGAAGTAGAATTTTACTGCATTCCTTCTTTCACCAAACGGAATACAATAGACAAGAATACGAAATATTCGTATACACCCCGTAATAATTAAGGCGTTGGCTTTAAGAAACAAACTTTATTTTTTTAAATATATTCGCGATTTGAGTGTCGTAAGGTTTAGATCTTGGTTAAAACAATTGTTCATTTAAATCAACCTGTGTTTTAGGGAGATCGTATTATTTTAAAAACTTGGCTTTTTCAAGCTTTTAATGGGGTTATGAAAACTACCCAAACATGAGAACAGTAATAACATTGGAAAATAAAGAATAATAATAACATTTTGTTTAATATTTCGAAGAATATGAATGGTTGCTCACTCTATCTTTAAAATTAATATGTGGTTTCCCTTAAAACTGGGATGCACGATTAAATTTAGGAATTTCTTGGAAGATTTACATTTACTCCTGTGCTCTTCGATTTATAAAAGTAATTTAAGGCCTAAACTAATTAAAGTTGAAGGCGGATTAAACGGAGAATACAATGAGGAGCGAGAGCCTCCGCAAAGACTTGATAGCCTAAACCGAACGCGCGGCTTTCTTTGACTGCCTAATCCGTGCGTTTGTTTCGCGCGCAAAGTGGGAGGAGAAGCGGCTCAGAAATTGCATTGGGGCCAATTATGACGAAACGAGGAGGAAGTTGCTCCTGGGGTCTATTACCGGCGACAATATCCCCGGCATCGGCTTACTCTCGGCTTGGGCCTCCCCCAACCGGCGGCGAGGAGGGGGAGGAAAACAAAGGAGACGCGACCGCGCGCCGCCGCGAAGTTCGGGCGACTTCGCAGGTGAACAGGCGATCAAGTGCGCGTTTGGAGTTGGAGAGGCTGCGCGGATGTGGTGGGAGCGGGAGCGGGGCGAGGAGCGGGGCGAAGAGAGCGGGGCGAGAAGAGCGGGGCGAGAAGAGCGGGGCGAGAAGAGCGGGGCGAGGAGCGGGGCGAGGAGCGGGGCGAGGAGCGGGGCGAGGAGCGGGGCGAGGAGCGGGAGCGGGGCGAGGAGGAATTAGGCGCTGAATGCAGCTGAGAGTGAGCTGTCGCGCGCCTGACGCCTTCAAGGAGCTCTCTGGGTGGCCGCAGAATTTGGCGCCAAGGAGTGCAATTTGGCGCAACCATTGAAGGAAAATGTCCAATGTTGTTTTTATTTATTTTGTACCTTAACTCGTAAAGTACTGTGGGTCGTGCTTCGACAAATAATATTTATTTAAGATCAATAAAGAAGGTTGTTATTTATTTATTTTTTATTGAATTTGTTGATTCTGCTATTACTAGGGGTGGCTGATCCGCAATCGGCATCTTCGGTTCTCCTCTGAAAAGCGGCTTTAAAACCGTGTGGTGAATGAGAGGAATGTAAAGCAAAATACTTATTCTAATACTATGTAATAAATTGATAAATAACTTTATCTAATTTGATAACCAAGAGATGACGGAAAGGAAGTCAGGGGAAACAAGCGAACGTAAACAAAAACGTGTAACCTACAACAAATGAACCTGCTTTGTCAATCTCTAACACTAGATTCGTGGACTCTAGTTTCCGTGTCACCCCAGGTCATCGCATCGCAACACAATAAAAAAACACCCACGTCTTGGCCCGATTCGATATATTGGGTGGTATGAATAAAAGTAAGCAAGTACTCTTTGCTCCGAGTTTCCGAGATCTTACTCAGTTTCGTATGAATAAAGTGGGTAAGCAATTGCTCAGTCTCTGAGTACTTGCTTCAGCTCTGAGCGTACTCTCAACTGGCGACCAAATGCTCAGAATCGGTATGAATAAAGTTAAGCGTTTACTCTCTAGAGTGAGCACTTACTCCAAAATTTCGGAGGGACCTTAGTAGCAGACTCACGTTTGAAAAGTAAGGTTAAATTGGCCGATTTTTTAACGTGTGTTGATATACATATACAGCGGACTGAAAAAATGCAAGATTACGCGAAATTCTCGTGATGTAGATTAGAATCTTTGCCGAATCGAAAAGTACAATGTATAGTTGGTACGATTTTTATCGGCGTTTGCTTCCAGGCGCGTTTTCATATTGCATATCTTCTATGTTAATCGGCCATCGCTCTTTTCTACTTGGAATTTTTCGGGGTACTGGTTTTTGAAACTTTGTAACGTTTCGTTTCGGCCACAGCGTACTTCCGAAAGCTGTCTCTTTTCAAAAATAATTTTATATTCACTTAGCATTTCGGTAAAAATTAGCTGGGCCACTAGCGCCTGTTTTTGGTTACTGCTATTCATATTCTAATTTAAAGAATGAGACAACAAACTATTGCTCTTTATTCCGCACAAATGTGCGCGACGTGCGTAACGTATGTAACTTCTTCGTTGCTTAAGAACCCAATTTTTAAAACTCTTAGCCTGCACTATCACTTGTTCACGACGAGCAAATGCTCGCGAGACATGAGTAAGTTCTTCGGAGACATACGAAGTTTTTATTCATTCGAAATGGAGCTTCTGCTCCGTGCCGCGAAGTAGACTCACTTTGCTCCGGAGCAAGTACTCATGAGCAACGGCTCATTTTTATTCATATGACCTATTGCCTAATAAATACGCGTGTGTAAGCGCCGATAACGGTCAGAATGAAAAATAAAAGATTTCACAAAATTGCATGAAACTGGAATGTACATATTTGTTCCAGCAATTAAGTGTGTATTGCTTGTGTTCAGAAGTATTGTGTTCACCACAGTATCATTTCAGTAGTGAATTGTTTATTCCATCATATGTCATACGATCGTAGTAAATGCTTTAATGAAATCAACGGAATTTAAAATAATTATTCAAATTAATATTATTTAAATGTTTCCTTCTACGTTAATTTGTGGTTCAATAATTCTGTGCATTTAATAATCCATCCAATAATTAAGTCATTATCTAAAGACATAAAATGGAATATGAGGCATTATTTGTCTTCATGGTAATTCTAGATCTTCTGCAAAAAATGTGATAATAGAGATTTATAACAATTCATGAATTATTGTGATCGTTACACAAGTGCTTGCTCACAAACGGCAGTCATCAAATACAACGTTCCGTCTTTGGTGCCATTGACGCTTACAATTCGGAAAAGATCGGCTCTCCGAGCACTTTTTCCGAGTGTCGGTCTCATCTGCATTCGCGACCACGGAGCAAATCTCTACCAGAGAAGCGGCCAGGGACTCAGCGGGGTGAAGGGTGAAGGGTGGAGGGTGAAGGGCAAGCGGTGGGCGACACGCCCGCGCGAAGAGCTTGGCTTCGCTCCTCGCCCTTCCTTCTCGACCCTTGCCGCACGCCCCTCCTCCCACGATCCACGCCATTTGTCCCACGCCTCTCGATCCACACCTCGCTTCCCACGCCACTCATCCCACACCCCTCACGTTTCGCCTCTCCTCCCATGCCCTTAGTGCCACGCTACTCGTCACAAGTCCCTCATATGACACCTCTCGTCCCACGCCGCTCGTCCCACACCGCTCGTCCCAAACCGCTCGTCCCAAACCGCTCGTCCCAAACCGCTCGTCCCACACCGCTCGTCCCACACCGCTCGTCCCACACCGCTCGTCCCATACCGCTCGTCCCACGCTGCCTGTCTGCCCCCTGTCTCCGACGTCCATTTAGATGCAATATTTTAATTTATGAGATTGTGTTAGTTTGGAGCACGCCAGTGGTCCCTTACCTCATTAATCGTAATTATTCAGATGCTGTCTGTTTGCGTTGCTAAGCTGTGTCGGGTACGGACATGTGTGTGAAGGAACAAGAGATATAGTAGATTATAACAATATATATATATATATATATATACATATATATATATATATATATAAAGTTAAAATGGAAATAAACAATATTTGCAGAAATGTACCGCAAATCGATTGTCCACAACAGCTACACGGAGGATTGACCAGACCTTGAATTCAGGAGCTGCTATAGTTTGTCACTGGGTCACGTGTCATGGCCCTCTCACGATATCTTGCCACCGATGGCCTCGCATGTCACCCCTCGTTTCTCTCTCCTCGTGCTGCGGCGACCCACCGCTTTTCTTCCCACCCACCCCCTCCCTCGCGGACTGGTCCTTCCGATCCACTCAGGCCTTGTGCACTCCGCCCCGCCCCGGCCCCTCCCTGAGCGCCCGTTGTCGTCGCCATGGCGACGGGCGGCGTCCGCCCCGGCGCTGTCACGCGCCGGCCAACATCCGTCTTCCACATCCGGCATCGGTTTGGAGGAAACCGTTTCTTTTAGCAGCACTTAACGGCGATGGGGAGGACACCCACTTCGCCTGACAACCTTGGGCCGCCGCGCCAGGGAGGAGGAGGTTGCGCGGGCGCCTGGCACAGCCTTGGATTCCTTCGAGCAACGCCAGCATCAACAGTATTACAGATACGTTGTATTACAAAGATTGCTTTATTTTGAACTGAACTGTATATTGGTCCGTTAGTTATTCCGGGCGTGTAAACTGCTAAGATTACTAGTTTCGAGGGTGTGGTGCATGTTTTTATTGAGAGTAGAGGCGGTGATCTTGGTGGATTGCGAGATCCGGCGCCAACATATACGTCGTCTAGCAGGGATTTTCCCCACCCAAGTATCGCCCACCAGCAAGACACCGCCTCAGCCGGCACAAGCTCTAAGCTCCCGACTGGTCTCTCAGCATGTGTGTACGCAAGTGTAAGCGTGTGTAAATAAGGGGCGAGGATAGGACAAGGAAGAGGAATGAAAGATCACACACGATCCGTAGCCAGTTTGTTAGGGAACTGCTCCGGCATTCGCCAGATGTTCATCGGAGAAACCACGGACAACTACCGCTCAGAGTTGCCGACCAATTCTTCTCCAGAGAGCGGCTGAATTCGACCAAGCTCTCTAGCTACCGTCGGAACCCTATGTCTTCCTGGTTAGAGTAACTGCAGAGACTTCAGCTGATGTTGCGACCCATATAAGATCTGATCATTAGTACAATATGAGCTTCAATAAATGTCTCTAAACGAAGTCCCTAATTTTCACGACTTAGAAATGTAGTTTTTGTTTATGTTGGCGATGCTCAGTTGCAAAGTTACACAGAAAGTACTTGCTTATTCACTTATTTAAAATTACAACCCTTATAATAACATATAAAAAGTACGGCCATTATTCTTAGTTTTCAATATTTGTATTCTTCTGAGGTTTATAAGCAAAACAACTGTATTATTTTCACAACAGTTTTTGTTTGTTTTAAGTAGTTGATAATCAGACGAATAATTTTTTATCGTTAAACTGGTAGATTTTTTCATTTAAAGATTAAAGTTTCCTAACAAATCACACACGAAATGCGTCAATCATCTAAATCGATCAATGAGGCTAATTGAAGTCGAAAGAGCAATCCACACACTTCACCATTACCTTCACCTATGTTTCTAAATTCAATAGAGAATATGATGATTTAAAAGGCGAAATTGGTAAAACTATTCCTCAAATTTCAATTAATGACCATAGGAAAATTACAAGCTCTTTATAAATGAAAGCATATTATGTGTATCATAAAGACAAACATTTTTTATCTGTGATCATTCTACAAACAGTGCAAGTGGAACATGGAAACAAGGATGTGGCGGACCCAGCAAAAATTCAAAACTGCCAATATACCTTGAAACAATATTTACTGCCAAAGGTTCTATCGAATTTGTATGTACTCTTTGAATTCAAATATATGTGTTTCAATGAGTCAATACAAAGATTTTTTTCTATTTTTTCAGATTCACGAGTATTTTTGTGACAACAATAATTACTTTATTCCTATTTGACTCACAATCGTTAATACGATAATTCGAATTTATTTGCATTTATTTATGCGCGAACATCATAAATTTTAACACATACTCTAATAGTTCACTCACACTTTCAATTTCATAATTTCTCATTTTATCTATTTTTTTAAAATTTTCAGTAGCGTACAAAGATATTAGACGCATTTTTTGTAAACGAAAATAAATTAAATTCTGCGCAGAGCTGAACGCTTTCCTTTGGCATTTCGAATTAGGTAAATTGTGCAAATATCCCTTTAACGCTGCAAAGCGCCGTCAGGAGCAAATAAAGTCTCGACGGCGGCCACAGCATCGAGTTTGCTTCAGGGAACACCCCCGGCCCCATCCCGTCACGCTAGACGATTGGCTACGGTAGCGCCCCGCCCCGCCCCCCCCGCCCCGCAACGCCCCGCCCCGCACGCCCCGCCCGCAACCCGGCCCCGCCCCCGCCCGCAACGCCCCGCCACACTCTCCTCTCCACGTTTACCCTTCCTCTCCCCTCTCCCGATACGCGGACGGTGCAGCCCACCCGCCCAGCCAATCCTAACGGCCCCCGCCGCACCCCTCGCGGCGCAGCCCTGCGGCGATGTTAAATGTCTCCTGCAGAGGTTGCAGCGGAAGAGTCAGCGCCTGGTGAAGTAACCAAGATACCTCGGGGCGGTGTTACAACGGGAGAGAGAGTGGAATGAAAAGAGTTGAACTCGTCAGAGGATTATCTCGGCTCTTCCGTTGATGCGTCAGCCACGAAATTTTTTTAGGGATAATGCGGCCCTGTAGATATTCATTGTTTCAATAATAATAACATTATAAAAATAATGTTTCAATTTCATATAATCGTTGACTACTAGAATATAAATTAATAAATTTCATCTACTAGAAAAGAAACATCGTCGTAAATCCAATTAGCTTAATTACGTCAGAGGGATTGAAAAGCCAGCATTTTTCCACATAAATTCACTAATTACTAATTATATTATAAGAGATAAGTGAGACAATAATTGAGACGACGAAAATAGAATACAATGCCGAGGGATAAATCGATTATGTTTATTGGAAATACTTCTCTCAAATTCAGATTATTCACCACTAAAAGATTCAGAAACGTATCATAGGATATAGTCAAATTCCAAGATTGTAAAGTTTCTGCCAATAACACGATTTACTAATTATAAATGATATATCCTTATACCTTTATAATTTAAAGAAATACACTAAATATTTCCGTTGAAAGTTCAAAAGACGTTATGTAATAATAGTACATTTTATTAATACATTACGTAGGTAGTTATTATTGTTACTTATTATTTACTTTAATTATTAGTAAATACGTAAACTATTTGTTATTAATATCGTGATTGTGACGAGTTATGTCATGTGGTGCAGTGAAATGCAAAAAAAGAATGACGGAATGAAGTGGCAAATGAATGGAAGTGTAGAGCAGTGTAATGTAGTGTAGAATAGTCGGAAAATCACGTGTTTAGTGAGTTAGAATATTTATACCGAGTAGATATAAACATTTGAACTTATTGTTATAAAGTATTAATTATATTCTTGTGTAGTTATATTTTGAGTTATTCATTGTTTATTACCCTAATTGACCTGATTTACGTTATTTGAAAATAAGTGCAAACTTTAAACTTAACTGAACATTTTAAATTATATTAATGAATAAATATATTTACTGTAAGTAAATTATATTATTTTGCAACCAGACTTAAAAAAACTACTTGCATAATTGAGAAATAAAGTAAAAAAGGATATAGTTGCCATTTCTGTTAAATTTACGTTTTTTACCAGAATAATGAATAATGAATCAAGTCCTCTAACATAAACAAGAACAAAATTCCAGACGCATTTCTTAATAGTGTTACGGGGTGCTAATAAATAGCTGGAGTTGTATATGCCAATAGTTTTTTCGTAAATATAAACTCATCTTTCTCGAAAGTATGAAAATGGCACTTACATCCTTTTGTTTCACGCTTTCCATTAATTAGTATAGTTTTGTCATTTGGAGAACCTTAGGATTTAACACGTAATCCATAACTTCCTTTAAAACTAACGTTTTTGTAATAATATCAATTAACATATTACTATGGCTCTTTTATGTATTTATTCTGTATCATATTGATGGTTTTGCTCAAACACCTGTATCCTGTACATTGTAAATATTACAATAATCGAACACTTGCATGCCGAAAAAAAGAAAACGCATAACCAGCTAGGTAAATACCTCTATTAAAATTAATATGTTATATAATTCTAGAGAAGAGAGATACGAGAAAGCAAGCACCTGTTAATATTACCTGCAAAATGAAGCTGCAGGAATGTAATACAACGGCAGAAATAACATCACCAATAAAGATTTAATATGAAAAATTACTGTTATTGAATGATTGTGAACGTTTTTTGGACTCACGAGCAACGAGTGCATTTAGACTGGCAAATTCATGAACATTTCCATGTACTCCAGTATTCTAGTGTGTATGTTACGCATCCTGGCCTATACTTCTCTTCCACACAAACCTTTCAGAAAACTAATTCCACACCTTCAAACTCCGCCACCTCTTCGCTCGGCAGCACGCCTCGAGCCCCCCGGCCGGCCTGTCACTCTTTCCGCGCGTTTCATTACGGGGCTTGTAAACGCAGATCCTTTTTCCGCGAATTTTCTTTTCTCGCAAACACCCGACGGGCGCTGCCTCAACGGGTGAAGCACGGGCGGCGGCGGCGAGGCGAGGCGAGGTAGAGCGCCTGCGTGCGGGCCCTGCGAATTAACCCCGTCGCCCGCCCACGCCCGCTCCCACCCGCCAGCTAGTGCGTCCTCCACCACCCGCCATCCTCCGCTTCAAGCTTGTCCTCCCCGCCCAACTGGTCCGTCCTTCTTCCCAACCACCAAAGCCCGCGCACCGCCCGCCCACGCCCGCCAGCATGTTGGCACCCTCCCTCTTTCCCCCATCACCCAGTCATACCACCCTCTCCCGCTAAAGCTAGTCGCCGTCCCCCCGCATCCCCCATCGCCCGTTCACCGCCCGCCAGCTATGTGCGCCTTCCTCCTTTTCCCCAGACGCGCCCGCGGAGCGCTACTTAGAAGCCACTCGTGCGCGCCGCGTCACGCCCCGTCACGCCCCCGCCCCCACCCCCTCCATCGCCCCACCCCCTCACCCCGCCCTCCACCTATTCGCGGACCGGCTCCGTCGCCCCCTGCCGCCGCTACGACTGCGGAACTCACGGATCTTATAACAACCATGCGCGTTGTCGAAAACTACAAGTTTTCCATCAAAATCAGAAGTTTTGAAGAACTCAAAACAGAAATCAATAGATGTATGAAGCGGACGAAAGAAATCCCGGGGCGAGGGGCGGAACGAGCAGAGAGCAAAAAGGAGGCGGGGCCCCGACCGCGCCCCGCGCCGAAGCCGGGCGAGGCGGGCGGGGCGGGGACGGACCGCCCGGGAGTTTAAATGTGCAAGCGATTTCTTTCCGCAAGTCCTGGAGAAGAACATTTCCGGACAGAAGGAAGCAAATTCAACTCCAATAGCGAATCAAAGATCAAATAATTGAACGGCGGAGAGGAGTGTTTGCCGGCGGCGCATCAATGCCCGTCCCGCGATGATGGACGCCCCCTCGGGGGGGGCGGGGCTGCGAAGCTGTCAGCGCAGCGGAGGTCGGGGCTTCCTGGGGCGGCGCGCCCCATGGTGGGGGGGCGGCGGCGGGCGGGGCGGCGCGGGGGCGGCGGCGGGCCGGGCGGGGCGCGGTGCTTCCGGCGTGGAAAGCGGGGGCGCCGTGACGCAGCCGTCGCCCTTCGGGATACGACCGTTGGGCACATTACGACCAGAAATATCTACACAAATGGACTGATTGATTGATTAGTGTTTCGCCAATGGCATCAGCTGCTAAGGTCAATAGTCCCGTGAGTGTAGTACATGTTTGAATCGCGGCAGGTGGCGGCGATTTTCTCCCGGTGGATGGTGAGATGTGGGAACAACACATCTCGGCTACCCTTGTTTCCTCAACTAGGTCTCTCCATAGGGCGGAGCACCGCCTCAGCGGGGACAAGATCTAACCTTTTGACTGGTCTCCCGGCACGTATTGTATTGTAGCGCATGTAATATGTAAGTGTAAGTGTAGTAAAAAAGGGGTGAATATAGAACAAGGAAGATGAAGGAAAGATCGCGCTCGCTCAGTCACCCGTTTTTTAGGAAACTATTCCAGCATTTGTCTGGTGTAGATCCTAGAAATCAAAGTTGAAACTGAAGAGCAATTTGCAAAGGAAATTGAAACCTTATCAATACGTAATCGATTCGTTGAAAAATTCTCTTAGGATCAGAACTGCTCATATTCACGTTGTCACCATACATTAGTATATGTTGATGTAGAGAAAAGTTGTACATTCGAATCACCAAAGTGGAAGTAAACTAGTTCTTCAAAAACAAGAACGTAGCAATCTGATTCTCCTGGAAAGGCTTGCATGGACAGAAATTGCTCAAAAGCCACTGAAGAAATTGCCACTTCTGAAACACTGAACATATTTTATCTACCAACTGTTAACAATGTACAATGTAATATATTTCGAAGTGTGTGTAAGTCTACATGTGACTAAGTCTGCATGTAGAGTTAGTTTTCAAATAAAAATATTTTCATTTAATTGTTTTTAATTGTCCATCCGATGTCCTCAAATTGATATTCGCCGTATTTGGAAATGGTATTTGTATTTGGGTGTATTCATCGGCGAGGTTTTGGCTCCTGTGCGAAACGAATTCGAGGGCGCTGATCTCTTGGCTGGTTTCCCTGATAGCGTCCAGACAAATACCGGGGCCGCTCACTACAATGTGGGCCACGGTATTCCCTATCATTTCCTCATCCTCACTGTTGAGGATGAACGTTATTCTGATCACCTATCCTGATGTTCCACTTCATTGATCTAAACAATCTCTGACAAGCGTCCGAGTTCCGGTTCACAGAGAGACAGCGTGCAAACTGTGAATCTTCTGAGGCACTTGGTGAGTTGTAGTATGTTAATCGGAATTTAAAAATGTGCATTAAATAAGAGGCTAACCAGAGCTTACTTCAGGGGTAGCAAATGATTTGGATAGTAGAGTATTGAATGTAGAAGATGGTGGAATGATGGAATGAGACACGGGAGAAACTAAAGAACCAAGTTCTAGCTTGCTTTGAATTGGCTTCTCCTTGTACAAATTCTACGTTCAACGTTATGATCTTCAATCACAGTACTGTCAACGGTAGAAAGCTTTGAGGTTCGCCATCCTATTGGTTCAAAGAAAGAGGAGAGGCTGAACGTGACTTAAGGGATTTAAAAGAACTTAATTACATATCAAGAAAGAAAACCGTTAAACGAAGAGAAGTAACCAAGGGATACTTTTAAATATTATTCTAAATATACAAACATCGGCAATTGTAAATTGTGTGATTAAATTAATTGAAGGAAAATTAGAAACAATTGACGCCGTTTTTGTATCTGAAATAAAAATTTCATATTACATTCCTAAAATTATTTAATTAAAATATTAAATGAAAATGTTACTACAGACGCGAAGCGAGCAGACTTTTGAAATGCACAGCAGTTGAAAATAGCCCAATTACAAAAATCTCTCTGCAAATAAAAAATCAAGACAAAATTTTTAAAAAGAACCGAGATATTTTCACAAAATTATTTTGAATTACGGCTTTACATTCTTAATAGCCATCTCGCTCACGCACTCAGGATTTTCCTCACGCAAAAGGATCACCACCTGAGACATAAATACAAGAACATTCATCTCCTTTCCCGCCTACCCTTTATCCCATTAATGTATTCTTGAAAATGAGGGAAAAGGCATAACCATTCTCTGAAAAAGTTTTCTTTCTTGAAAAGTGTATCTACTGTATTTTTCTAATGATCGCAAACTAATTTTATCTTATACTAACTTAATTACTCTGTGTTGCTCGGGTATTTATCATAATAATTTATTAGATCGGAAGACGAATTTCAACGATT
The DNA here is from genome assembly GCA_017312745.1 of Gryllus bimaculatus. NCBI lineage: Eukaryota > Metazoa > Arthropoda > Insecta > Orthoptera > Gryllidae > Gryllus > Gryllus bimaculatus. Next base: position 7,320,194 of record BOPP01000031.1, read on the forward strand.
TCCGCCCTGTGGCGTAGCCTGCTTTTATTAACGAGTATCCTAATGTATATCCCCTCTGCCCTTCCCTGCCCTTTCTGCCTAGCTCTCATATGGAAGTGTCCGTTCTTCCGTAGTCACTAAAACTCTTTCTCATTTAAAAATCTTTAATTTTTTATTAGAGGAGTTTCCGTCCTCAAACTTCATTGACTTTACAAATAAAAATAATAAACAAATCTATACTAAAAATAAAATATATGTACTCTTGTATATTCTTTATGTAGAATTGTATATATTCTACCATTACTTTCAATCAATTGCCACATTGTAAAACGTACTCTTTTTCGTATTATTTTCTTCTCACATATTTATTAAGAAAAGTTTGAAATTGATCTTGTCAGGGTAATTGACATTTAAATATAATTAAAGTAATTTTACGTTAATTCAAGTACGCGCTTTAGAATCCTGGTTAAACAGTGACTGACGGAAGTTCATCTCTTCACAGTACACTAGTTATTCAGATTTCCCAATTGCATCCGCCAAGGATGCAATTGGCCTGCCGCCCCTGCATCGTCTGCCGCCATGAGGTTTCGGAAAATATTTCGAAATAATGGAAAGACTGGACATAAATTTCTAAAGTTTCGGATACTCTGAGGAGAAACATCTGATGAAGATGTAGAATAACATGCAAGTAACTTGTGGGCAACATGTAAGTGAAGATGTGCGGGAACAACCGGAAACCCTGGACACGAGGAGATCGGGAGGACAGACGGGAAGTTATTTCTCAAGACGTATTCAATGAGTTTTCTTTAACCTCCTACTACACATTTAGAGGTACTGTTCGGCGACATACAACCATTCCCTAGAACGGGGTGATGATAACTAACAGAATTTTTAAATCTAAGTAAAATTACCTTGAGTATTTGAAGAACCGAGAATTTTAATATTTGATCATACAATTTTTGTTCGTTAATAGAAGCTTGGTAACATTCAAATATTTTAACACTTACAGTACGACGCACGTACAAATCCATTATGCGATTACACACAATATAGGCTGGCGATTCCGAGTTAGATCTCAGTTTGAAATTATTCTCACTATTAAAACATTAGTATATAATAGTTCCTAAGACCAATGTAGCCGATTTTAAGACAAAGGTGCAGGAATGATATACACAGTAACACTAAAAGACAAACCTCTTTTTGAATTTGGCCCAAAAATAATTAACACGAAGTATCTTACCAACGCTGAAACTTCGCCCTCACTTCGGGTGGCCACTGCGAATCCCCACGCGCGAAGGATCGCCGATCGGCGCCGGCGAACTAGCGAAGCCTTCACCCGCGGTCCCGGGTTTCGAAGCTAATCTTGCGCGCGCTCGTCTCGAGAGCCAGCCGGTCGTTGGTCATATTTGATGAAGGCTGCGTTCCGGCGGCATCCGCGCGCGGCGGGGCGGGCGGGGAAGCGGGGCGGGAGCGGGGCGTGCGGGGCGGGCGCGCCGTGGACGCTGTAGAGACACTCCAGTCGCCTGGGCGGGGCGGGGCGGGCGGGAAGATGCGGCGCGCGGACGTGACGGCAATGCAGCGCATGCGCCACCTTGGAAAAAGTCCACACTCAGCAAGGCACTCCGGAGATAAAAATCGGTACCTAGACATGTTCTGGTCTTTCTTAAACAGAACTGGACTACGTGGCCTCAGCAGCATCAGTATGTAGCCGCAGTGCTCTCGCGAGCTGGAGGTCCTAGCTTCGAGGCCACATGTGGTGGGCATTTTCAACGCTAGCTTGTTAGCTAGGTCGAATTTCAGCCGCTCTGGAGGAGAATCTAGAGGACAGCTGCTCTGATCGGAAGTTTTTCCTTGGTTTCTCCGATCAACATCAAACGAATTGAGGAGTAGTACCCTTCTCCAATAGTATTCTCCGAATACTGGTAGTGGTATTGTACTCTTAATTTAGAGTCAACGACAGATGTATCTATGCGAGTGAATCACTGAAAGGCTGCAGTTTCATGTAAGAAAAAAGATGGATACATTGCATTATAAACTTGAATGCTAAATCAGTCCAGGAAGTTTTTACGAAACTGGTGTTTACTTGAATATAACCACATCCTTTCCGCCTTCTACACGACCGCCTTGATCGGTTGCCCTTCTGGTGCCGCTGCGACGCAACCGGTAATACCTCTGCGCACTGCAGATTGCCAAAATTATTTCTGCAAAACGCGTGAATCCTTTCCTTCTACTTCTGATTGTGCAGGGCAGCTAACGCTGCTTCTGCAGATAATGAATGCGAAAAGGAAACTTTTTCGGTGGTGGCAGGGATTCTAATAAAAAGTTGTACTTCAAATATCATGTTTTAAGCTTCTCTTAAATTGTAGATTACCATGAAAACAAAATTCTTAAAATCAGTTTTACATTAGTAATCGTTTATTTAACCCTACAATGGTTGCGTAAATCTAATATTAAAACTACTGAGAAAATAAGTACACTTATTATCAATTCTACTGTAATCATTAACGTACGTATTGACGGTATATTCAAGAATTCAGAGGCGAAGAGCTTCACGCCGAAGGGACATACGGGGCATTAGGAATAGGAGGCAGTGAAAAGGAACTGTCTGCGGCAATGCAATGAGGAAGGGAGTGAGGAATGAGAGAAAGATGATAACGTTAACAAGGCCTAGAATGTTTTCGGAGAAGGCCAAAACGGAGCAATTAGCTGAAACGTCGATTACTGATAGCTGAATGCTAGCACATGTGGCCGGACATTCACCACCAATTTCCAAAATGTATTCAGGGAAAAAGTCAGTAATTGGTTTTCATACGCTGAGAGTTGTTGGTGTTGACCGAAAGTTCGCCACCGTCTTCTACCAACTTCTGATTTATTTCTCTAACATGCAAAGTAAGGTCAAAGTTAATGTACAAGAGGGCGACACTATAAACATCTTCCTCTAACGTTCTGCGTTTACAATAAACTTAATTGAAAATTTATCAATCTGAGTAGCTAAAACTCATGTAATTATAATAAAATCTCAATCGAACAAAGCACTACAGAGTAAAAATTATTATGTTGAGGTTGTTTCAAATTTCCAACACCAACAATATTACAAAATTATTTAGAATAGTACAGCATCGTGGACGTGATCATGTGAAAGTCGGCGTTTTGGGGCTAGAGACGGCGATGGCAGCGCAGACAATGAGGGAGGGACGGGGAGGGATTGAGTAGGTCGCCGGAGACGGCGGAAGGAGCGGCGGCACCGAGGGGGGCCCTTCCTCGGACACGTCCGCTTGATTAATATTAACGCCCCCGCGCTCCGTCAACAAGGCGGCGCTCCTCGCCGACGCGCGGCGGCCGAGGGCGTGTCCGAACAAACACGCTTGACCGGGGCGTTGAAACATTCAGGGAAATCCGCATCCCTCTGGCTCTCCGCTCTTCCTTTCCTCCGCGCCGCCCCACGCCGCCCCGCGCCGCCATGCGCCGCCCCGCGCCGCCCC
>BOPP01000031.1:7327415-7379203 GCA_017312745.1 Gryllus bimaculatus
AAGGCGGGGAAGAGCGGGGAAGGGTGGGGAACGGTGGGGAAGGGCGCGCTAGGGCATCACGCGGCGGGACACGGTGGCGCGGGGAGCGGTGGTGCGGGGAGCGGTGGCGCGGGACGCGGTGGGGCGATAGCGGTGGGGGGCGGTGGATCGTCGAGCGTCGATCACCCGACTCGTTTTCCCTCCGCGCCGAAGCCTCGCGAAATTGGCCGCAACCCCCCTCCTCAAGTGCAGGGCCACCATTGCCTGACGCACGCAAATGCTCCTCCAGAAGACGACACAGCGCGACTTGGATCCTAGCGTTCGCGTGGAAGATTTGCTATCACTAGGGCTAAGGACGAATTCTACACTTTCTGTAGTATTTTGAATAATTCATGTGCACGCAGTATAATAATATTAGTTAATTCGGATATCGATTTTTCTTAGAGTGCTTTCAAGTTAAAGCCGATTATTTCCAAATGAAATAGTTTAAACCTAATTATGGGCTCTTTGCATGCTCCTTGAATGTAGACTCATCAGAACACGTGACTCTTGCAAAAGACTTCAGATCCACAATCCATCGAACCGAGGAGTGGTACATTCTCGTAACCATATTGGTAATCCAGACCAGTTGATTTCATTTTTATACAAACTACTAAGACGGAATTATGGAGAATAAATCATCGTATTCGGCAATAGGTTAGCTAATCGATCGGGACAATACGTAGCACTCCTAAGTAACTCAAAAATAGCCACTTGCCAAGAGAGCAGATTTAAGTTTTGAAGACATGTTCATTTCTTAAATTTCCTTACTCTGTTGGGTCCAAACTTATGAAACATACTTTTATTACGATTACTCATTTACTTTACGACTCATTCCTGAATAATACCTAGAAAACAAATCATAAATAATATTTTTTACTTACACAAATTCTCCCTGTGACTACAGATACACTTCAGAAAATATAACATCAATATTGTTATATACTAGCAGAAGTAGCCCACCATTGCCCATTGTTTATTCATTTTCCACAGTCGTCTCCTATCTAAGCCAAGAAATTAATTCTATATACAATATATAGTGCAAAATAAACATTTATTTTAATGTTCGTAATAAATTGTATTTCCATCCCCGCCACGCCATACGCGCTCGACCACGCTCCGTCGCAGTCCTCCCTGCCCCCGTGCTGCTTTCCCCTCCCAGCTCCACCCTCGTTGTTCTTCCTCGCCCCTTCTCGCTGATAACCACCACCACCCTGTTCACCGGGAGAGGTGGCTCAGGGCATCAAAGGATGTCACTGCAATGCCTCAGATCAGGAAGTCCTGAATTCATGTCTCGTCTGTGGCAGGATTTTCTATACTATATACATGGCTAGGTCTCTGGAGAAGAATTCCAGTGGTCGGCTGCTCTGATCGTTTTCCGTGGTTTCTTCGATCAACACCAAATGAATGCCGGAGTAGTACCCTATCAAACGGGCCATGGACCGCGCGCAATCTTTCCTTTCTTTTCCTTGTCCAATCCTCACGTATTAATTACACACACACTTACATGCACTTCTCTAGCACACATGTCTGGAGACCGGCTGGGAACTTAAAGCTTGTCCCGGGGCGGTGACCTGCTGGTGGGAGGTACCTGGCTGGGAAAACCCCGCTAGGTGACGGTAGGCTGACACCGAATCATACCGTTCAGCCAGGGAAGACCATAACCACTTCACCCGATAAAACGCACTACACTTATGGGACTAGATCTTAGCTGTTGACGCTAGTCCAGAATCACTAATCAATCGAAATCAAAAACCCTCCTGTTCCTCTGTACCTCAGCTCCCCCGCCACGCACATCCCTTGCCCGCACCGGTCCATTGCGGATGTCTAAATATCTAAAAGCATTGCGTGTTGCGTTAAACAATACTTAAAAAATTAAAGTAGCTTATAGAATAGAGCATTTTTTCTTGGCAGCTCAGAAGTATTGGGGGAAAATTTGTTTGAAATTTCTCCACGCATTCTAGAATTATGCTGTTACAAACACATGCACTCGTATAGTTACCGTACTTCTTATTGCAGCAAGCCTGTCGCTTGCAATATGCCAGGGGTGTGAATTGTTTCTGACACTTCACTAATTATGTGTTTAATTTACAGGCTTTTGTAGTTGAAATACCTATTGCCTGAACCAGAAGTGCATCCACCCTGAGACAAGAAAAACATAATTTAGGAAATTTAGTTTTAGAGAAAAATATTATTTATTTCGTTAAGTTGTGAGCATGTGGAGTGGTAATTACAAACTGAACTGAAGCTATCAATGTTTTATATGTTTTACGCAAAAAATTGGTAATAAATAAGAAGATAAAATATATATTTTGTAGCACATTTCGTAACGATATATAAGTTTTGTTAGTCTGCTTGCAAAGATTCAGTAACCACACTTTAATAAACACAATTCATTAAAGTTCAAATTCATATCGCGCTTTAAAATTTCCAAATTCTCCCCGCCCGAATCTTCTAAGCTAACCATATAACTACTGAGTATAAAATGGATACGACAGATGTCAAAAACTTTCTGAATTGGAAATGCAACGTACCTCGAATCACCTTATCTAAAACTTCGTGATCCTATGGCATTCACATCACACGAGCAATCTGCGTTGCATTCTTACGCCGTAAACACAGTCACGTACGCACTGCTATTCGGCAGAAACGACAAGCGACGTACAGCGCGCTTCCTACACCAGAGAGTGAGCGAACAAGCGAGAGAGAGAGAGAGAGAGAGAGAGAGAGAGAGAGAGGGGAGGGAGAGGAGGGAGAGAAGATCGCCTTTGCACGTAGGCACTCCAGCCTTAGCCTGTAAACTGCCTCGCTTCCCTGCTTCTGCCCTCCTAGCGCTTGCCGCACACCGCCCGGGGCCGGTAGCACGTAGCCGAACAGCTCCAAGAGACTGCTTTTCGATACGAAACGGTTTAACCGCGTTGTTTCTCAAAACTGAGCATCGCCGAAGAGGTGGTTGAGAGTAAATCGAAAGTAAATATTTTCCTTCCGAAAAGACGCGTGCAAGCGCGTGCCCGCACGCACGCGCTAAAACGACACTTTTTAAAATTAAGTGCAAAATGAGGTAGAGGAAAATGATCGTCTGATATGTTTCCTATCTGCTGAAGCATGATCAAATTACGATTTTTTCATGGAGGTTGATGCTAGTAAAACTTGTTTTGTGAACACCCTAATATCTCCCGCAACAGGTTGCAATATTACATTTTGAGAAACATTTACAATTTTAAACGCAATTTACTACATGCAATAAATTAATACTCTCTGTAAACGAATATATCGTACTAGAATATTTGAACTGAGAAATCGAAACATATTTTGAGAGAAAAGTTTTCATTGTACATCAAGTAGTGTTTAAAATAAAAAGATAATATTTTGGAGGAAGAAATACGTACACCAAGAATTTAACTGTTTTGGAATATTTTTCAGAAATCTTGTGAAGTTCCATGATGACCAAATCAAAAAATTACAAATATTCTAAATATTAAACATGTTATGAAGATTTTATACATGTTATGAATTGTATAAGATGGCATATGATCATGAAAACATCGAGTTTGTGATTAAAAAAATTAATATTTTTTCATGTCTTGTTTTGGCTGCATAAAACCTCTGAAAATGAGAAAATAAAGACGTGAATCATGGCTAGTTAACATTGAATTTACTATTTATACTTTGTGGAAGATAATTTGGATCTATATACCTTCCACTTTTTGTCTGTGGATCACACATGGACACATCCCACACCTGCCTTCCGGATAGCGTGGGAGGGAAACAATACTAAAATTGTGGCAGTATACCCACATTTGTCATACATTGCCGTATATATAAATTCTATCTATACAGCAAAAATAGATAACATTTGTTTGATATATTTTTAATCATAATACAAGGTTGCGCAGCCATTATTAGTAAAAATTCAACATTAGTGAAAATACTTATTAATATTTTATTTTGTTTTGTTTACTAAACCTTTTTTAAATTTAAATATACTTTTAGAAATTATGCTGCTGTAATTTGTACAAAAATATAGTCCCGGACAATAAAAAAAATCTTTTTAATTTTCGCTTAAATTAGATTTCTCTCAATTTATCAGTCCTGAAAATTTCAATCACATATTGTCACGACAATGTTTAATTATGCATTATAGCAATTTGTTGTAAAATTAAGCTATGCTGCTCCCTACTGAAAGAACTTTAAAATTCGTATTTTCAATTATTACAGCACCACTTACCTGAGTAGAAAAAATATACTACCACGTACAAATAGTTACAAACAAAAGTTCGACAGATCCGCCATATTCAAGGGAAGGAGATCAGGAGCATTAAAGTAGTGACAGGTAGAGCACCGCATTGTTTGCATGAAAACCATGCTCCTGTGATGAGCGCTCTATTCTAGTATCCCTCAGACCGTGCAACGCAGTTGGCACAGCAGTACCTCATTTTCCTAACCACAGAGCCTACTCAACATTGTCGCAATAATTCATTCTCTGATCTGCCTCTGTTTCCACTGGCCTCACTACAAAGTCCCGGCCGTCAGCAAACTGCCTCGCTCTAATGCAAACGCTCTGACGGTATGTACCTCTTTAGTGTATCTTGCTCCACTCCTATTCTGAATTGCCATTGCAATACATGTAAACTACATGCAACCATTTATCGTTAATTGAGTTTACAATGTTCAATTTTTTATAATATAACTAAATTATTTCAATTCATTCATCCCTATTACATTTTTTATTTTACCCATTTTAACACATTTATTCCTTTCTTTTCGGTCTTACCTCCTCCTCTTCTTTGTAAGCTCACCAATTTAGAATTTTTCTCGTCCTAAATTTCTCTTCTCTTACTTCATTCTTTTTCTAGTAAGCATTCCTCTATTCATCCTCTACATGAAATAGCAACATTACCTCGTAACACACCCCACGTCTCACTCTACATTTAAGTATGGGTCTGCGCCTGATAATATTTATCACTTTTTGCGCAGTAATGGTGCACACGTTGCCCCCCATCCGAATCACCGCAACTGAGCCCAGCTTCCATCCAGCGCGCCCGCCTCCCACCTCCCGCCGCTCGTTATCATTTGTCTCCGCGGCTGATGCGGGTGATTCGTCAGCCGGGGGCTCAACAGCGCGTGGGCACACACCGCCGTCGCTGCTGCCAACGTCACAATTTCCGCGCTTCTAGTTCCGTTGTTCTTTGGAGCCGGACTATAGAGCTGCGCTACTCGGTGTTTCGTTTGTCATGCCGATTTATTTCTAGTTTGCCCCTATGGTCTAGAAGTTACATTTATTTTCGGAAGAATAAAATCTGAACTGAATTCTTCAGATGTGTTCAAAATTCAGTAAAATCTGTCCACGCTGGAATCGAGCAAGATTAAAAAAATTGCGGTTTAGAGAGAGTTCCGTTTTTCGCAAGGTTGCTTATTTTATGACACTTGTTAACATTTATGTCCTGAAAGTAGTCAATTTCATGACTGTATTATAATTATTAAAAGACATTAACATTTAACTTATTTATGGAAGAATCCCAAAAAATTAATATTAAACACTTCATTGACAGCTTCTGCATCGAAAAATACACACCTTAATGGCTATATTCGGACTGGTTGCTGCCGTTCAACGCACAATGTGTCACAATCCAGACCTACTACTTTCTGACACCCTCGCATGGCCTTGAGCAATGCGTATCTGATCGAAAGGTGATGATCTTCAACGCGGAGCAGGGAGACGCGTGAATACAAGCCATGCCCGTACACCCTCCCATGCTCAGAGAGTCGGGAGAGAGGGAATTCCCCTACGGCCTACGCCGTGAGAAAGAAGCGACCCCTAGGTTGAATTCTACACTGACAGCTGAAGCCCCTTGCCTTCAGTATCCGGTAGCCACATCTTAATCCCGTGTCACAGATATAGAGAATTTAAAAGAAGCCTGCTGATACATTCATTTTATTAAGAACATCTCACGTCTCTCTGCCAATCGCATTAAATTCACAGAAATTTCGTTTTATAAAGATTTTTTCATTGCAGGACACGAAAAACAGTTCAGATTTCGCGTTGGAGAAGTTCCTATTTATGCTGTGTAAAATGCTATTTAAATACACTGAAAGGAGAAACTTTCCGGTTAATGCAGGTTTCCGGTTGGTACATGTTCCGGTTTAGACAGATTTTACTGTATTTGGAGCACATTGGAGCTAGTGAGTACGCACAAAAAGGAAAGGAATAAAATGAATGTAACGTAAGTTGAAAACGTTAATTTAAAAACAAATAGCTTAATAAAAATAATACATTTCATATTTTTCGTTACAAGTTTTGGTGGTGTTCGGCAAGAAATTAATTACAACTAAGATAGAATTTGTCCTCTTTACTTGCAGTCCGTACATTCCCAAGCATATTTCTACGAACCTCAATCTATGCTAAAAGCAATGTCGACTGTACCAACCATCCTCTCGTTCTAATTCAAAATTTTAATGCCTTCACCGAGAATCATTGTCTTTCCATCGTGATAAAATAACATACTTATTCCGCTTCTGGTACCGTTTTTTTTCTGATTTGACTGCCTCTTTATTACCCTTTCCCAGGACTCAACACATTTTATCGTTCTCTCGATTTGACGACACCCACTCCTTACTTCAAACTACCTTTCACGCCGTCCCGTTCCTTTCACCTCTTTAAATCTTCACTTCGCTAGCTACCCATCACATCAATTGAATCGTTTATTTCAGAAACCCGTCAAACGCCAAATTCCTCATTTCGAAAAAGAAAATAGAGAATTAAGAATAAATGTCTCGATTTTTCAGATTTCAAAATATTTTTTTGTTATTTGAGGAGTTGACAAATGAATATTTTTCATACAAATATGCACTAAACGATGTGTCTAACGTCCTGAAACAATAATCCGTCGCTAAAGCGTGTTTTAGATTATGACGTTTGACGAGTTTCTGAAATACACGATTCGATTATTCTTTTATCCCGATCATTTCAACGTCCCAGCACGCTTGCTCGCTTGCTGCCTTCTCGCCCGGCCCGGGCGCGCCGCCGCTGTGTGTCCCGGAGCGGCCGACCCTCTGGCCCCGCCCGCTCTCCATTGCCGCCAGCGCCGCCGCAGCCAGAACAGCCTATTCCCCGCGCGGGTCCCGGCGGGCGAGCTTAGGCGCCACCGGAGAATCCTTAACCCCGAACCGCGGCCTCTCAATCCCCCTCGAATCCCCGTGTCCCTGCTGTTCTGCAGCTCAGGGGACAGGCGAAGTGCAGGCCCAGGGAAGGGGGTTCCAAGTGATGAAACTTCGCCGCTCGCTCCCTTCTCTGCCCCGCCCCGACATCCGAGCGTCAATGCGGGCGCGCACAAGTTACGTCGCTCTGCTGAAGGCGGGGAACAGCGCGGCCGCTGATTGGCTGCGACCGGAGAGCGGCTGGGAGACAACTCAGCTAACCATAACAGGGCTTTTGTGCATAACAAAGCTCGTCGCAGAATTTGTGTTAAGTTAGTTTTTGTCGTGGAAAATCGCAATAAATCTTAGGTATATTACGCAGGGTAGGTGCATTATTAGTATTCACATTAATTCCTAAACTACATATCTCGTTACTCGTAATGTATATGAAAGGATCAGTGATAAATCAGGAATGTAGTCGCACAAATGCTGTTTTAAGATACATGTCTTTTAATGTTTGGCCATCACACAAATTACTGTTGGGTGAGGAAATGTCTTCCATAAGAAGAAAACTTGTAAGACTGAATTGTCAATAAGTTGTTCAGAGAGCTTTGTGACGTTCACAAAATAGTGGCGTATGAGTATGTCTCATAATCTCCATCATAATTTTAAACTTTCCCCGACTTGCACACGCACGAGTATATTGTGGGAATTTTGAAAGAAATATCCTGCAACAATCTTCAAATTGTGATACTGTCTCGAATAAAACAGTAGGGTTCAGCTAAATCGCGTGAACCCCTGATGATAATGCAGTCAATTTACTTTCTTTAACGAACTGCTGTCCTTAGTTGCAGATTTTTTTCAGTAAATGAATTTTTTTTAATGGGATTTAAAGATAAATAACCTTCAAATCGTTTCATTATTGCAAGGACGCAAAATATACAACTCATCTCATGAGGTACCTAAAACGATGAATCAAAGTACTGATCGTTTAGAGAGTTCCATTTCGTTTTTTGCGTTTTCATTATCTAACTGTTCTCTGAATTATTTACTAAGTGACAGGTTTCATAAATCGTATATATTCTTTATTAACATTTTAATAGTTGGTGATTCAGTCTTTCAGGGAATTATTCATTCACTCTGAAAACAATAATGAAACGAAAACTAATAATATTATTAAAGTTTCAGCATAATTTTTATTAGATTTTGTTGTAATGATCGCAGTAGTAAAAATAGTAGAGTAGGAGGAGCAGGAGCAGCGGCAGAGGTAGCGATAGGAGTGGGGGTATATCTAATAATTAGCTATAAGCTCTAAAATAGTAGGTTACTTCACTGTTTCTTCTTCTCGCTTTCTAACCCCCTTCTATTCTCACATAAAGGATTAGAATTCGTTGATCCGTATCATGTCCACTCTTTTTAGAGATTGTCAAAGTGGTGATTTGTTTCTTAACAATTGTTTGAAATTGTGGTGTCTCGCATTTCATGTCAAGTAGCATTAGTATTTCATTCTCTGTTATTTTGCAGTTAATTATAATTAAGTTAGAAAACGTATTGTCTATTATTTTATAACAATTTCGATATTGATGTGTTACATCATAATAAAAAATAAAAATATAATAATGAAATACTTATTTTTTAAAGCGCGGATCATATTTGATAATTTGTCTAATGTTAAGGAACGTATTCTAAAATTCAATTGGGAAATTTAAAATTCCATAGATCTTGCAGTTAATTAGCAACCAAGCAGTTTAACGGCAGTTAAATGCATTGAATACAAATCCTATAAAATATTATAAATGTAAAATTGTTTTTAAAAAAGAAAAATGTTTCTATTTTTGTGTAATATTCTAAACGTATTATCTTCATTAATGCAATATCTATTGTCAAATTTATATTGTCAAAAAATAAAGAAATTCGCGGTTGCACTTGCGAGTAATAATGTATTTTTTGGTATTCTTTGGAAAATCAATGATGTACCCTACATTTGCACCAATAGCACCATAGCAATTGATACCGATTTAGAACTCTGAAATAACAGCATGAAATATTCCCTCTTTAAAAACAGATAATGTTTCAACATGTTGATGAATTTTCCCTCTGGGTGCCCAAAGTACATAAAAGCTGGTAGAATACATGCACATTTAAAGTTCCTTTTCTAGAGCAGGGGCGCTGTACTAGCGTGTAGACGTATGTGAATGTGTGCGCAGTGCAGAATAAACAGTGCATAGCTGGTTCATGCCCACGCTTTCGTAATGCCCTAATCCCACTCGTGTTTGTGAACTGTCCGCTAGTGGCAGTTCAAAGAGCGAGACATTATCTCCTCGACAGTTATTACTTAGAAACTTATGAACTTCGATCCACCTACCTTTGAGAATTCAGTTAACAAGATGACCCGCAGGAAACGACTGATTACGCTCCCATGCAAATACAGAAATCAACTTAAGCAAACTGAATGAATATGATACAAAACTTTACGCATAAATAAATATCAATAACTTTAGTTCAGACCGCCCATGTTATATTTTAAATGTTTTTTTTAATTTTTAAGAAATTAAATAAACATAAAAATAAAAAATAAATATTAATATTTTTTATTTTTTTCAATGAGTTTCAATTTTAAATGCTTTTTTTTAATTCTGAAGAAATTAAATAAACACAAAATTAAAAATTAAAAATAAATATTAAGATTTTTTAATTTTTCAATGTGTATATGCGTGATACATGCATCTCATAATGTACAGTTTAAGTAAAAGTAAATAATACAACTTTTAATTTCCCCGAAAAAATATCTGATGAAGCTACAACACCACATACTTTCTCGCGTTATTTCTAATATTGCAATTGAAATTCGCGATCCTTCAGTCCGAGATTGCTCCAGCACTACTGTCTTAATGATCTCGGCCATCCGGGAAAAGGGTTAATTCTTGTTTGTCTATACAAAGTACTTCCTTTAACATGCCGTGCAGTCACAATCAATGTGTTGTGTGTCCTTGATTGCGAAAAATTGGTTTACGACAATCCGTGTGTCCCACTTCCCACACAACAATCCGTCTGTCCAATTATCTGACTGTCAGTCGGCCTGTCCGTCCCTTCGTCTGTTCTACGTCCGTTCGTCGGTCCATCCGACGAGCGACAAAGCTCGAGGGAGGTCTCAGGGAGGCTAGTGTCGGCAAGTGCAGCTGCAAATTAGATTCACCAACTTCCGCACATAAAAATTGGTTAATTTGTGAGGAGTAGGAAACATGTCTTTTAAATGTTCAACTATTCATAATATACACTTATAAGAAACCCCTGTAGAAAGCGCTACCGTCGGCGCTATCTTTTGTAACATTAAGAGCCTGCTAGCGACCCGCAAACCACGCAGCAACGACGCACGTTTTAAGTACCATTGGCATCAGTTCGTGTTTTAGTTCCTGTAAGAAGGTGCTGCAGCAGAGCGCGCCACCGTAATGGTTTCCACCACGTTATACGGGAGTTGAAAGTCTCTGATACGAGTGACCGCACTTAGTTCACGTAAAGACCACGCCCTCCGCGAGTGAACGCGGTGCCCATCATTTAGATATTAGACATTAGATACCTGGAAGTGGAGCCTGGGCCGAGAGCTTCGCACTTCAAGATTTCGACTTCCCGGAAAAAGAAGACAAATTTGTATATATTTCTTATGTGGTCGCGTCATGCAGGCTCATATAAATTCTTGTTGTGCAAATAAATGTTTTCACGAATTGATTTCTTTGTCATTTACAAATACATCAAACTATGGAAATGGAACAAACAAGTTTCAATTTCAGAGACTAATTTTCAAAGAAGGAATAGCCACTATTTTTTTTCTTAAATTATCTTTTTAAATTCATTTACACAATAGGCTTTTTTCTAGACGGTCAGGCGACCAGTTTATTTAATTGTGAAGCACTTAAAAAGGAATGATCCTATATGTTGACAAGATAACGGGAGACCTCAGAAAGTGACCATCTTTTAATTCCACTTATTATTTTGTTTCAATGTTACACCCATGTTGTAATTGTGACACATTTGTCGGACGTTACGTTAGTAGCAGTTTTGTATTATTTCTATTATAACGATATCATTTAATAATCACCACGTTGCTCCAATTGCTGTGGTTAAGCATCGTTTTGTTTAAATATGATTCGCAATGCATAACACACGCCAAAAAGGAGGCGCATCATGTTTCTGGAACACCCACTAATTGTTGCTCAGCGCTCTCCGCAAGGAGAGTTCATTATCATAGATTTACGCCAGGGTCATTGTAATTCTCTTTCCGACGCGGCTGGTCAAAAGCGCCTGAGCAGCCGAGAGAGCCGCCTGTCGGGCAGAGACAGGCTGTTGTGGCGGCGCCGCAGGTGCTAATTCAACGCCTTGTCTCCGCGCGGCGACGCCCGGCGTCGCCCGCCCGCATTCCACGCGCGACGCGCAAGCGGGAGAAAGACAACGCGGCTTGGGAGGGCGCTTGGGCGCGGCTCGCCGGCGGCGGCCGCCCGGCGAAACTTGACAATGGAGGACGTTGTGGATAATTTTCACAACCTACCCTCCACAAAACTCGTCATATTTTATGTTTCTTGTGAGACATATAATTACAAGATCCCCCCCTCCCCCCACCCAACCATCTCGTCGCTTTCTTCACTGGCCCACCGCGACCCACCTGTCTCGAAAAAAAAAGTAAAGAAAAAATAAAGAAGAGAAGAAAACATCAAGGAAACTGATGATGTCTCCGGCATCCTCAGGGTCCTCCATAAAAGAAGACACAGGTTTAGAGCTCCCACAAACAAGGCGTCGTCATTTTGCCCCGCGAGACAAGCTGGGTTCATTACGCATTTCCCGCAGTTTGCGGCCTTCGTCGGCTGGGGGCCCCCGGGCGCTGGCGCGGGCGGGCGGGCGGGCGGGCGGGCGGGGCGGGCGGGCGGCGGCGGGCGGACGTCTACGAGACGGCGGCGGGGGCGGCGGGGCGGCGGGGGCGGCGGGTGACGTCCTCGACGGAGACGCGGGAAGGGCAAGTTAAATGGCCGCTGTATCACGCTCATTTCCCGCGTGAGTCCATTTTATGTTTATTTACAGGCGCCTTGCAGACGTCCGGGGGAGAGCAGGCGGATAGGGAAGGGGGTGGGGGAGGGGCGGGGTCGCGACGGTGATGGAGGGACGCAAGCGAGGAATACGGCAAATTACGAGCAGTAAAGCACCCGGAGGGGACGGGGGAATGGAGATGGGGCGAGAGTACGGAGGAAGGATGTTGCCGGAAGGTCGGTGAAGGAAACGGCGAGAATAGAGCCACTCAAACGTCGATAGGAAGAAACGATGAATGCCAGCGACAAAGATATCGAAGATGCAGAGTGGGAGAATAAGCATCGGAAACTAGTCACGAAATTTTTAAGCGGGGGTTAGATGAATGTAAAGGAGAACAAAAAAAGCGAATAATTTGAAGTATAAAATACGTTCAAAAATGATATAAATATGTCGTAAGACAGTAGAAACCTTTGACTGAAACGCATTAGTAAGCAAAAACAGGAACTCAACAGCCCAGCGTTCCTCAATACTCGAAGTGCAGGAGGGAAAAAGAAACCTAATAAAAAGTGTCTAATATATTGAAAATACTAAATTATAAATTAAAATCTAATATCACCCCAATATAGAGCATATTTTAATAGTACATGGAAATCGGATTGTAAGCTCATATAAAAGAAATAAGTAAAATACTTGTTGCTTAACTCCATAGCAGGAGCCGTGCGTACCTTGCATAAATTACTTGAGATGCTGTTAATTCATTAATTTTTCATTATCGAAGCAAGTATTTCTTAAAATACTAATATCTACATTTTTCTTATACTTCATATGACGTCTCAACCTAAGATAGCTTTAAATATACCGATCACTTACAATTTATTATCCGAAAAGGTACTACACACTACTTTAACTAAAGCCTACTAAACATATCTTAAATATTTTTAGGCCTACTCTTAAACACATCCATCACATTTTTTTAATTGCTTCAAATCCTTACCCCACCAAAGTTTCCAACTGTAGTCTATATATTAAGAATAACTCTTTCTTACTCTCTTGTGTGATCGACAAAGGTAGCTCAGGGCATCAATTGATGCCATTGCAGTGCCTATGAGTGGAAGGTCCTAGGGTTCCAGTCCCGACGGTGCAGATTTTCGCTACCAGCTACGTCGAATGCAGTCGCGGTCTGGAGGAGAATTCTAGCGGCCGACCACTCTGATCGCTAATTTTCCGTGCTTTCTCCGATCAACACCAGGCGGATGCCAATGCAGTATCCTAACAAACGGGCCACGGACCGCGCGCGATCTTTCTTTCATCTTCCGAATTCTATCTTCCCCCCTTACTTACGAACGCACGTACATGCGCTATGCTTCCATTCTAGTCGGGAGACCAGTCGTTAGCTTAGAGCTCGTCCTGCTGGGGTGGTGCCCTGCTGGTGGGAGATACCTGGTTGGGGAAATTTCCCGCCAGGCTACGTAGAACGGAGTCGGATCTCACCATCTAGAGGGGGTAAAATCAACGCCGCCTCCCGCGATAAGACATACACTACGCTTACGGGAGTAATGACGTTAAGAGTTGACTCGTCCGGAATCACTAATCGATCAATTAATCTCTCCTGTGTGGACTATTGTGAATTATGTATAGAAATTTCTAGAAACCCAAGCATTTATAGAAACTGCACGGCAGAAAGTGAAAGCAAACACATCCCGCCCGCAGAGCGCAGTGAGATGGGCTCATTTCCCCCAGGGCGCGCGTCGCTTGTCGCTGCTGCGCGAGAGTAGGGAAGCGCTACACCGCCTGCGCTTGACATCCGCTCCTCTCCCCCTCCCCTCCCCCCTCCCCCACCAACGCCGCTCCTCGCCGCTCGGCGGGCGGGTCGCATTCGGCGCGTTAATTCCACGAACGCTTTTTGATTGGCGGCCGCGAAGAGAAAAAGAGTTTGCTGAAATTCGCGATTATTTTCGGGGCGGAAAAAAATGATATGAAGCGATTAGACTAAGTGCACATAAAATAGACCGCTGATTGAAAAGCTCTCATCATTATTGTTCGCGTTCTGCCAAATATTATGGGTGCGGGAAATTAAAAATTTATTTTCCAAATCGTAAATTATTCTCTATTCAGGCGGATGAACGACCCGACACGTTTGATAGCAGATCGTCATTGGTTGTTATTTGAAAGTTAGTAGAAATGCACATTTTTATTAAGGTTATTTACTTTTAATGAGGTTATTTGTTTTTTTTTATGAATTACTGTATTACCTTAATTAGACGATATGGAAAAAGATTGTTTCTAAAATCTTTTCAGGTTCACAATTAGGGAAAGAAGATAAATCATACTATAATGTATTATTACTCACATCAAGTACGGGTGCCATTAAGTCGCACTCAAGAAAAAACATTGGGATGACATACAACGTGAATGTAGAGAAAAAGGAAAGTAACTCATCTAAATACGACTGTTTTCAGGTGGCTCGAAACATATTATTCACAAATTGAGATTATTTGAATCTAAATAAAGACAAATTTTTTAAAAAAATTTGCGCAATGTTCTCGAGGAACTGGAAATATATACCAAAAATAATTTGCAATTGTTTTTCTCCTTTAATGCTATGTCAAAAAGAAGTCATAAAAGGAATTCTTAAAGAAAATTAATGATCTGGACATTTTACCTTCGAATACTGACTCTGTCAAAAAATATAAATTTTCCTTGCATCGTGTGCTATTTTTTAAAATTATTTACACTTCCACTTAATTCCACATTAGAACTTCCTCTTCCACCCTGTTCCAAATCTTCTTTCATAAATTTAAGACATGTATTTTTTTGGTTTTTCAGTCAGTGCTTTCCTACGTGATTAAGTGAATCTATCTATTAATCATTCTTTTGTGTTGTTTTTTTTAAGTTTTGTACGCGGTATATATTTACTTTCATATTTCTCGTTTAGTAATTTAGTACACCTTACTCTTTACTTTCCAGGCGTTTTTACTGCCATCCCTCTTCAGCTTGGAAGTCAACTTTTTATATCATTTCTTGCTTTTTGCCATCCATTTCATTTTGCGCTCCCAACCCTCTTTTTTGTTGTGCCTGAAACATCTCGTTTGTCTGTTACACACCATCTGCAAACAGCTTCCCCTCGATGTTTCTTTCCCCGAGATTTCCTCCCGCTCTAGCTCCCGCTCCCCTTCTTCTGCCAACACGTCTACCTCCCTCCTCCCCCGTCGCAACCTTTCGCTGCCACCGCTTCGCGCCCCCCGGCGCCGCCCGCGCCCCACTTGTAAACGGAAATATGTTCCCTCTTTTCCGGCCCACTGGCGGATAATGCGAATCGAGTTTTCCCGATCCCCCACGCCGCAGAGCCCTCCTCCCCCGCCCCCCACGCCAAGGCGTATTAGGTATCCCTCTGCCGACCCGAAACAATCTGGAAATTATTTATTTAAGAGTATCGCGACTGGGAAAAACAGTGTTTTTAATAATAACTTCGAAGTAATTCATTTGAAACCTGAAAGGATATACAGGAAAAGTAATGTTTGTCATATTTAGTTTAAAATGTGATATTGTAATCGAAGGAATTATTGATTTACAAATTTGGTGTTATATGGTTTTTATTTAGTTGTCTTCATTTTGTAATATTTATTAGGTAAATGTCGTTACATCTCACTCGCCCACAGACTTTGAAATTTGCTTGTCATTTTCAAATAAGATCCCACCAGTGTAAGACTGTCCCGCCAAACTCTTTTCTATTTTTCTGAGTGGAATCCTCTCTTCAACTTTCTCTACGAGGGCATAACAATATATGTCTTTTCATCAGAGTCAAATAAGATGAGTTCTCAGTTCCCTGACCTTCTGAAGAGAAGCATATGCCAAGAGGCCAGTCTGCAATAGATCCGGACAACAGCTGTTTCCTTTTACTGGAAGTCGAAAGGTTTGAGGCCCGTCGGTTGCGTATTTTCGTCATTCAATCTGTACTATATTTAATTCAGCCGCAGATTAAACAAGAATTCTAGCTGCCGGTTGCTCTAATCGGTAGCTTTCCATGGGTTCTTCGATTTATACTTGGCGAATACCGGAGAGGTACCTTAACAAACGATTCGTGGACCACGTGCGATCTTCCGTTTTTTTATCCTTGCCCCCTCCTTTCCCATTGTACAAACACAATCATTCACTTCATACTCTACACTACCAGTCATCTCGGGAATCCTGTCGGAAGTGACTTCTTGTCTATCCGGGTAATGCTGCGTCTTTGGCTGAGAGGCCGACGTTTCGCCTGTCTTGTTGCAGGCTTCCTCAGGGTAGTGACTACCCTGAGGTCACTATCCTTATGAAGTCTGACATGACAGGCGAAACGTCGGCCCCTTAGCCAAAGTCACGGCATCACCCGGACAGACAAGAAGTCATGAACTGGATTCGCCGAAGCTTACGTGTATGAGTACAATCCTGCTGGAAGCTTGGAACTCATCCCGCTTCGGGAGGTACCTGTAGAGGGAAAACCTCGCAAGCCGACGTGTAGAGCGACACTGGATTTCATGTTTCAGCAAACGACGAACGCTACCCGGTATATAACATATGCTACACTCGCGAGACTAATGACCATAGCAGTGGACGCCCCCCCGGAAACCCTAAATTCCCGTCCCTCGCTTTCCAGCGATGTGCCGGAGAGGCCAGTGCTCCAGAAGGAAGCCCAGCCGCCGCAACGCCGACCGCAGCACGGTGGACTGAGGCAGGAGGGAGGAGAGGCGGAAAGCGACGAGGCGAAGGGGAAGGAAAGAGAGGTGGGCCAGTGGCGGGGGCGGGGGCGGGGGCGGAACGGAGGAGGCACGAGAAGCCTTTTTGTCCGGTGTTGCATCCGGCCATCTGAGCGCCAGCCGCGTATTGTTTCGGCGACCGGCGGAGGGGCGGACAAAAAGGTTATGTGACAATGCGGGCGGATGTCGCGGCGCATTTTAATTGCGTTGCGGATTAAGCGCTGCCGGCGAGGGGGGCGGGGCGGGGGAGGAGGGGAAGGGAGGGGAAAAGAACAGAGAGCGAGCCGCGAGAGCTCTTGGATGCTCTCTCCCGAATCGAGCTGTTATATCGCGCGCGGGAAACCGCGGCGCCGGGGCCGAGCTAATGTATTTGGCAGTTGTGAACGCTTTCCGCAAAGCGCGGCGCAGGATATATTTCTCATTCACTCGTGACTTTTGCGACGAATTTTGCGGATTTTTCCCCTCCGGGAGGATATTAATTCTATGAACAGTGTCGTGTTGTCGAAATGTCCCTGTTAAGGACACACATCCATTTTCCCAATGTAAAAGTTAACACACATCATTTAAAGCCGATACGTAACGCAGCAAGGTATATGAAATGGAGATATAAAGGATGAGAAAGATCTGCAGTGTCTGCAACTGGTTTTGTAAACCAGACATTTTTACATCATGAAAAAACATGAAAACTATAATATTAGTGACCTGTAGAAGCAAAAATGCTGCAAAAAAACCAAACAACATGCATTTGAAAGGTTTAGGGCCCACATTACTCACAAACAACAAATAAAATACTCTCATACAACATTACAATAAATTAAACATTTGAAGGAAAATAGCCTTCACAAATACTACAATAGCGTATAGATTAAACGTATATTTCTTTACATACCAAGAATATTAAAAAGTTGCTGTTCCAAAACGCACAAATATTTGGAATTTTTAGGTATACCAAACTGTTTTATTGGTTTTGATTTTTACCCATTTCTGGGGACTGTATCGAAGTTATAGACAACTTTAACATGACCAGAAGCTGCATTGCTTTCTTTCAATGTCTGCTCGCTTACCAAATTAGTGATCTAGGCTAGGGTGTTAGGATTAATGAAGTTAATACTTAGACATGAAATATTCCTATCTTTACAACATTCTCCCCAGCTGCAGAAGCATTATTCATTATTACTTTAATAGTATGATTGCAGGATGTGTCAGCACAGACTTCGCCATCTTGCATCTATTCCTTCGTCGGTGTTGGTTTTTGTGATCGTATGAATCGTATTTAAGTACTAACCTGTGAAACGAATTCCGTTTGTTCATAGTGTACTATGCAAAACATTTTTCTGACAGAAACTATCCCCAATCTTTACAATAATATTTGTAACACAAGTCTTACTTCGACAGCTTGAAACTTCATTTCGAAAAGTGAGAACACTGTTTGTCTAAAAATATTTGCTACTTATACCCTTTATTTATTTTCTCTATTTAAGACAATATTGTATGTGGTTTCTATGTACAAGTCTGGATACAGGCACTAGCTACGGTACTATCCACTTCACATGTAAACTAATACTCATAATATAATAAACTTCACGAATGTCACGCATGAAGTATGGTGAAGTTTTAGTTATATTGATTGTGAATAAAGCACAAAGAAATTTATTGATAGACTGAGCGGTCAACAAATTTTCTTCCTAGACTATAAAGTTTCTAAAGAGCCTTTAACACAGTACAGTTTTCAAGCAGATTGAACGTACGAGTGAATCCGAGACTACGCGGTTTCTACTTGAAAACTTTTGAGCATATTCGATTTTTTCACATAGAAATGTACGGTTTGTCTGCAGCGCCTCTAGCGGCACAATCGTTCACTAATGGACATTTTACGTCGGAAATCGTCCATCCTTTTTAATTTTAATTTCAAGTTAGGTGATATTCGTGAGATTTTGTTTATTGGTGAGACAGATTCTACGCTTTTCTGATTTCTGGCTTTTCTGGTGAGTATTTCACTGCCTCTTGCATATGTGACGTTGCTGATTTTCACATCCGAAGCCAATACTTCCTTCATTCGGAGCGTTTCTTCTGCGCACCCGCCAAAGCCTTCGCAACCACGATGCATGTAGCGGCAAAAAGTCTCATAATATTACATTTATACTTCAAGAAGTTTAATAAAGTGTCTTACAACACACGTACACAAATGTCGCGAATGAATGTCGGTCGACGCAATTCGGCAATTCATTAGCGCTCTGGCATAACTCCTGGCGGAGAGTAGTGGCAACTCGTACAGAAAACGTGCAGACCTTGTAAATACGACTTTTGGTTACAATACTTATAGATGGAAACCTTGATGTTTGTGTACAGGTTTTGTATGAAAATCTGCACGATAACTGGAGTTTCGTAAAAATGTTTTTAGGAAGGAAGTGTGTGGAAAGTTTAACAAGGTGTCCGAGCGGAAACCGGCTTAGCAGCCTAAGGGCATGAATTGACGTCACTGCAGTGCCTCAACTGCCAAATCCTAGGGTTACAGTCTCTAAAAAATTTCTGGCAGGAATTTCGCCAGAAGCTTGGTAACTAGGTAGAATTCAGCTCCAGCCTGGAGGAGAAATATTGCGGTCGGTAGCACTGATCGATAGTTTGCCGACGCTTCTCGAACCACACCAGGCGAATGCTGGAGCAGTACCCTGACAAACGGGCCATGGATAGCGCGCGATTATTCCTTCCTGTTCTTTGTCCTATCTTCCTCGTCTCACCTCTATTTACACACACTTACACTTATATGTACTTCATAACCACATATTTCGTAAGACCAGTTGGGAGCTTAGAGCTTGTCTCGGTTCGGAAGGTCGCTTTCTAGTGGGAGATACCTGGTGGGGGAAATCCGCAAGCTAACATATAGGTCGGTCGGGGCCGTATTACGGGGTCAGCGGGGGAAGGCCACACGAGTAAAACCCCTCAAGAAAAGCATGCACTACATTTACGGGACTAGAGGCCTTGGCAGTTGACTAGCCCAGAATCACCTATCAATCAAGCAATCTAGTTCTGGACCTTACAGTTCCTCTAATGTTTCTGTCCGTGAATCTGCAGGAACTACACTTACCGGACTAGTGGCCTTAATTGACGAGCCCGGAATTACCAATATATCAAGCAATCTAGTTCTGAACCTTATAGTTCCTGTACTGTTTCTATACAGAAATCTGACGTAAAACTGTACCGTGTAAAAAGGTTCATTGAAAGCCAATGTACGGAAAGGTTGACAAGGCGCGGAAGCGACACGCGCCTCAGCGCCTGAGCGAAAGAGGGGGGGGGGGGCTCAAGAAGCGCTGACGCCGCACCACGCGGCCGCTGAGCGGCGGAGGAGGAGCGCCGCCGTGAGGCGACGGCTCAGCTCTGCGCCGCGTAGCGCAGCGCAGCGCAACGCGCTCCGCCCCGAGGGAGAGCACGTGTTGACTCGCCACCCGCGCCCCTGGGACTCGGGCCGGGGGCGGCCCGCCGCGCCGCACCGCGCCGGCCGGGAAGGCCTTGATTAATGCAGGATCTGTTGCACAAACAAACGCGCCGCCCCACCCCGCACAGCGCCCGCACCTGCGCCCCGCCTCGCCCGCACTCCGGCCGCCCCGACCTTCCGTCCATCCGTTTCGCCGCCTCCAACGAAGTTGGGGCGCGCCAGCAGACCCCAGCGCGCCCACTCAACCCCTTCCGTCCCATCTTGCTGTCCCACCCGGCCTTCTCCCACCTTGAGGCCCTAATCCAGCCTATCTGGCGATCCCACTCGGCCTCCTCCATTCCGTCCTACGGTCCCACTCAACCCCTGCCATCCCGCCTTGCTGTCCCACCCGGCTTCCTCACAACTTGAGGTCCTAATCCAGCCTATCTGGCGATCCCACTCGATCTCCTCCAGCCTATCTGCCGATCCCACACGGCCTCCTCCATCTCGCTTTGCGGTCCCAATTGGCGGTTTCGTACCGCTTTGAGGTCCTAAGCGGCCTCCTCCAACCCATTTGGCCTCTCCCACCACCTCTTGTGGTCCCTCTCGCCCTCCTATATCTCGCCTCGGGTGTCAACTGGCCTCCATATCGTTTTATGTTACGAAATAAAAATAGAACTTGGTACAAGTGTTTCGACTCGTAAACAAGTGAACAATGGAGTAATGTAATGAGTTGCAAAGTAGTCAAATTTGTTCTAAGAGACGCTGGCTAGTGTTCAAATGATTGACGTATGCGATTAAGTTGGGAGATTTAAAGTAAAATACTATCTTCAAATACCCAATTAGTAGTGTTTTCAGTGATGAGAAGATTGGCAATACCTTGGAGAAGGCCTATTAGATATAATTAATCGGTTAGATATAATTAATTGGTGTTTCAAGAATACAGAACAAGATATCCGTGAAAGTGGAGCGTGTAACGGTTGGCCGATTGATTAGCTATCCGGAACTTTCGAACAATACATATCCTTTTTGTTCGAATTTTACGTGTTTTGTTTGACAATTATCAATCGTGAGTAAAGAAACGGACGGAGACGACGTTGTGTAAGTGTAAAGAAGCGGGACCTAAAATTATATTGGAAATACCCACGATCGCGGCGCCTACGGGAACATAAGCTGTTGCGGTACATACGCTACATACGCAACAGTGTTCAAGCATTATAAAACCATTCGTTTCCGAAACAACGGTGCAAACAAAGTTATTTTAGCATTTAAATCTAACAACAACGAACAAAGAAATCAACAAATTTCTCAACATTATCTAAACTGCATTGAAACGTTGCCTGTACATAAAAAGAAAAGAATGTACAGATGTGTTGAGAAATAATCACTTTGACTCTCTCAAATAATTGAAACCATTAAAGATCATAATAAAATTGGTTATAATTCTACAAGTAATATGTTGTTCGTTATATTCTATTAATATGAATAGTTTCAACAAGAGACGAACGTTATATGTATCTTTAAAAAACTTAAAGCAACCTTTTTTGCATTAAATTGCTTGTGAAAACTCTGAGCTGACTAAGCTGTTCATCTTGTAGCTATTGTTCACACGTTATACGGAAGATACGAAGTTTTGTAAAAGAGAATTGTAGAATATCTTACAGTTTCTTTTACCCTTCTTCCAAGTTTGTCTTTGGTGTCCTGTTTCCAAGCCTATATATATTTTCTTTTCATTGTTCACGTACTTGCTCCATAAATCAACATCGATTCCTCCGCGTACTCGACAAGCTCTATTCTTTCACTATCTTTCAAGTTTCTAAATTTATACTTTTTAGTTTCGTAATGTATCTCCAAAAACAGAACGAGCGTGTGCCTCCGAGGCAATAACAAAGAGAGAGAGGAACTAAAGTGGGGTAAAGACGACAGCTGCAGAGACAGCCAAGGCATTGTGGATGACAAGGGGATGGAGTAGAATTTTCTGTGAGAAAAACTGGGAACCGGCTGGATCAGAAGCAGCAGAGGCCATCAACGTCGAAGGAATAACAACCGAATGATGCTGTAAACATTGACAGCAACACAGGAGAAAAATGCGTCGGAAGATCACCCATCTGGAATAAAGATGAATAAATAATACGAAGGAAGAAGGTGAAAAGGGAAAGTGAAGAGATTTAAAAATGATGTATTGCTATTTCAATTGCATTCTCACGAACATTTATTTATGAAGATGCGCACCCATAATAGATAAGAATTCATAATAAACATGTACTAAAGAAATAAAAAATAACAAGAAGAAAATGAGGTAACGCAGAATGTGTACAATACAATTTAGTACACAACGTGAAAAACATTGTCATTCTCTTCGATGTGTGATCGACAAGAGATATGAAAGAATCGTTATTCCGAACTATGAGAGCCTGGAGGTCCTTTAAATTCATAAAGTAATATTAGTTTTGGAAAGATTCGACTGAAAGGTTTTGGCGTTAGCTTAAACTATAAACGGACGGACAGACGTTTTATCGACAATCGGTGATTGCGTAGAAGATAGACCCACAGAACACAGGTTCTGACTACACAACGTGGTAGCGGAACAACAGTCATCCACTTTTTCGTTACTTTCGCTTCTTACGAAGTAAGGCCTAGAAAATAAAAATCAGAGAAAAGTTATAGAAAGAAAGTTATCAGAAATAAATGGTAAGCAGAACTGCTTAAGTGTTACAATACTGAAAAATTGCAAGGCCACAGGAATGATGCACACATGTGTTATAAGATGGAAATCATAGTGTATCTATTAACTCGAGCTACAAAGAACAAACTGATGACTTATAAACAGAAATATACACGCGCGTGTAAAGACATCCGTAAATCATTGGCGACGAAAACAAAATAAAGAGAAGGGCACAAATTGCAAAGAAAAGTGGAGACCGAGGTAATATAACAGCCCAGCGAACATGGCAGTTCATGTGAGTTCCATAAACGTGAGAAAAGGCCGCGAGGCAAGGAAGGTTGGAGGTTGGGCGCGGGCGGCGGAGGGGAGCGTGGATGCATTCGGCGCGACAGGCGCGGGGGGGCGCGGGGCCGGCAGGGAGGGGGCGGGGGGGGGGGGCGGGCGGGCCGGACGCGCGCCGTGATAAAACGCCTCTGCTGCGCAGCCGGCGCGCGGCGGCCCGGGCACGGGCGGGGTGTGGGGGGCGGGACGGCTCGGCGTGTCGAACACAGCCGCCCCTGACGGGCGCGGGCGAGCGCCGCGCCGCGCGCGCTGCACCCGTGCGGGGCGGGGAGCGGAGCGGGCGGGTGGGGTGGGGCGGGAGGAGCGGCCGGCCGGTGCGCGCGCAGCGGCTGCGTGCGCGCCCGCCCGCCCGGCTCCGGTCCGCTGCCGCCTGGCCGCCTCCGCGCGAGCGAGCCAACGGGTCTGCCAGGCCCAGGCACGCGCCCCCGTCATCACTCAGCGCGGCGCCCGCGTCGCGCGACGCGCCGAGGTTAATTGAACGCCCGGCGCCGCGCTCGCCCGCCATCCCTCCCCCCCCCTGCCACGACACTCCCCACCACGCCTCCCCACCCCTCCCCACGCCCAGCCACTTCCGATAAGCCCTTCCACGTCACGCACCTCGTCATGCACTTGCCCCGAAATGGCCCTCCCTGCCCTGCGCATCTCCGTCATGCACATCCCCGGTTTGCCCTCTTTGCCCTGCTTCTCTGGACCGCCCCTCTCTCCGACCCCCGCCTTCCCGCCCTCCATCGTGCCTCCTTCGCCCTTCGCGCCCCGGAGCCTGTCTTCCCGAGTTCTCCGAGCGTCAGCGGCCGACGCCGGGCGGGAGGGCGGTCGCGGCGGCTGTCAGAGACCGGCTGCGTGCTTAGGCATGATGTCGGTGACGTCACCGGGAAGACTGAGGTTAGAGTTGGGTCGCTTTGAGCGTTAATGAAAGAGGATTGTGAATCTCGACTAATGGTGTGAAATGTAAGGATTTTATTCTCGTAAATAAGGTGAAGTTCGAAATATATTCTCTTGAACTATTTTGATATTGACGGCCCAAGTTAAAAATTCATTTAATGTATTTCCTATTGGAACAAAAGAATAAATATTGAGTTTGTACTTTAGTTCGTTCAGTTTCTTTAAGACACATAGCAGCAAACACCTGAAATTTTTTGATATCCGTTGTTTATATTTCTTCGAAAACATTGCAACAGTTCACGTCTCAAATGTTTCACTACACTTAATTTGAATATTTATTTAATGACGAGAATTATCTGAATAAAATACTACTCTTATAACTTATGTTCCTAATTTTAGAGGAGATATCCACTATTTTTAGAAGTGAACCTGTTGTGGTTTTGCCAGTTTTTACCTTCTTACTTAAATGTACTTTGAATATAGTTATTAACGCCGTCGTCCATTAATTAAAATATCTTTTTCGCCAAAAATAGACAGAACTTAACTTTAATTAAAGTAAATGAGATGAAACTATCGTAACGATTCATGTGACGCAGGAAAGACAGTATAGTAATTCCCGTCGTTACCAACAAAGTTCTCGAAGGTACGTTGACATTGGGAAAAAGTTACAACTACCAGATCCACCAAAAACGTATCGTCACGAGACAGACATATTATGTACCCGATCAATTATTTATATAAAAAGTTAATTTTATCGTTCGTCGAAGATTCGGGACGCGTCGCCCGTCAAGGGTCATGTCTTATTTCAGTCAAGGGCTCATTCGTCCAGCGAAACACTGACTCAACTCTCGTGTTGACATACACGAGCAATGACTGCGCCACTTAACGTACCTTAAGATGCTGAAAGTAGTGTCCTTCTAGAATATTCTAGTGGTGCTATACTATAATATTGTCACCTCCGTAACATATTCTGATTTACTCTTTGAAGTAACTCTCGAAGAATTAATGCGATTTTCTCTTCATTAGAGCGCCAGGCCATTGCCTACCTCCGAATGCGAGGTTTCTGCCTACACCTGGTCTTTCAAGTACCCCCAAAGGAAAAGGTGACAAGGAGTCACATTAGGTGATCTAGGAGGCCACGACTAATCATTCTATCGATACTATAAGCATTATTTAAAAAGTTCATGGATCGAACATCAACAGTTGTAGAATGTGCAGTACCCGTTGCAGTGAGCAGTTACCAAATCCTGTTGAAAGTAACAATAGACTCCTCAAAGATTTTCTAGGTGATTGTTCTAACCTGGCAGAGATGTTGTCACCATCTCTTTTTGACGCTTTCGACACCTATGTTTGTCAATTACATTCAATGGGTGAAGAGTTTTTTTACAAGCTTGAAAATTGTGGACCGATGTGGAATATTAACGCCCGGAAATTTCTTAATCCACGTCTTGCGGCACTTACTGGCATACTTAAATGTAAAGAAATGTTCTCTGCTTTAAAGAGAGTTTCTTGATGCACAGTTTAACACACTCGGGGCACTGATCAATCGCCCGGCCGCGCCGAACGACGAACGCGCCGGATGAACGGGGCCCTGGTGGACAAGTTCCCGGGGAACCGAGGGCTCGATCGCTGAGGCAAGCGGCGCTTCATCTTCGGCGAAAGATAAAATAAACACCCGATATAAATGTATTTAACACGGTATAAAAATTGCTACAAATAATATTAATTTTAAACTGTTAAAACATGTAGGCAAAAAAGTATTAAATTTGGAAAATAATAGGTCTTTAATGACTAGGAAATGTTAATGCGACCAGTTCATCTTCAAAAATAAATAAATTTTCTAAGGTTAATAAGTAATATGTAACATTACTTATTTTACATTACTTCTATTACACGTCATTAAATACTAACTAAATATTAAATATAATTATATTTCTCAGCATCTCAGCATTTCTTATAATTATATAACTCAGCATCTAAATCATTATAAAAACATTTTATCCGAGGACATGATATATTTAATGACTTTAGAGTTAATTAGAATTAACAAAAATATGCGTTTATTGATTTTTAATAATTATAAAAATCCCTAAATAATAACATGTCATTATTATATTAAATTAATAAACTACACATTTAAAAGTTAATTTAATACTACAAAATAATTAAAATTTAAGAACCTGAGGTTTTTTATTTTAAAAACAGCATTTTTTCACATTGATAAACGTAATCTAAGAAATGTTAAATTATCGGTTAAAAATTATCGGTTAAGAAATGTAAAATTATCGGTGTATCGGTTAAAAATGTTAAATTACCAATAAATAACTGGGAATACGAGTTATGATCATTGGTAAATCCGAAAATGAGTGTTGACATGGGGGCATTCCCTGGTGTTTACACGTATAAAACATGACCTAAGGATTATAAGATAAGCTGTTGACAAAATAAACCCACTCACACTCATCATCGCGCCTTGACACTACAAATGCGGCGTTCTATTCCCACGACAATGCCCGATTTCAGTACACGTTCCCTGGGGGCGCGTTTAGTGCATAGTGATTGTAAACGCCTGGCAGGATTTCCAGGGCATGCAGCAAACGTGTTGTTGGTACACGAAACCTTTCATCGATTTAGAAGGCCTCACAGTCATTAATGTAGAAGAATGTAGTGAAATAGAAGATATTGTGTAAATGTCAGTTTCGCACGATAAGAAACAAACATACGAGTATTACCGAGATTAGTAATAGAATAAAAGATGTATACAGAGTGATAAAATTGTTTGCGCAAATTCATATTGGAGGAAAACATTAATTAAAATTGAGGGAGATAGAGATGAGTAGATAGATAGAGAGAAAAGAAGAGAGAGAGAGAGAGAGAGAGAGAGAGAGAGAGAAAGGGAGAAAAAAGAAAGAAAGAAAGAAAGAGAGAAAGAAGGAAAGAGAGAAAGATAGAGAGTGTGAGAGTGTGTATGTGAACACACAACATTTTGCCACCATAAAGAAGTTCTAGAACTAGCAATTTACAACTCCATTTCTATTATTAATTATATAGAAATGTATATTTATCGTTGTATAATGAGAATATGGCTTTATGAGGGGAAGCATATTTGGGGCGTTACAGAGCCAGGAAAGGCGCGTAGTTCTAAATGGCAAAATATGGAAGCAATGGCAGTGAAGCGACGTCTAAACAAAAAGCGGGTGAACTATCGTAAATACTAACGTTACGTCAAACGTAAATAAGCCAGTGGTATCAGTTCTGTGTAAATATTTCAAATCATCAAAATTGATTTCACGTTCGTTCCGGTACCTCACACTGCAACCTGAATCTGTCCTGGCAATTGAACACTGCAACGTGCAATGCATACGTGTACGACGGATTGCATCACAAACTACCGAAGGGGCAAAAATAACTAGAGTCTCTCAGCGGCGGGGCGGCGGGTGGGGGAAAATGGAATCCGTCGCGTCGTTTCGACTGCAACGAGGATGCGACAGCAGCGCCGAAACTGGCTTCGCTGCTGCAGCCGCCATCTCGCCGCAGGCAGTGTGAATATTCGCACGTCATCGAAGTTCGCATCTCGTCAAACAGGCGCGCGAGTGCAAAATTCGCTCGAAATTTGTTCCGACATGGAAAAGTTGCAGCGGCGGGCCCGGGTCGGACATGGCCGTTTAATAAGCCCTCCATGTCTGCGCTCGCTGCCTGCCTCCGCCCCGCGCGCCACCCACACCGATCCCTCGCCCGGCTGCGCTGACCCGGCGCCAGCGCCCCTCGCGGCCACTGGCTGCTGCGTCGACCACTGCGCGGACTCTGCTTCGTCCTGGCGCCACTCCACCGTTATTGCTATTGATTTGTAAGTGTTTTAGGACACATCAACTACTATGGTCATTAGTTCTGAAATAGTAAGGCATGTTTTATCGTGAGATGTGGCAATGATCTTCTTCCGTTGAATGGCCAAATACGTCGGTCACCTTCCCGTGAACTTGGGAGGTTTTCCCTAACCACGTATCTTCCATCAGCGGGACAGCGCCTCAGCCAAGTCAATTTTTAAGCTATCGACTAGTCTCCTGGTATATGTGGTAGTGTAGTGCATGTAAATGTAAGTTGTGTGTGTGTGTGTGTCTGAGTTAGGGGCGGCGACATCACAAGGAAGAGAAAGGAAAGGTCACGTGCGGATCGTGTACCCTTTGTTAGAGTACTGCTTTAGAATTCGTCTGGCGTTTATGGGAGAAACCAACGAAAACTAGCGATCAGCGCAGCCGGCCTCTAGAATTCTCCTCCAGACAGTGGCTGAATTCGACCTACCTTTATAGCTACTGTCGAAAATCCTGACACCGTCGGGACTCAAATACTAAGACCTCTCGATGAGAGGCAATGCAGCCCGTGACATCAGTTAATTCCCTGAGCCACCCTGACAGTTGATTCTCTGAGATTCTGACTTGCCGCTTCTCCATTGTTATTGCGATTGCCACATCGTTATTTCACTAGTGGCTGCCATCTCGGACGCATTGCCATGAAGGAGAAAGTCCATGAGTATTTTTGTGAACGTATTTTACATTCCAAGTACACTCGAACCGCATTCGAACTAAAAATTATAAAAAATCAAATGTGTTTGTCATAAAACCTCATTGTCATAAAACTCCATTTGCTTAGTGTAATTTCAAAGTAAATTTCACTGCTTGTGACTCGTAGGTTCAGCACTATCTAATGAAGCGTTGCCTCAAGACGGGCACCGCGATGTCGGGAGCACAATTTGGGAGCAGAGGTTCCCACGCTCCACTCCCATTGTGGGACGGTCGCTCGGAGGGAGTGCAAGGCAGTGCTAGAGGAGAACGCATGAAATGTGTCTGTATACGAAAGGAGCACGAGTGTTTCTAGGGTTAATTGCAAAATTGAAGCCTCAAAAATTAAAAATTAAGTTTACCACTACTAAACAATAATGAGAAATATTTACTGAAACATATTTCTTATATTCACACTAAAATACATCATTATTTATACTGGTAAGGTAATCTTAATTCATTTGAGCTCGTTTTAGCCAAAATAAAAATTGTATGTTCTGTTCACTAACACTCACAAATTCACTAACATTGGCGATAACTGTTGAATCATTATTGGCAAAAAATTTGTATTAATATTATAAAAAAATTGTTTAATAGTATGAGTGAAGAAGACGTAAATAGATTAAGCACAATTTTCATTCTTCTTTATTCATCTCTATCTTTAAAGTTTAATGAATATTAGAAAATATTGTAAAAATAACAAAATATCGATCTTCAGATCAATGTTTTCGAAGCAAAGTAAAAACCTGTGAGATTGGAGTTCACAGATGTAATGTTATAGGTTTTCTTTCAGGTTTGTGAATCTACCTTCAGCAATTACTCTTTTCCTGATGAAAGTAGTACAATTTGTTCAAATGCCCCATTTCCATCTACTCCAACACAGGTTACGTAACTTAAAATCAAGCCTCTGACCTTTTCTTTTCTTCCTCAACGTCCTTTAGTATTCATCGCCCGCCAGATTCCTTCCATCATACATTTCTCCCATCAGCTACTATTACAACCGCCTCCAATCTTTGCCTGCTCGCCTCCACCTCGCACATCCGCCTCATTCTCGAGCGGCGTTTCATTACACACTCTTTCCCTTCTGCTAGGCAACCACCCCCGGGTTCCGTCTCCACCACGTCTGCCTTCCCCAACCACCGACCTCTCACAAACTTTATTCCCCGCGTGGCCCACTCACCGCTGCTTATGCAGCCGCCTCCCGTTCCCCCGCCCCGCCAGCGCCGCGCGTTAACATAATGCAGGAAGCTTGTGCGCACGCGCCGCCAGGCGTTCCTCGCATTCTCGGCAGCGTCGCGCGAAATATAGCGGCGGCGCTCCGAGTGCACGGCGGCGCAAGCGGCGCTGGGGCGGCGGCGGCAAAAGAAGCGGTGTTCACGGCGCGGCGCCGGATTATGGCGGTGGTGGCGGCAAACACGGCAGAGGTAGCGGAGCGGTGGGGCCGGAACAGGGCGGCGGGAACGCGGTCGGCGGTGGGGAAGCCCTGGGCGGCGTGTAAACCGTGGGCGGCGGGGACGCCGTGAGCGGCGGGAACTCCGTGAGCGGCGGGACGCCGTGGGTGGAGGGGACGCCATGGGTGGAGGGGACGCCGTGGGCAGCGGGGACGGCGTGGGCGGCGGGGACGCGTGGGCGGGGACGCGTGGGCAGCAGGGACGCCGTGACAGGCGGGGACGCCGTGGGTGGCGGAAGGCGGGGGGAACGGCATGGACGATGGGTACGCCGGGTGCTGTGGGGTGCTGTGAGGCGGGAGGAGGTGGCGGGACGGAGGGGAGGGAGAGCGGCAGGGACAACGTGGGCGGCGGAAACGCCGGTGGTAGCAGGGGCGGCGGGAGCCATGGGCGAGGAGGACGCCGGGAGGAACGGGAGCGGTGAAGCCGGAGGAGTCGGCAGATACGCCCGGGGCAGGAGGGCAGCGGGAACGCTGTTGAACGGCGGCAGGAGTGGCGGGGTGACAGCGAGGGGGGTAGCAAGGGTGGTGAGACTGGAGGAGGCGGCGGAGATGAAGGCGGCGGGAATGGCGAGGACGGTGGGGGCAGTGGGGGTGTCGGAAACGCCTGAGGCGGCGGAGACGCCTGGGGACGCGAGGATGCCGGGGGTGTTAAGGGCGGAGGGGGCCGCGTGGTCTGCAATTTTGGGGCGGAGGCGACGGAGGCAGCGAAAAGAACGTTGGAGCTGGCGGCGGTGTCTCATTGGGAGGGCGACGGGACTCCAGCAACTGCACGCGCCTCGCAGCAAGTGCAGCTTTAGTGGGCCCGCTGCACCCGCCGCTCTATTACGTGCTTTTCCCTTTGCATCAACACATATTTTTCTTTGTTTAGGGCCATGTCTTTGCAAATGTAAATTTTAAAAGGTCGAGGAATTTTCTACTGCTCTAACTAGAAAGTTCCTAATGATTTTTGTTCATTTATTTTAATTTTGGCTCCGTACTGGGAAACAGAGTACAGTAAAAATGCCGTTTTAATCAAGTTGAAAAATTGCTTTCTGTATGTGCTTTCACTAAAATATTGCTTTAAAAGTCTTTCTATTATTAACATCTGCGTACAAATAATGATTAATGAACGTTTTTCAACACGATGTGCTTGTAGAATGCGTGATCACGTTGTAATATACAAACTTCATAGCCAGAAAGCATTGTCTATTTTTGAATATCAGAGATAATGCTTTTTTATTTCCAATTAAAATATAATTATTCATATAATTACTTCATCTTTGTAAATTGTGCATCAATTTCTTGGAGTAATTTTTAAATATTCTATATAGTACTAATTTTATACCTAGTGTAAAGAAGTTTTGTATCTATTCAACTTTTTAACAATATTTATTATGACTAGCATATTATTTTTAATCCATTCCAAACGAAAGTGAATTTGTTTATTCTTGAAGAAAGCCGGAACATTGACTTTGTTCGTAATGTGTTAAGGGATCCGGTGCCGTTTCGCAACCAAGTAGGGAAGTTGCAGAGGACGCCGCGTGGGGCGGGTCGAGCCTGCGCCCCTAACGCCGGGGCGTGTCGTATCTACATCCCCTCGACGCTCTGGATTCGCATTACCTGCGAATTCCGCGCAAACTTATCTGCATACTCCCTCTGTACATACATCGACCGGCTAAATATGCACCATTATATTAACCTGCACCGCAACGCAAACATGACGCATTGGGCAATAACCACAAATTCAAATCGAGTCGAAAGAATAAAATCTGTATTGAACGGACGCACATGATGTTTGTGATATTGATTATTTATCCCCAACGGTAGTAGATATGCGGAGCGTTCATAATTTTCCATATAACTTGTAAGCGCAGTATGAATTGACGGCTCGTGCGTCAACTTTGAAGCCTGGCCTGAATGTGTGTTACTGAGTCATTAAAACAAAAATATACTGAGATTATTGACTAGAAACGAATGAATGGTGTAAATACATTTAGTTTATACACATGAAATACATTATTAACTATGAAGCGCCTTTAAAATCTAAGATTTTATTTTATCAGCAAGAAGACATTATGTTCAAGATAGTATGCAATCTCTGTGCACAACAATTCAAAGCGGCTTGCTTCCAGGATATTGAAAGTGTTAACTAACCAATGTTTCAAAGAGAATTTTCACGGACATTTGAAATCGGAAAATCAAAAAAAATAGTACAGATGCAAATCCTATTACAAAGCAGACAAAATGTTTAAAAAGTACGGAAATGCTTCATTTATTTCTGAATCAGTAACTGGATCAATTTTATTCTCCGCTTGCTACACTTCTTGACACACACATCCGGAAATATAATTAATCAAATACTTACATCACATAATAAACTATCTACTGAATTCAGAACAGAGAGCCTGTCTGCAATTATTCAAGAGATCTCGTAATTCCGCTCTTCAAATAAATCCTTCATCTATTTCATTAAAGTTTCCTCGATAAACCTGATGTCATCTGATAGTTAATTTATGTCAAAAAGACCACTTCTACCTCACGGTTCCCGACAACATTCCACACCGAACATGGTGAATATCGGCGTGGTCCCTAACAGTTCAATTTGAATAGCCAGCGGTACATACATTCTCAGTATTGCGTTCATTTATCGACGTAAATAGATATCCCAACCGTAAAATTCCCAATATCAGTCGGAAGTCAATTTGTCGGGTGACATATAAACGTTTCCCACACATATGTCGTTACCAGATGGACCCTCCGGAAAAATAACACATTCCGATAAAGTCTTTCTGAAACGATCATACACGGAGATTTTTTTTCATTTATACAACTATGATAAAAGAATGTGCATCTTATATAATTTTTTCTTCACGCCATAACAGGAATGTACAAAAAAGAAATCATTCGTAGTATCATCTTCATCTAGTACTGTGATGCACATGTTTTTAATATTGATAAATAATTTCAAAAAGACGAAATAATTCTAAGGTAAATTAGCGTTTGTATATTTCGTCTCATTACGTCATATTCGGAGGTTAAAAATTAAATAACGAATTGTGTGCATTTATCATTTGTTTGTAGAGTTGCAAAGTACTTTATGGAATATGCCAATAAAGCAGCAACATATCTTTCAGGTTTCGTGCATTGAGGCAGATTATACCGGAAACTCAATAGGAAAGATTTGTGATCTGCCTCATATAACTAATTAAGTAGAAGCCCATTTCCAATTTCTATTAGTTTTCAACGCGATGTTCAGAAAGGGCAATAAAAGTTATTAATTTTCTCGAGTTAAATATTGCAAAATGTGGAAACGTATTCATTGTCAGACGTTAACTTGTGTCACTAGTAACTGCCTGTGGTTATTGCCAAAAGTAATTGCGCCGTGGAAAATGTGTTACATATGCATGGGTGCATCGAAGTGAATACATTTAAAATTTATTATTTCACCCTGATCAACACTAAAAATAGGTTCTTCTTGTCCTAATGTGAACTTAAATATGCTACAAAAAGGCCTAAATCATCCGGATAGTTTCTTTTATATACTTGGCATTTTGGCACTTATCCACCAAAAAAGGATCTTCACTCCTTTTGTTCGAAATTGTTATAATCTTTATTTTGGTAGCAAAGTAGGGGATCAGGACAAGATTAAGGCCCCTCGCGTCTGTTGTTTTACTTGTGTAAAGCATTTCACAGAGCAGCCAAACGGTTTTCGTCAAATGCCATTCAATGTTTCCATAGTATAGAGGGATCCAAAATATCATTCTTCGGACTGTTATTTTTGTTGAACTAATACAACAGGTAGTTAAAAACTGTCAAACTGTTCTTAAAAGTATCCCAATATACCTTTTGAAATTTGACCTGTTCCTTTCAGTGACTATCTCCCAATACAACTTTGCCCACAATCTCTCGATGAAATTGAAAATTCCAGTTTAGAAGAGAACCACACTGCAGATCACGATGATGATTAGCACAATCCAAGTTTTGATGCTTCTAATAAGCCTCTTGTATTAGCACAAGATCTAAATGATTTATAGCGTTACCTAAAATTACCGAAGGAACAGGCAGAACTTTTTTGATCACGACTAAAAATGTGGGACCTTCTTCATACCGAAACTAAGATATGCTATTTCTAAATCGTCAAGAGACGTTTAAGATTTTTTTTCTCAAGAAGGTGATGTGATGTACTGTAATGATATTTCATCAGCGCTAGAGAATCTGAGACGCGCTCATAACCAAAAGGAATGGCAGATGTATCACAAGTTAGCTTAAAAATTGAAGTATGAACATAGTTCTAGAGAAGATTCAGTGTGAGAAATTATTTTCGATCATATATGGATATCTTAAGGCGATTGCTCTGCTTTTACGTTTACAGATTGGATACACAAAATGTCGCTCTTTTTTGTGTGATTGTGATAGTAGGAATCGTAAAAGCCACTTCAGAAATAATACTTTGCCTTCACGTAAATATTTCACACCAGGTGTGAAAGTGTTAGGAATGTTTTCTTAGTTATAAAAAAAGATATTTCTCCCGCCTCTTGATATCAATTTAGGTTTTATGAATAATTTCGTGAAAGCCATCAACAGAAATGAAAGGGGCTTTATTTAAAAGAAAATGTTCTAATAATTATTGACGAAAAAATTAAAAAGAAAATTGTTCGGAGCACAAATATGAAAAGTAGTTAAATATGCAAATTTTTCAGGATTGTTAAATGATTTAGAAAAATGTGCATGGATTTCATTCAAGAATTTGATTGAACAGTTTTTAGGCAACAAAAAATCTGATACATAGAGGAAACTAATAAAGCAGTTACTTCAATCGTATGAAGATTTGGGTTGTCATATGTATCTTAAGATTTACTTACTTCACTCTTGCTTCGATTTCGTATCTATTAATACTTTAGGACATTATATATTAATACTTTTTAGATGTGTTGAACATTTTTAATTTTTTAGCGTAAATGCAACGATTCTCAAACAAATTCATATGATTGTCACAATAAAACCAAACGTGATAGAGACACACGGATTTTTTCATTTTTGAATTCTGCATAAAATTTTCTATAAAAGATCAACCAATGCAATTCTTGCGGAATAAAAAAAATACTTTTTTAATAGAGCGTTTTCTCAGCTAAATTATATTCATTAAAATATTTCTTATAATTCATTAATGATGTGGATATAATTCTTACTATCCTATGGATATACTTTTTTCTTATATTAATTATATCAATTTTTCTTAAATTCTCGTATACGAATGTCGACAAGACATGCTCATTTTAAAGACTCATCAAATATGTAAGAGCTCACCACCCCGTCACAATCGTTACAATATACTTACGCGAAGTTGCCAATAGCACAATTAGCTGGGATTTAGTGTAAGTATTTGAGGAGAAGTAACTTATGGTCAGTTATATAATCGAATTTCACTCAAAAAGACAAGAAACCTTTACGAGAGGTCAGAGTCATCCATTTGTTAAACACATACTGATTGTGTCCACAACAAATCCGGTACAGATTCAGACCTGCATTTCTTCAAACATCATTGGGATATTTTATTCTACATTTTTTTTCTAAACAGGGTATTAAAGTCAACAGACATCAGAACGAGAATGAATAAAATTACAAAAAATGTGGGTAAATAATTTCCCGAAATCTACAGTAAGATTCAATAGATGTAGGCCATAGAAAAAAATGCCTCTCACTCACCCATGACGCTCATGTTGGCGCTCTGGTGCGCCGTGTCGAAGCTGGGCGCCTCCACCGACACCTCGCAGCGGTAGGCTCCGCTGCTGTTGAATGTCAGCTGGGCTAGCGTCACGCGCTCCTTGTCGCACAGGGACTCCTGCAACAAAGCGAGACACAAATGAAGGATTTATGATCCTCTATTATGCTTTGTGTTCCATTCTGTGTCACTCCCATTTTTAACGATTGAGGATGACCGAATTATTAATTAGAATTCATGGTATTGTATTTTTGCAGCAGAAACAAATTGTAATTAATCGGAAGGGAAAAATTACTACTGTTGAACTAGAAATTGAAAAGTGGTTATTGGAACAAAGCGTGCATTCGCTTCTCTTACCCAACTGGAGATGTTTCCAGGAAAATCAGCTGCGCAAATTTGTATCCCAGGAATATTTGTGTTTAAGGGCACTGTACTTTAAATTGTACTTTGTACTTTAAATTGTAATAAATTCATTACAACAAAATAATATTTAATCCATCAAAACATTCAATAAAATATGTATTCCAAAAGTAACTCATTACAGCAAATTACAATATTGTTCACGTAAGTCGGAACATCTGAAACATTATGAATTATGGTTTACATTTTTTACAGCGCTCGTAAATTGAGTAAAACTGAATAATTGATTATTGTGTTAGCATTGTCAACCGAGTACCGAGTATCATGTTAGCATTGTAACCTAGACAAATTCAGTACACTCAAATGGCCAATTTAGGTAGATAAATTTATTTTGCAAACAGTACAAAAACTGGTGGCAGATATTGATAATAATAATAACAATAATAATAACAATAATAATATTAATAATAATATTAATAAAATATTAATAATAATATTAATAATAATATTAATAATAATACAATGATAATACAATAGCAACACTAGAAGAATAATCATACAATAATAAAATAGTCATAATACAATATCAATAATAATATTGTAATAATAACACAACAATAATAATATACAACATAAATTATTATTATTAAGCCAAAAAAATAAATGCACGTGAAAACCATACCAACAGAACTATTGCATCCAATGTGGTTATGACATTATTGTCGTTTAGCACTTCACTTCGCCTGACCTCACTACACTACACTAAGCTTTTGAAGTCTATAAAATCTTGCACTCGCCAAAGCAATCAATCACTGTACTACTGTCATCTTTTAAAGAACTCAACCAACTACCACTCGGAAGCACGGTTCCTCAAATTTGGTAATTATGTATTCCCTGATCACACCGATGCACCATTGTTTCAAAATGCCACAGGCATTACAATAAGAGGAAGGCCAAGCGATCTGGCAGTTTGCATGATTCAACTCAAATGTCCCAGTGTATCTTGTGTGTCCCTGCGTGAAATTCCTACTCTGATGAATTGGCGACTTGCGTCATTGTTGTTATGTGCATAATGCAGTCATGCGCGTAAGATGCTATCTACTCCGTAGACAGCGCAGACCTTATTGATTGATTAATTGATTAGTGATTTCAGGCGCGTCAACTGCTAAGTTCATTAGTCCCGTATATGTAGTGTACATTTGTATCGCGGAAGGTGGCGATTATCTTTCCTCGCTGATGGCAAGATCCGGAGCCGACCTACCGACTTGCGAGTTTCTTCCAACCAGGTATCTCCCTCCAGCGGGGCACCACTCCAGCCGGGACAAGCTCTAAGCTCTCTACTGGTCTCCCGACACGAGTTTCAATGTAGAGCATGTTATTATAAGTGTGTGTGTATAGGTGGGAGGATAGAACACGGAAGAGGAAGGAAAGTTCGCGTTCCGTGGCCCGTTTGTTTAGGGTACCACTCCGGCATTCGCCTGGGTTTGTCGGAGAAACCACGGAAAACTACCGATCAGAGCAGCCAGCTGCTAGACTTCTCATCCAGACAAAGGGTGAATTCGGCCAAGCTATGAAGGTAGTGTCCAAAATCCTGTTCCCATTCGGTCTCGAACCGTAGGATCTCCTTGAGAACAGAGCAAAAAAAGTACTGCGGTAGCATCACATTATTCCTTGAGCCTCCTAATCCGATCGCAGACGGGAAAACCAGGCGTATGCTAAATGTCTTGTGCTAATACACTTGAACAAAGATGTATTTCCTGTCCGTTTCCTGCAAACTGGTCCTGATATATTTCGAGCAATCAAATGTAACACAATCTCGTGTCACTCAGCACATCAGTTATTGAACAATTCGAATATATCAGTGGTTCAATGTGATGAATATTTTGTAATCTTCAAAGCTTCTCCTCTCTTGATAATCATATGGTGCGAGACGATAAAAATGGTATACTGCTTGACAATTGTCAGGGCAGGGTTAATCTCTCATCTTAACTCTTAAACACAACTACATAACTTCATAAGCTTCCCGCAGCGGTAATCAGAGAATAATCTCAACTACAGGAATTAATCATGCTTTTCAGGCGCCTTTATAAAAAATAGTCTGTCAGCTAAATTAGACAATTACGTGGTGTAGAGAAAGTTTCCGGGAAACTACTTAGTTAAAAAAAAGATTCGGGGATAATTCCAAGTAATGTTGAATGCGAGAAAGGAAGCAAATCTCCAGTGAGAATATTTCATGGAAGCATTTGCACCTATCTCTGATCATTGGATTCCTCCCGTTAGTAGGAAAGTCAAGCTTATCCTTTCCTGTGAATACACAGATTTCGTAAAATCCTCGTGGCGTCGTTGGGCGTTTGTTTCTATCCCCTCGACACGTCGTTTGGGTTCATTCTGCAAAGTCGCAATGTAAAATTCCTCCTGGTTCAGTCCACACAACGCAAAATTGAATTTTCCACTTTTCTAGCGTCCGTGGTCTTATTTGCAAAACACCATGGCTACAATTACTTACATTATTTCTGTGGTACAGATACCATTTGCAGCATTTCAAATGTTCTTTAAAACGCAGTAAATATTACAAGTTAGTAATCCTTTCACCTCTGAAAATACAACACGTTTTTTTGCTCCCTTCCAACAGTTCAGCTTTAAAATTTCATCGATTAGTCGAATATTTACCACGCTTGTAACAATGGTATAATATAAAACTATAAAAAACGTATACAAGGGCATTGTACCACTAATGTTAGCGAAACTAACTACCTTATTTTATGTAGGTTTGAAAGATGGAATATTAGCATATAAATGTGTGGTTGAGTATGTGTATTAAGGTTATCCTTATTTAGGAAAAGCAATGAAATGTGTGATCTGAACTTACACGTCCCAGTTCTGTTACTTTTTCGCATACTAGCTACGTAGTAAAGACAAAGTACTTTTATACTGCGCCAAAAATCTTCGTTGTTTTTTGTTTCTTCAGAAGCAGTTGTATAGTCGTACCCTTGGAACGAAAAAGTGGATAAATCTTTTTCCTCTATGCAATTAATTACTCTCTAGAACGTTGTGCACTCAGAATCCACGTTTTGTGGGTCGTTTTTACCAAAGAATTGGGTGATGGGAAAACGTCCGTCCGACCGTCTCTCAGTCCGTCCGTCTGCTTGCCCGTCCGTCCGTCCGCTAGAGCCTAAACCGTTCAGACGATGTTCTCAAAAATTGAAATTCTCCTATCGATCTAGTTGAAGCAAAATTGAAGCGAATATTTACTGATGATATCTTTACATGACTTTCCAAATTTTTCTCAAAACTCGCTTCACATGTTTCTCCTTCGGAGAGAGCAAGAGAAGCAAAAAAATAGAGCACGTCGCATTTTTATTAAACTGTCTGAATTTTCGAAAATTGCAAAAGTTGTAAATTGCGAAAATTGCAAATTGTAAAAACAACACACACACACACTTCCTTTGTTTCCCTGGATTTCCCCGGCCGTTTAAGGTATATGTAGGAACGTTATTTTTTCTTTGGCTTTTGTGAGCCTAAGGGTAAAACATATCCAAGTTGAATTTTATTTTATGAACTAAATTTACAGTTCAATTTTCATCTACACATTTATGTATTAGAAGGTTAGGCGGAAGAGTGGGTCCGATGGCCAGAGTCAATCCACATCAATAAAGTCACTTATAATAATAATAATAATAATAATAATAATAATAATAATAATAATAATAATAATAATAATTATTATTATTATTATTATTATTATTATTATTATTATCATCATCATCATTATCATTAACATTATTAGGAAATGCATAAATGAAACTTCAAATTTACTACTGAAAATTCACAAAATGATTTTTTTAGGCCAAGATTTGTCTCAATTCGTTCAAAGTTGTGTGGATTTTACACAGTCTCAACATTTATGGCTCTTCTCAAAATTTCCGATCTAATTTCAAATATTACAAGTGAGTTAAATTCTTCGTAGACGTTTTCAAGTCTTCTCGCATTTGTAAAATATTTAACATTAATGTGTACTAAACGTGAAAAAATATAAACCTCGTAGTGTTCTCGATTATCTTTTCGAGGGAAATAAGTAGAAAATAAGACGAAAAGAATCTGAAAATAAAATTTTAAATTGCAGAAATGTAATCATATATCACAATAATTCCTATGATATTACATCAAATAAAAAAGCGCACAGTTGGTTAGGATTTATATTACAAAAAGATTCCCAAGATTCGAGTTTTAAAATTTCGAGTAATTTTCCGGAATCAAAAGATTTCAATCACTCATGGCTAATAAAATATAACATGGTGTTTGTAATATATAACATTCAACGAATTTTATAGCCATCTAGCTTTTCAACACTTTCCTACATAAAAAACAACGAATTTTCTGTTGTAAGAAAATAAAGTTGGAATCCCCCTCTTATAGATAAGTGCACGTTACATTTATTATCGGGGGGGGCTCGTTTGGTCACCCCTGCTCGACAATCACCGTTTCTACCGAACGAGCAGCCCGGATTCGAGAGCTTGACCAACTCGGTGGAAATGAAATGGAGCCCAGAACAGTGAAGGTAGAGGGCCGCGATCAAAGGGTGACAGAGCGTGTAGTTGCATCTGTCTCCTGCTCCATCGGACTCCCGCGTGCTCCCGGAGATTGGAAATTGCATTTCTCTGAACAATGCTCGTTGAGCACTCAAATTTCGCAGGCGCACAGGTAAAACAAACCAAGTAAATGCTCATGTGATCCAAAAATAAAATCCTCTTTTCGATTGGATGTACTCGGACGTACATTACGTTCTACATACTACACACTTTACGTACATACATAACAATAATTACGGTTTTTCAATTGATTCATTGATTGATTGATAGATTAATTGATTAGTGATTCCTGGCGAGACAACAGACAATAACATTTAGTCCTACAAGTGCAGTGAATGTTTATATTGCAAGAAGTGGAAGTAATCTTCCTCTGCAGAAGGGCGAAATCCAGCGCCGACTTACTCGTGAGTACGCGAGTTGTTTTTCCCCACCAGGTCTCTTC
Source organism: Gryllus bimaculatus (assembly GCA_017312745.1). NCBI lineage: Eukaryota > Metazoa > Arthropoda > Insecta > Orthoptera > Gryllidae > Gryllus > Gryllus bimaculatus. The sequence continues at coordinate 7,368,719 of BOPP01000031.1, forward strand.
CACCAGCGGACACCACCCCCACCAAAACAAGCTCTAAAATACCGACTGGTCTCCCGACGTGTACGGTAGCATAGAGCATGGAAGTGTAATTGTGTGGAATAAACGGTGAGAATAGGACAAAGAATAGGAAGAAAATATCTCGAGCTTGATGACTGTCAGAGTACTGCCCCGGAATTCGCCTGGTGTTGATCGGAGAACCACGGAAAACTACCGGTCAGAGCAGCCGGACGCAACAATTCTCCTCCAGGCAGCGACTGAATTAAACCCAGCTATGTTGCTAATGTTGATTATCTTGCCACCATCGGCTCTGGACCCCAAGGATCTTCTGGTCTTGGCCACTGCAGTTACATCAATTAATGCCCTGAGCCTCTTATGCCTATATGGTTCTTCAAAAATCCCTTCTGCAGTTCAAATTGGTTTCATTTTTAACTACAAGTTATAGAGTAAGAGAATCTTCAAATACCGATAATATTCAAGTTCGTTACATTTATTTAGTGATACTAAATAATTAGGATGTGTTGATTTCGCTTTTTGTTACAATAAAATATCTGAAATCGATTGCGGAGGTTGAGATTTTGATGTTTCTTCAGTAGTAATAAGTCTTCTTATAGAAAAATACACACGTCAGCACGAAATTATAAATAAAGGTTTCGAATTTTTCTGCCTGACTCACGAGAAAAAAGGTAAATTTTTCTAGGAGTAATGAGCATGTAAAACAATTGCAATGAGTTAAAACTTGCGAATAAATCTTAAAAAGTAATGAATTTAATAGGAATAAATACGTTTAGTCTTACAACATTTTGTTTACTACTCTTTTAAACGTTCAACACTTACAGAAGTCGTTGGTTGATTATCCAAAACTACTTATTTTTATTACATATCGTATTCGTTCCGGTATATCGTTTAGGAAATTTATTTTAAATGCGTTTTAAAATACACAGATCACGGCGTTCTTGATATGTGATTATTCTGTAAATCATAGGAGACTCGCATTTTGCTTGACAATAAGACTTTTTGTTTTGTTTTTAGTTTTGTTTCACGAATCTGTCATCATGGGGCCACGCAATACATGCATTCCACCGGGGCTCAGACTTAATTATCGGAGTAGATGCACTTTACTTTTCTATAGGGGGGAATTAAAATTTAATGCTGATTCCATTTTTATACCCCAGGGTTGTTAGCCCTGTGGGATGGGACGAAATTATGATGATGAATGATTGACACAACAAACATCCAGAGACACACACAGCACAACCATCCCTGAGGTGAGACTTGAAAGCACGATCTCCTGGTCCAAGACTGCTACTGCATTATTATTATTATTATTATTATTATTATTATTATTATTATTATTATTATTATTATAAATGAGATTTACAATTCCAGTCATTATTTTTACCTTTCACGCATTTTGACTGATTTCCTTCACTTTCAGTTCTTATTGAATCACACGAATGTATTATAATAAAATAAGAAAACAATATAAAGGATTCTCTAAAAATATAAGAAAACTTGTCAACAATTTCAATGCATGTTGCGACTGAAATAACTAATTGTCATTTAACAGTGTATTTTAGGAAATTTATTGGAACTAAACACCGTTTGTATAAATCTGTAATATTGAAACGTGTTTGTGTTAAATTATGATAATAATAATAATAATAATAATAATAATAATTATTATTATTATCATCATTATTATTATTATAATTATAATTATTATTATTATTATTATTATCATTATTATTATTATAATTATAATTATAATTATTTATTATTATTATTATTATTATTATTATTATTATTATAACCGTAACAATGAAAAACTTTCAATCACGTTATCTATGCCTGAAAGAAGATTTCGTAGGCCAATTTTAAAGATACTGAGCTTCACATGTCAGATCTTACCGCCGTTAAAGAGAAGCAGATATTAATATTGGGCATGCCTATCTTATCAGGTTTTAAAGTGAGCTAAGAGGGGATCGAAAAAATAATGGAATATCTTGATCTGGCAATGAAAGTGGAAATCCGCCGGGATCAGAGGATTACGGTCGGTCCATAGTATCAGGGATTCCAGGAACCATTCCCAGGCACCCGACGGAACCGGAATTCAGTCTAGCATATTAACTGTCAACAGACTGCATTGCTGAGCCGTGCCCACCTCTTGCTTAGGTGCCTTTGTGGTTCCTAGGCCTTTGAGTAGGACTCGAATCCAGAGAAGAGCAACCGCCCAAGAGCTAGGGAATGCTCAGGCGCGACTGTCATACTACCACGAACAGGTAGACTTCTAATTGAATTCCTTTAAAGGTATCTTCTTTGAAACTTTCTAATTGATTTGTTTAACATGACGGAATATTGAAAGAAATGGTACTACGAGGAGAGAAATTGTGCATTGTAATTATTTATCTGAATCTGAAGAAAGGAATTCTGAAAAATAGTAAATAAACTTAGAAAATGAAATTCCAACAGCTACTCTTCACCAACAACTGAGAAGAAAAATTACTGTTGCCATGAAAATCAGGGAAAATAGGTTTAGTAATAAGCTCTGTTGGTTCTAGGGTCACCGACAAAGCTAAATAAAGATATTTCCAATCATACTAAACTAAACAAAGAAGGCACTACTAAGAATAGATTTTGCAATGCTAGAGAGTCTGAAAATAAGAAATTCGTTATATTAAGCTATCGAGCTTTGGAGACAGTCAATTATATTAGAACCCACTTCATCAACCCCGACAGATCTGCCAGGGTCGTACTTTCGTTAACCGAGATGTAGGACGGATTGCTTTTGATACTTTGAACTTGGCACGAAGTGCATTAGCAAATTGGTCGTCTCCTCTCTGGAGTTCTCTCGATGTTTCAGCGGACTCTCAAAACAGAGGAAATTCAAGTAATCGGACCTCAAAGACGGAGTGAAGACATGAGACCAGGGCGCTGGCGCGATTCAGCAAAATTGAAACAGTGTTCGTGATAGGACACTTCATCAACTTCGTCGCTCCAATGAAAGAAAATGAGCTGAAAAAGAAAGAGAGGGAAATGGAAAAAATAACTCTTTTCATATTTCCAAAGGTAAGTACCTACGTTAATTTGATTTTTCTCTCTGATATTTTCTCAAATTACATGGAACACCAAATTACAAGTTGTTATTTCAAGTAAAATGAGACATAATACTTAACAAGGAAATGTTTTTATACGAAAACGCTCTAACGCGTTCTTTAGTGTACATCATTCGTATTATTTGAAGGAACTTAAAATGATCCATTTTACTATATTGAATATTCCCAAGTAGGTTAACGTCAATATTATAATATGAATTACCACACTTCAACATACGATTCACATAAATACAATGATGATTTGAATACATAATTTATTTCCCATTACAACCAATTATAACCACTTTCTTTTGCAAACAATCTACCAATATTAGTGTCAACTCTTATTTCTACTGAAAACTAATTTAATTTATAAGCTATATTTAAAATAAAATAATGGATTTATTATAATTATTTTGGGTTGAATAGGCTACTTAGGTCATAATGACTAAAGCATATTACAGTGAAAAGAACGTTATAGGCACGTATATTGCTTAACTAATTATTTTGTTACTGAACATGTCTCCTAACGTTAATCAATTTTCACTGTTTATTGAAATCTATATTGCTAATTAACGGAAGTTGATTTTGACGAAAAACTGCAAAAATTTGATTTTGTTAATCCACAATCATCCACTATTCACTTTCTAAGCATAATGAATGAATTCAAATACTCATTGTGATACTGTATACGTTATTCAAGACACAACCAATATTTTGCAGAATTAACGATTCAAGGAGGAGGCCGGCAGCAATTAAATACAATCTACTAACGTGTAAAATTATGGACCAGTAACTTTTATTATATTTTGATATGAAAATAACTGTACACGAGAAGTCTTAAAGCAAAAATGTCCAAACCCACTTTTTGATATTTACGGGCTGAAGGTAGTTTTAGAAACAGTAGGTTAAAATGCATCCGAAGATAAGTGATGTGGGATACTAGATGTACTACAAGCCGCCTAAAATATATTGTGAAATAACGATTGAGATGCTGAAGCCTCCCAGGCAAATCGTCGGCAAGGAGCAAAATTCGCTAAAACCACCGCGACCAATGGCCGCCCTTGGAGTTACGACTCACGCGGCGTTTGTTTGCCACTGAATACAGAATGGGACAAGATTATTGTGAGTACGACTTCAAGAGAGCCCGTGAAGAAGTCGTGAAACGAAAATTTTGTTGGCATTTTAAAATCATGGACGAATAGTTACGACACGTTTTCTGCAGGAAAAGCACTTCGTGGAAAGAATTTTTACCACGCACACTGATGTAGCAAAATCAATTTTAAAAATATGGAAAACACACCACAGGAAGCAGCTAGATGGACTGTCCATAGATGCTCCTGTGAATAAGGTTAAGATTAACGATGTGAAGAAATTGTTGCTCAAACTTAACTTTTCAGTGAGACATTCACGGCAAGAGCTGCTATTACAGTCAAATTAATTTCATTAAATTGAATTGAGTGGTAATAATGAGGGTGGTTATAATGAACTTTGTGAATTGGAAGACGAATGTTCAAATTTAATATTTTTTTAAAAATTCACTTGCTCTCTTTTCGCAAGGGATCTTAGCCATCTTTTGGGCATTGGGCGTATACATACACGGAGTAATCCTTCTTTACTCAAGTTAGTCATCGTCAGTCGTAGTCAGTCATTTCCTTTTGTCCCTTCGGCTAGGGACTCGGCGCCGTTAGATCCCTGCGTTCCCAGACGGTCATCCAACCAGGCACAGGTGATGTCTCAAATTGCTTAAACTCCATGATTACACGGAGTTTTCACTTAAACGAGTTTTACACTTATTTAACGTATTCGGCTAGCGATGCCGATTACAGTAGTACGTTCACCTACAGGACTATCCCTTCCTTTTCGTATCATCTCATTAAAGTACCACTACATGTTTCTTTCAGATCAAACTTATATTGGCAAACTCATTCACAATTTTTCCCCAACATATTTTTCATCCCTATCCGTTCCCATTGAACCTCGGCAATCATTCATTTCTCACATTGCTAAGAATTTGTATACATATTTTTTAATTTATACCGCTGGCAACGGCGTGGTCCCTCCCTTCCGATTCGCCTTCCTACACGCCCTTCCCCTCCATTTCATGCATATTTCCCGCGCGGCCACCCTCAGCCCCCCTCCAGTGGTGAGGGAACCCTCGCCAATCGTTCCTTCCCTCAGCCGCGGGCGGCGCGCGCGGGGGAGCTAAGCGGGGCGGCCCGTGGCTCGCGGGGGCCGAAGCCCCAAAGTGTGATCGGCCGACCGCCGCGGAGGGGCGTGTGAGGTTGCGGGCGGCGCGGTGGCGGTGGCTGGCTGCGGCTGGCCCGGGGGGCCGCGAAAAGCACGATCGGCCGATCCCACCCCGGGGTGGTAGCCAGGAGGGGGGAGGGGGTCGCCTCGCAGACGGTGCCGCGCGGCCAAAGCGCGATCGGCCGGTTAGTAGGGAGCGGGGGGAGGGATGGCGTGCGGCGGCGAGGGTAGGCAGCGGTAACCGGTGATCGATCCGTCGATATCCGGCGAGGCGGGAGGCGCCGGAAGCGGGCGGTGCCAGCCGGAAATCGACGTCTGGTGACGGCGGCGCCGGAACCGCGCGAAGCGCGGCGGCGGGGGCGATGTGTGTCCTGTGTGTGTGTGTGTGTGTGTGTGTGTGGTGTGTGTGTGTTGTGTGTGTGTGTGTGGCTGCGCGTGGGCGGCCAGGGCGCTTTTCAGCCGTAATCGGCCGGGATTACATGGCGAGGATAATTAATGGTCGGGTCCCAGTGCGGCCCAGGCAGCAAAGGGCATTATTTCCACAGCCGCGCGCGCATCGCGTGGTTTATATAGCCGGCGAGCACCCGCGGGCGGGGGGGGGGAATAGAGGCGCCACGGGCGGCGGCGGAGCAACGGAGGCGACGGCGGCGGCGGTCACTGCAGCTGCAGTAGCGCCGGCGCCGGCCACATGGCGTCCATATTAACCGCGAGGTTAATTCCGAGGACAACTCTCCCCTCCGAGGGCAGATTGAAGGGTGATAGACGCGGCGAGCGGGGAGCGGGAAGAGGAGGAGGAGGGCTCAGGCGCCGCAGCCGCGTCGCTCGGCTCCTGAGTTCGAGCCCCGGCGTATCAGACAATTTACTGCGCGGGGGTTAACCCGGAGCGTCGCGTGGGGTAGGAGCGTCGGACCGCGCCCGGTGCGGGAGAGCTGGTCGGCGCGACGCCAGCGCCGCCGCCCCGCGCGCGGCCGCCCGGGGAATTAATTACAGGCCGTAAACCCGACGCACAATGCGCTGGGGGCGGGGCGGGGCGGGGCGGGCGGCGTTTTAGATTAAGTCAAGACACGCCCATTCCTCCCCGGGCGCGCCGGACACGCGCGCGGAACTGCACCGAGCGATACGGATTGTGAGCGATGACGCGGAGTAGAGTCCCAGGCCGCGGGAGGAGGGGGCGGCAGAGGTTACATGCGCGCCCAGGGCGATGAAGGGCGCGACTTACTCAGATCAGGGCCAAAAGTCATGGCAGATGAAGGAAGGAGGACCGAAGTCCACTTTCTTCTATTATGAAAACAGTAACATATGTGATAATTGATAAACTATTAAATACATTAATTATCAGACGTTAGAAAACAAGTAGGTAAGCAATATTATTTGAGAATTATTTTTAATAAACACAACTGTACATGTGGATGTTCACCCACCCTTCAGGGTCGTTGATCTCATTTAATATTAAATGGAGGAGAAAATGGATCACACATTCCACTTTTACTCATTTCAAACGGACATTTTTATGATAAGACAACCCAAATTTGTTGCATTAAAATAATACAATGTTTCAGTATTAAAAGGAAAACGCGTTTATTACAACATAAGTAAACACTCATAGTTTCCCATTATATAATGGTTAGATTGCACTGAAAAATCATGTGATGTATAGCAATGGCTCGCAGTCATATTTACTTATTTATTTACTGATTTATTCATTGATTTATTTGTCCCAAAGTTACATAACTCGCGAAATTTTCAATGCAAGCTTAGTAATATATTAGAAAAAACAATATCTCTGTACTACATGTTAGAAAAAAAGAGATTCATAAAATATACATAACAAAATTTGATTTCAAAGGAATATTCAATCCCGTACGAGACAAATCATTCCTTTTGAAAAATTGTAAATTACAATTTCTACAGCTCACAGATTCTACGTTTCAATTTGTTGGTATAAAAAGTTTCCTAATAAGAGGACCATATAGACCAGAAGCTTTTTTTCCTTCTGAATGTCTTTGTGTTTCTTACCTCACCGCCTTCCAAGATTACGTTTCCTAGCATTCGCTTCAAGCATCGGCGGCGCTTCGTCACATTTCACCTTCGTCTCGGGCAACTGCAACTCGATCGGCCGCCCGGGGACGCGAGAAAGGCACTCTGGTGTCGCCGCCCACTTTGATGTCGTTGCCGTCACCTCCAGTTGCAAAGCCCCGCCTCGGCCGTCGCCCCACCCCGCTCGCGGCCGACGGTCCGCCCCGCCCGCGCACGCCCCGCACCGCCCAGCACACCCCCGCACCCCCGCACCGCCCCGCACCCCTCACGCCCACTGCCCGCCCGCACCGCCCCGCCCGCACCGCACCCCCCCACCGCCCCCGCACCGCCCGCGACCGCCCCGCCCGCCCGCCCGCCACGGCTACCGCCGCACCCCCCCGCACCGCCCTCGCAACGCATCGCCCTGCCGCCCTCCGCCCCCGCCCTTTCTGCCCGTCTCGCCACTCGCGTACCTGAACCTACCACCTGTCATTTCAGCTTAGAATTTTCTTACTGCAACCTCATACATTGCAGCTTTCCATTTCCGCTTGTCTCCGTACGTGCTGCTTGCCGGTGAAGCATTTCCGTCTGAGCTGTTGTCTGTAATACATAATTTCAACCGGTTTAGGGGGCTCAGGGTATCAACTGACGTCACTGCGATGCTTCTGTTCGGGAGGTACTGGGGTTTGAGTCCTAGGGTTGAGTCCCGAGAGTAGCAGGATTTTCGACACTGGCTTCATACCTTGGTCGTGTGCAGCCGTTGACTGGAGGATACTTTTAGACCGGTTTGTTCAGATCGGTGGTTTTCTGTGGTTTCTTCGGTCAACACTGCGCGAATTCCGGAGCAGTGCCCTAACAAATGAGCCATGGACCGCGCACGATCTTTCCTTCCTCTCCCTTATTTTATCCCAGCATCCTTGCTTTACACCTTTACACACACATGAACTAGACTATCACGAATGACGGGAGACCAGTCGAGAGCTAAGAGCTTGTTCCGTATGGGGTGATGCCGCACCGCTGGGAGACATCTGGTTGGAAGAACACCCACCATCCAATGTGTAGGTTGACGTCGGATCTCGCCATTCAGTATAGGAAGATCAGCACCACCTCCGGTGATACCAACTTGCACTATACTTTCGAGTATAATGACCTTTGCAGTTGACACTCCCGAAGTCACTAATCAAATCACATAATTTCATGTCTACTACAACACGACACGGGAATTATCTTGGTGGACATTCTTGGTCTGTAGTTCTTCGACACTACTACCTATTGTTAAGTAAATTGAAGTTTGGTATACGAAATGGACAAAAGAAATAAAAGCTAAACAACGTTCCTAATCGTCAATAATGATTAAATAAATACAATAAAAACAAAATTCTCAATAATATTTTATTTTGAATAAAAGAAACTTCGCTTACAAAATTGTTTGTTGTTCATTATACAGACTTTTGTTCTTGCTCTTGAATTCTCCTAACATGATTTTTACACGGAATTTTTCTTCATTTCTTTACATAAATACGTTTCTCAAACTGAATAAATGTAATGTTGCTTCTTTCAACAAAAAGATCTCTACTTTTTTACTAGAGGAATATTCAGAGTTTTCTATGTAACTTACATTGCTAATTAATATACCAGAAAAGAGATTTTTAAAGAAACTTTTTTTCATTTGCAATCAATATTTAAACTGAGTCTTGGTGTGTGGTAAAGAACATTTTTTATACCCATGACTGTTACAACACTTATGATTGAAATTTTCAAAATTTCCAGACTCAGATGTGCGTTCAAATTTCACAAAGAATATTGAGGCCCGATCCACCAGATCCGGTCATAGGTGAAATCTCAGGTCCGCTTACCCCCGCGCTCACCCACCCCACCCGACGGCGGCCGAGCGCAATATAACCGCGCGGCGGTGACCCGGGGGAAAACACAATTTCCTTGGGAAGCACCCTCCACGGGCACAAGGAATTCGAGCGCAAACTCGCATTTCAGCGTCGCTACCGCCTGCCGCCCGAACCGTCGCGCAGCGCCGCGTCGGCCGCCAGAGAGCCGAATTCTCCAGGCCACCCCTGCCCGCTCCCGCGCCTTTCCTCGCAGTCTTCTTCCTCTCTTCCGACTCGCTCCTCCTCCTGTTCTTCTCTGCATCGCTATACCTCATTCCGCCTCGCTTAGGCCACTTTCTTCTCGCCTCAGCTCCGCCACGCCCCACTCTAACCCCATAGGAACTGATTCGTTCCATTCCTGTTCTACCCTCCATGCCCGCCAACGCATCTGGTCACAGCACCGCGCAACCCCGCCCCCTCCCGTTCCACGTCGTTCCAGGCCGCTCGGACTCACCACGATTCTTTCCGTCTTGCTGTGAGCCTCCTTTGTGCTCTCCCTCCGTCCAGCTCTTATCTCTGGAAGCCGCCCTTCCGTCCAACCGCCCTCCCGTCCAACCGCCCTTCCGTCCAACCGCCCTTCCGTCCAAACGCCCTTCCGTCCAAACGCCCTTCCGTCCAAACGCCCTTCCGTCTAACCACACTTCCGTTCAAACCTCCCTTCCGTCCAACCACCCCCGTTCTATTCAGCCCGGTTCCGTCCAGCACCATTCCGTCCCGAACCCGATTCATGCCGCCCCGCTTCCTCCCTTATCGATCCTACCCGCCCCGCTCACGTTCGGCTCGCCCCGCTCCATCCCATTTCAACCCGCTCCCTTCCTTCGGTTCAGTTCCGACTCGCAGTCCCCACCTGCAAAGTCTCCTCCCGCATAGTCCAGTCCCGCAAGTACTCGTCTCGCAAGTACGCGTCTCGCAAGTACGCGTCTCGCAAGTACTCGTCTCGCAAGTACTCGTCTCGCAAGTACTCGTCTCGCAAGTACTCGTCTCGCAAGTAGTCGTCTCGCAAGTAGTCGTCTCGCAAGTACTCGTCTCGCAAGGTCCCGTTTTGCAAGGTCCCGTCTCTCCAATATTTCTCGCCTCGTTTCGTTTCTTTCCTCTACGCCTCTCCTCGCAGCGTCCCGCACTGTCAGACATCTGCCCCTTCTTTCTCGTTCCGAGTCGCCCAATGTCACTGTGACTCGCTCAGGAGAGCTTCGTCCTCGGAGCCCTACACGCCCGTCTTGTCCCGCCTGCTTCGCTCCACGCTT
>BOPP01000031.1:7383382-7397390 GCA_017312745.1 Gryllus bimaculatus
GGCGCTGCGTGGCGTGGCGGGTGGCGCGGCGTGGCGTGGCGCGGCGTGGCGTGGCGTGGCGGTCTCTCCCACATCAGGTCTCGCAACACAGAGAAGAGACCTCGCCAGGGGCGAAAGTGGGATGACGCAATTCATGACATTAATGTTCGAAACGCCAGATTAAACACAAATATTGTAATTAGGGAAACATTTGATTACAATATAATGAAATGATACATTTTATTCGAAATTCTCCAAATATCTCTCACAAAATACTGTCGTTCGAACAATTAGTGACATTTATAACACGGGAGTATCACGTTTCATGGGTAAGTTTGTTCATATAAAGATAAATAGGATGTTTCAACAGCTGGCACCGGGAGAGATGACGCAGGGCATCAACTGATGTCACTGCAGCCCCTCTGGCCTGCAGATCCTAGGTTCGAGTTCTAACGGTGGCATTTTCGACTTTCTTGTTACCTAGGTCGAATTTAGTCGCTGTCTCGAGGAGAATTCTAGCGGCTGGCTACTCCCATCGTGGTTTCTCCCATAATCACCAGGCAAACACCGGAGCAGTTCTCTAACAAACGGACTGCAGATTGCTCGCGATCTTAATATTCCCTGCTCCCCTACTCCCCCATACTTACACTAACATACACTACACTACTACACATGCCGGGAGACCGGTCGGGAGCTAAGAGCTTGGCCCAGCTGGGGCGGTGCTCTGCTGGTGGGAGATACATGGTTGGGGAAAACCCCGCTAGCCAACGGTAGGTCGTCACCGGATCTTGCCATTCAGTGGGGCAGAGATCATCGCCGCATCCCAAGAAAAAAAGCATGCAAGACTAATGACCCTAGTAGTTGACGTGCCCGGAATCAACCATGAATCAATCAACAGCTGTCCTGGAAAGCGAGGTCACTTAGGCTGAAGGGTTGTGGGATCAAATCCCGTCCGGGGCATTGTACTACAAAACAAGTATTGATTACGTTGTTCTCTGAATGACTTCGGTAGATGAGAAGTGTCCTTTAATAAGTAAAAAATATCTTTTTATTTTTCAATAATCTAGTCCTGGGCTTTTTGTGAATAAGTATAATAAGACCGCGATCTAAAATAGTGGGTATGATTATACTATGTACAATAACTTTAGAGACAAAATTATCCCCAAAATAAAATACAAAATTATAATGAATTACTTCGTTATTAATCCAGGTGTTTTCCCTTTTTAAGTAGCAATTTTCAATTTATAAATTCATTTAGTTATTTAAATTTGTTTATAAACCTTCCCCGACTGGTATCATTTTCAAAGGGCTGTACAAATATTAAGAACAGACTATATGAAATTAATCAGCCCTATGTTCACTGGATTCTCAAAAGTATCAAAAAACAAATCTAGATTAAGAAATAAAAATGGTTGAATAATGTTTCCTTCTCTATCACTTGAAATGCTATGTAAATTAAACACTGGTAAATTATACATTCCCCGTTTTCAGGATTAACTCCTGGCTTATGGGAAAAATATATGGGCATTATTTACTTACTCCCTCAATGAAAAACTTCATTATTGTAATAAAAGTCTATTAGCTAATAATAATTAATAAATAACTACCATTATTTCATTGAATTTCATGACGCCTAATTTTGTAATAGGGTTCGCACTATGGATCCCAATCACCACTCCTGATTCATCAATATTTTATTCCACTGTGAATCATTCTCTATGAGAATGACAAAATGACATTTCAACAAAATGTTCTTATTTTTATTAAATTTTATTTCTTCTTGTTTGGTATTTGTGTTTCTACGGTGTTGATAGAGACATAACATTATAGGCTGAATTATCATCAGGTGTCAATACACTTTCGGCATAAGTACGAATACGTTCGACTGATAGGTAACATGAGATTAGCAAGCATTAGTTGGTAGTGTTGCCGTGTTGCGTAGTTTTGTGTGTGTGTGTGTGTGTGTGTGTGTGTGAGAGAGAGAGAGAGAGAGAGAGAGAGAGAGAGAGAGAGAGTGTATTTTCAGATTGTTGAAGAGGCTTAATGTAAAATTTCATTAATTGAATAAAAATCTTTTAGCTAATAATTAAAAAATTGAAAATATTTCATTGCAATTCTTCCCTAATTTTGTCTTAGCGCCCATACCATACATTCCGAACCACCACTACTCTTTCAACAATATTTTCTGTTGTAATTAAACACTACAATGATTCGTCAAAAGAATGACATAATTGAATAATTATGCAATTCTTGTCATTATGCCATTCTCATTATTGTCATAATTGAGAATATATTGCAAATAGGGAAACATTGTTTTTGAAACCGTATATTAGTCACCGAGTAAAGAAGACAATGAAAGTGCATTGTTTAATATGTTGATATATTTAATAAACCGATGAATATTGTTGTTATCTAGGTGCAAACATTCAAAAACACGTCCCTAACTGACCAACTAAAAACTTCACAGACGGTCGTCCCTCAACCTCGTTTCGCGGGCTGTAAATTTAACGGGTCATAATTTCGAAATAACACGCGCTCATCGCAGAGGCAGCGAGTCAGAAGAAGAACGCAAACGGTAAAACACGTCACGCTCAAATACAACCGATGAAAATTTCCGAAACTCGTATTCGCGGCGCAACCCTCGTAATGAAATTCCACACGCCAACTTCGCCGGAAGTGCTGCAAACGCACGAATTGTGTTATCCCACCCAAACACACCGCGCGCTATCCAAATGTTGTCTTTGAAGTTGGGCCCTGCAGCAGCGAGCGGAGCCGCGGGCCGCACCCCCCTCGGCGAGGGATGCAAGGAAATTTAATACTTGGTAATAGGATTCGCCGGGTCAGCGATCCCGATTATAGCCGTCGCGTCAGCCAATTAGCGATCGCGTTTCAAACCGCGTTCGCGCGCAAAAACGAAGCCGCTGCGTCGCTCCGCAAGGTTGGTAGCAGTGCGACGAACGGTATGCAAGAGAGATTTGGAAGACCAGGTGTATGTAAAGGTACGATTTGCGCGGTCAAATTAACCTAAAATATTTTGATGCCTGTGTTTTTAAAATAATATTTTAGAAATACATAACAATTTGCTCAAAAAATGATAATAACAAATAATTGATAATTATGATAATAAAATAAACAAATAATGATAATTTTAATTTGATTGCAATGTTTTTTGTTTATTTATTTGTTCTAGATGGAATATATTATTTAGTATAATTACTTCACAGATGTTTTTTTGATTTCAATATTTGTCCTTTGTGTGAGAACTTGGAAACTCCTGACCCACATGAACTTTCAATTGTAAAAGTGTCTGCCATATTTTTGGTTGTTATGCGATATTTAATTTTGTGGTTTTAACAAAAATGGTACGATATATACGTGATGCTTCAGATTAAACGTTACACACTTTTAGAGAGTGTGTAGGAGTTGAAGATGATTACATTTGCTAATTAAATTTCACACAGTCAAAAAGGTTTCGTGTATCTACCAAACACCAGTGCTGGATGAATTTCCTCCAATAGAAGGCACTGATCCAAATTGTATATGTGTAACTCCGTTATAAGAGATTCCCCTAAATGTGCATGTACCAAAAAGCGATAATTTGTTCCCTCTACAAGTCCTAGAAGTTTTATTCTGAGGTATTGTACAATCTGAGAGTCATTAACAGAACTCTACAAAAACATTTATTCTCTGAACATTCTGAGACACTGTACAAAACCATCCATTGAGAGGCTTTCTACATAAATAATAGTATAAATATTTTTTTTCATTCGTTTGATATGTTATATAGTATCCCTATTACATGTACTAATACGGTATCTCATATCAGTAAGTTGTATTTCAGTGTTTCATTTCCACATTATTCCGCTTTTTACACCTCATTTGAGATAAATTGAATCATGTGAGACAAAAATCTTGAATCTATAATTGCTTTCTCAGATGTTACGTCAACACATTTGCAGCTATGACACTAAATCAACAACGAGAATGTATGTGGCGGTCACGGTTCAGTCTCTTGATACATCACCCACATAAAAACGCCTGTGTTTCGGTGCATTGAACCTTTCAGGTGTCTGGATCTATTAGCTTCCCAGTGAACGATGTTCCGATCTTTATTTCTCTAGCCCATGGCTAGCTACGAGAGCAAGGTTAACGGTATTCCTGTGCACCCCTAATTAACGTGTTGGAACCGACTAATTACCCGTGTTAATCGTGCGGTTAATGGACCGAGTGCTTCGCGCCAATCGATTAGAAAATTTAATTCTCGCCCGTCCCTGGAGTGGGGCTGCCCTTAGGGACAGGAATTAAACCTCGCGTGGCAGGACCTCTGAACCCGCTCTGCTCTAGGGAGCGAAGTCTTTGCACCGGGGCGACAAATGGAGCGCAATTCAGGCAGTGCAACTCTGTCATGCCGTCATTCTATTCGTTCTCTAGAAAAACGATAAGCAGTAGAACTGGAGTTTGCATTGGTTATTTGTGAGTCAATTGGTTTTGTATACGATAGAACTCTTTCTATCATAATGTCATACGTCTGATCACAATGAAGTTTATGATTTTTCTTAACTTTTCTCCACACTATACCCAGAGACGTTTATGACAGTTACCTAATTTTAAAAAACCCACGGATAAACATGAGATATATCCATGTTGCAAAGTTATATAATGTAAAAGTGAAACATAAATACAAAAAAACAATTATGTCTCCTTCCCGCATTTTATGTTTTAACAAGAATGTATTGTATTTCTGATCAATGAATGTAAAGTAATGAATGAATGTAAAGTATGTGCAAAATTAACAACAAATACATATTTTAAATTTTGAACGATGTTCATATTTCAAATTTACAAAAATCTAAAACAATTGGAAGTGTTTTGCTACACTTAAAATTATACTTTCCAATTTCGTAATCATCGAATTGAAAGCATGATTTAAAGAGATTTAGTATTTGAATTTCAAGAAGGAAAAAAATCGATATTCTTACGTGATTCCTGGTAATATCGTTTAGTTTGTGATCCCTGTAATATCGTTTTGTTAAGTTCTTTCTTTGAAATAAATCTATAAACTGAAATAATATTAAACATTGTCAGTGCGTTTTTCCTGAACAATATGAAATTAAAGTACGTTTTGCGTATGAAACTAAATTAAAACCAGCCAAACGCCATGAAATGTAATTTGTTGAGCAAGAGCAATTTTTGAGCTTATACTGTAAGTATTCTTAAAGTTCTGTAGTAGATGAAACGGTCCTCTTGAATTGACTTGTTTATTTGAGAGACAAACGACACAAATCTCGGCCGAATACCTCCTGAAAATCAACATAAATTGTTTTACCTTCAAAGGCATTTTGTTTTCTTAAATAATGTTCTCATTCAACGTTGATTTTCTCAATCTCTTTGTTGCAGAGTAGGATATTAGTCAAGAAATTTCCAACGTTTTATTCAGAATGACATCGTTGATCTCGTTCTTTGTATTTCTCGGTATTCCTGGAGGAAATACTTTCGGGAAATGTCAGAGCGCGCTAACAATTGGTCAAAACGGAACTAACCCATGGTATGAAATATGCTATTAACAACACGATCATTTGTTTCCCGCAACGAGTTTTATGAGGATATTAAAAATGCATTCTCCTTCAGGTTTGAGCTATTAAGATTTCATTGCATATATTATAATACGTGAAATGTATAAATATTCATCTAAAAACTATATTATTTATCTATTTGTATTTTATTTCTTTATGACGAGGTATCTCTGGGAAGTGGTCAGAATACCCCATAGTAACACATTCTTGGTAGGGAATCATTGCATTAATGAATCATCTTCCTCTTGTTTTTCCCTTCGTCTTTGAGACAGCGTCAAAGCTATGTCTGGAAAAAGGAAGACATTCTGTAAATTTTCAAAGAGTTCGAAGATAGAAAATATTAAGGAAGAACATTTTAAATTACCTTATCACTTCGCAACTATAATCTAATTTTCATAACGTATTAAAGCTAAAATAAGTGAACCAATTGATCTGCTCAACAATTTCTACGTATTTAATCATCAACTCTTTGATTAGTGTGATTTTTCATAACTAGACAGAAGCCCCATTTAATATAATGCATCAAACTCTGTAGTCTTCAAATATTACTACCCACTTTTAATGAACGTTATTCGCAATTCTATCTAAACATCGCACGCAGCCTCTCCCCTGCTGCCGTCTGCAGCGTGTTGCAACCGTTTCCCCCTCCCCGCGTTGGTCGCTCCACACGTTGCCGCCATGTAAGGCGGGGGCAAACTGCTGTTAGCCACCCATTGCAGTCGTTACGACGCCGCTGCGTGCTTCACTCGTTTAGCGGCAGGCGCGCGGGGCGGTGTGGGAGGCGGAGAGGAGAGGCGCGGGGGCGGAGCCGGGGCGGCCAGGGGGCAGAGCGGGGGCTGGCGGGGGGCGATGGGGCGGCGTGGGGCGGCGCGGAAGGCGGCGCGGGGCGAGCGGGGGCGGCACGGAGGCTGGCGCAGGGGCAGAGCGGGGGCCGGTGCGTGGGCGAGAACTGGCCGGAACCGCGGCAAGGGCGCGCCCTTCCACACCTTCGCCGAGCAAGCCCCGCCCAGGAAACTCCGCTTGCTTCTTTCCGTCGCGGCCGGCCCACCTGACCGCACGGCGAGCAGCCCGTGACGCGAAATGCGATTAATGCGATGGCGGAATGAAGGTGGCGACCTGGCCGCACGCGGCAATGAAGTCGATTTGGCAGAAATAATTTGCGTTTGGAGGTCGACACGAGACACGCCTTCCCGTAACACACAGTTCGCAGTTGTTTAAAACAAATGTGATTTCTCAAAGAAAACGCACAGGTGTGGCTCGTGAAACCCTTTGGATAACACTTATTCATATTTTCCATCGCATTCTCAAATACAATAAGAAAAAAGTAATAAATTTGCTGCAAAGCATTTTGAAAAATGTTACAGTAAAAATTAACAAAACAAAACAAAACATCAAACATGTAAAGTTTTCATGATCGAATAAAATACACATATGCTGTAAAAAGTGAATTATTTACACACTACTCTCAAAAGCGTAATGACTGTGCTTGTAAAGACTAGTGTCTTTAAATGACCCTTAGTTTGCAGTGAATTTAAAAACTAATTTTTTGACTTATTAAATACTCAAGTTTGCTCCGATATCTCAGATCTTCGGCGTTCTCCAACAATCTTCAAATGTCTAATTTTTAATATTAAATGAATCTTTGTTAATGTTCGCTTCTATTTTGCAATCTAGAATTAATAGAATCCATAGAACTAATAACAATAAAACCAATTGCCTCTACAACGTTATAAGTTTAAAATCATTAATGAACCATCAAATTTTGAAAAATACGGTAGACTACGATGAGAGTGCAACTGAAGCACTTCAACTGAAAAGTAAAGAACTCGTATTTTGGCCTAGCTTTTTTATCGCTCTTCCAATAAACTTGTATTTTTCCGCTTTGATAAACAACTCAATATTATTTTCTGAAGATTATTTATTTACATATTTAAGTTTAGTCCATTGTTTCAGATTAGAGACAAATAATGTCATCAAACGAATTTACATTTAAACTTTGTTCAGATGATTTTCCTTTCGTTCAATATTTCATAATTTCTCGCACAATCTATCAGAACACAGTAAAGAATAATCTTCGGATACCCGTATTTAAACTGGTTTCAAACTGACAAGGTTTACAAAATATACAGAACCCTAAGCCCCAACTATATTGCTGCAACGTAGTATATGTCATAATAACTCTACATTCAATTTGAGCCAATAAATTTAAACCTTTGAAATTAATAATGCACAATAATATAACTTTCAATTTTAAATAGAAGTTCACGGGTAAGGAAATAAGGTTTGAATGTTTGTCGCTACCTTACCTCGCCTTTCTCTTTGTAAGCTACTCTTTCTCAACATCAGTAGACGTGAGAGAAAATGGAAGGAAAGTGCGCTGCCAAAAGAGCATCGCGGCAACTGAAATCGAAAAACTTTAACTGTAACATATAAGAATTTCTCATTGGCCCCTATCATTCATAAAAGTACGGCTGAAATTACAAATACGGGTTGAAGGTAAAAGAGTAATGGAAGACAAGAAGAAAATAGCATATTTGGAACTGAAACTAGTGTTCCAGGAAAAGATGAAACAACAAAAATATTTGAGAGAAATTTAATATTGACAATGGGAAATTAAAATGCAAGAAATCGGTTGAAAATAAAGTAACAGAAATTAATAACGAAGTTTACTACAAACGTAGTAAATTTAGATGAAAAATATACGCAAAACAACTTCCTACTCAAAAGTGACATGGCTCAAAAAATTAATAAAAATAATTATTCCGGAGAACGAATAAATGGTAGAGAAATACGTTCACACATCTCACCTCTGAAACTTTCTGTAAACATTCTTCTATTAAACATAAAAGGAAGATTACAGAAAGATTTCAAATTTCATCTCTTCCCTACTTTCTCTTCTGCCCTATTTTATTTTGACTCTACCTACGCTACAAATTGTTACGCTGTGATATGTGTCGACTTCTCAGTATCACAATTATCAAGACGATATTCGTTAAAGAAAACATATTTTGTTTGAATGCCAATCATCTTTTAAAAAAATGAAGGCTTTTCATGGGCTCGAGAAATGCATCACGATGAAAGAGAATGACGTCTAAAGTCATGTAATACGACTCAGCTAATCTCACGCAATCTGTCGCGAGTTTAACAAATCAGAATACTGATCTCTGTTTTAAAGATAAGAAAATCCCCCAAAGGCCGCGTTATTACACATTTCAGCACATACCCCACGAATATAAGTTCCCTACTAAACCTCGCTTCCCCCACCGAGCACAACAGCGAGTCTTTCGCCTGGTGCATTCATCTCAGAAGGATTTCATCGCGGAACTCGGCTGTAAACGTAAGGAAGAAGCGGGGCGGGGCGGGGCGGGGCGGGAAACATGAGAGTGATATCAGTTGCAAAGTTATATAATGTAAAGTGAACTAAATTACAAAAACAATTATGATCTCCGTTCACCGCATTTTATGTTTTAACAGAATGTATTGTATTTCTGGATCAATGAAATGTAAAGTTAATGAATGATGTAAAGTATGTGCAAATTAACAACAAATACATATTTAACAATTATTGAACAGATGTTCATATTTCAAATTTACAAAAATCCTAAACAATTGCGAAGGGTTTTGCTACACTTAAAATCTATACTATTCCCAATTATCGTAATCATCGAATTGAAAGCATGATTCTTAAAGAATTAGTATTGGAATTTAAAGAGGAAAAACAAACGATATTCTTACGTGATTACCTGGTTAATATCGTTTAGTTGTGGATTCCCTGTAATATCGTTTTGTTAAGTTCTTTCTTTTGGGTGAAATAAATCTATAAACATGAAATTAAATAATTAAACATTGCAGTGCGTTTTTCCTGAGAACAATATGCAAATTAAAGTAGAGCGTTTTGCGTATGAAACTAATTAAAACCAGGCCAACGCCATGAAAATGTAATTTGTTGGAGCATTAGCAATTTTTGAGCCTTATACTGTAAGTATTCTTAAATTCTGTAGTAGATGAACCCGCGTCCTCTTGGAATTGATTGTTTATTGAGGACAAAACGAACACAAATTTCGGCCGAATACCTCCTGGAAAATCAACATAAAATTGTTTTACCTTCAAAGGGCATTTTGTTTTCCTTTAAACTAATGTTCTCATTCAACGTTGATTTTCTCAATCTCTTTGTGCAGGTAGGATATTAGTCGAAAAAAGTTTCCAACAGTTTGTTTTCAGAATGAATCGTTGATCTCGTCTCTGTGTATTTTCGGTATTCCTGGAGAAATACTTTCGGGGAATAGTCAGGAGCGCATGCTAACCAATTGGTCAAAACGGAACTAACCACATTGGTATGAAATATGCTATTTAACAACACATTCATTTGTTTCCCGCAACGAGTTTTTATAGAGGGATATTAAAAATGCATTCTCTCAGGTTGAGGGGGATATTAAGATGTTCATTTGCATATATTATAATACGTGAATGTATAAAATATATCATCTACAAACTATAATGTATTTATCTATTTGTATTTTATTTCTTCATGACGAGGGTATCTCTGGGAAGTGGTCAGAATTACCCATAGTAACACATTCGTGCGTAGTAATCATTAGCATAATGAATCATCTTCTCTTGTGTTTTTTTTCCCATTCAGTCTTTGAGGACAGCGGTCAAGATGTCTTGGAAAAAAGGAGACATTCTGTAAATTCAAGATTCAGAAGATAAATATTAAGGAAGAACATTTTAAATTACCTTATCACTTCCAACATATATCAATTGCATAACGTATTAAAGCTAAAATAAGTGAACAATTGATCTGCTCAACATTTGCTACGTATTTAATCATCAACTCTGGTTGATTAGTGTGCATCTTCATAACTAGAAGAAAGCCCCCATTTAATATAATGCATCAAACTCTGTAGTCTTTCAATATTGACTACCCACTTTTAATGAACGTTATCGCAATTCTATCTAAACATCGCACAGCAGACCTCTCCCACCTGCTGCCGTCTGCAGCCGTGTTGCAACCGTCTTCCCCCTCCCCCGTTGGTCGCGCCACCACGTTGCCGCCATGATAAGGCGGGGGCAAACGCTGTTAGCCACCCATTGCAGTCGTTACGACGCCGCTGCGTGCTACACTCGTTAGCGGCAGGCGCGGGGGCGGTGTGGGAGGCGGAGAGGAAGGCGCGGGGGCGGAGCCTGGGGCGGCCAGGGGGCGAGCGGTGGGCTGGCGGGGGGCGATGGCGGCGGCGTAGGGGCGGCCGCGGAGGCGGCCGCGGGGCAGAAGCGGGGGCGGCACGGAGGCTAGGCGCAGGGGCAGAGCGGGGGCGTGTTGCGTGGGCGAGAACTTGGCCGGAACCGGGCAAGGGCGCGGCCCTTCCACCGTTCGCCGAGCAAGCCCCGCCAGGAAACTTCGCTTGCTTCTTTCCGTCCGGCCGGCCACCTGAGCACGGCGAGCAGCCCGGTGACGCGAAATGCGATTAATGCGATGGCCGGAATGAAGGTGCGACCTGGCCGCACGCGGCCAATGAAGTCGATTTTGGCAGAAATAATTTTGCGTTGGAGGTCGACACGAGACAACGCCTTCACCGTAACACACAGTTCGCCAAGTTGTTTTAAAACAAATGTGAATTTCTTCAAAGAAAACGCACAGCGTGTGGCATCGTGAAACCTTTGGATAACATTATTCATATTTGCCATCGCATTCTCAAATACAATAAGAAAAAGTAATAAATTTGCCTCAAACAGCATTTTGAAAAATGTTACAGTAAAAATTAACAAAACAAAACAAAAACAATCGAAAATGTAAAGTTTTCTATAGATCGAATAAAATTACACATATGCCCTGTAAAAGTGAATTATTTACCACACTACTCTCAAAAGCGTAATGACTGTGCTTGTTAAGACTAGTGTCTTTAAATGACCCTTAGTTGCAGTAGAATTTAAAAAACTAATTTTTTTGATTATTAAATACTTCAAGTTTGCTTCCGATATCTCAGATCTTGGTTCTCAACAAAATCTTCAAATGTCTAAATTTTAATATTAAAGAATCTTTGTTAATGTTCGCTTCGATTTTGCAATCTGAATTAATAGAATTCATAAAACTATAAAACAATAAAACCCCAATTGCCTCTACAACGTTATCAAAGTTGAAAATCGATTAATGAACCATAAGAATTTGAAACAATACGGTTAGACTTACGGATGAGACGTGCAAACTGAAGCACTTCAAACTGAAAGTAAAGAACTTCGTATTTTGGCCAGCTTTTTTATCGCTCTTCAATAAAAACTTGTATTTTCCGCTTTGAAAGTAACAGACTCAATATTATTTTCTGAAGATTATGTATTTACATATTAAAGTTTAGTTCCATTGTTTCAGATTAGAGACCCAAATAATGCTCATCAAACGAAATTTACATTTAAACTTTGTTCAGATGATTTTCCTTTCGTTCCAATAATTTCATAATTTCTCGACAATCTATCAGAACACAAGTAAAGAATATTTCTTCGCGGATACCGTATTTTAAAATACTGGTTTCAAAAACTGACAAGGTTTTACAAATATACAAGAACCTAAGCGCCAGACTATATTGCTGCAAGCGTAGTAGATGCATAATAACTCTACAGTTCACATTTGAGCCAATAAATTTAAACTTTGAAATTAATAATGCACAATCAATATAAAACTTTCAATTTTAAATAGAAGTTCACGGGTAAGGAAATCAAGAACGGTTGTGAATGTTTCGTCGGCTACACTATACCTCGCCTTCCTCTATTGTAAGCTACTCTTTCTCAACATCAGTAGACGTGAGAGAAAATGGAAGAAAGTGCGCTGGCCCAGAGAGCATGTCGCCGAACTCGAATCCGAAAAACATTTAACTGGTACATATAAGAATTCTCATTCTGGCCCCTATACATCAATAAAAGTACGGCTGAAATACAAGAATACGGGTTGAAGGTAAAAGTAGTAATGGAAGACAAGAAGAAATGAGCACTATTTGGAAACTGAACACTATGTTCCAGAAAAGATGAAACAACAAAAAATTGACGAGAAAGTTTAATATTGGACAATGGGATTAAAATGCAAGAAATCGGTTGAAATAACAGTAAACAGAATAATAACGAAGTTTACTACAAACGTAGTAAAATTTGATGAAAATATACGCAAAACAACTTCCTAACTCAAATGAATGGCTCAAAAATTAATAAAAATAATTTAATTCCGGAGAACGAATAAATGGTAGAGAAATCACGTTCACACATCTCACCTCTGAAACTTTCATGTAGAACATTCTTTCTATTAAACCATAAAAGGAAAGATTACAGAAGATTATCCAAATTTCATCTCTTCCCTAATTTCTCGTTCTGCCCTTATTTTATTTTCGCTGCTACTACGCTACAAAATTGTTAGCTGTGTATGTGTCGACTTACTCAGATAATCACAATTATCAAGGACGATATTCCGTTAAAGAACATGCATTTTGTATTTGAATGCCGAATCATCTTTAAAAAATAGGAAGGCTTTTTCACTGAGGCTCGAAGAAATGCATCACGATGAAAGAGAATGACGTTCTTAAAGTCATGTTATACGACTCAGCTAATCTCACGGCAATCTGTTCGCGAGTTTAACAAATCAGAATACTGATCTCTGTTTTAAAGATAAGAAAATCCCCCAAAGGCCGCGTTATTACACATTTCAGCACATACCACGAAATATACAGTTCCCTACTAAACCTCCGGCTTCCCACCGAGACAACAGCGACGTCTTATGGCCTGGTGCATTCATCTCAGAAGGCAATTTCCATCGCGGAACTCGCAGTAAACGTAAGGAAGAAGCGGGGGCGGGGCGGGGCGGACGGCCGGGGGGGCGGGTGGGGCTTAGGGCGGGGTGTCGCGATCGCTAAGCGTAAACTGGCCCGAGGCGATGCATCTCGGAGACGGCGGTGGCCACGCTGCGTTTAAGGGCGCTTAGATTGCGAGAAATTAGTAGCGCCCCGCTTAAAAGTGGCGTCGCGAAGAGCCGCCGCGAAGAGCGAGCAAGCGACGTTAAAGAGCTCACGGCGCCGTCGCGACGTGCCGCCCTGTTTCATAGCACCGCTGGCGCTGCGCAGGCTTGGCGGGTGGGGGTAGGGTGGCGGGGAAGGGGCGGTGGGCCGGGCGGTGGACGGGGAGGAGGACGGAGGAGCGAGGGGGGAGGGCGAGGAGCAGCGGAGCGGATCGGGCGGGCGGGCATGGAGCGGAGCGGAGTGGCTTGGAGGCGCGGAAGATGCAGGGTTTATGGTATGAAGATTACGGTAGCGGTTAGGGTGGGGCCCGGTGCGGGGCAGTGGCAGCAGTAGAGCGAGCTGGGGCGGAGACGGGGAACGGGCGGAGTAAGGACGGAGCGAGGTGGCGGAGCCGGTGTGAGACGGAGAAGGGCAGGGAGGACGGGCGGGGGCGGAGCGCAGAGCGGCTACGGGGGGGGCGGGGTG
>BOPP01000031.1:7414559-7433747 GCA_017312745.1 Gryllus bimaculatus
TATTGATTGAATGAATTAAATCTGTTGATGTACAGTTATTGTCCACATTTTAAAAAAAGGACAAACAGAGTGGAAGGAAAAGGCGTTTGGTGTGTGGGGGGTACGTGGGCGGTAATGGAAGCTCTGATACGGTCTTGCGGAATACTCTCCAGCATCCTGTGTCGCGTGGCGGATCCGGGAGAAGAGATAGTACGTCAATAGCGTTGCACTGTGGTTGATTTTGGGAAGCGAAAATAATAGGAACTATTTACTGAAAGGTCAGGGAGCAGTAGAGACAGACTAATCATTTGATTGGGTGTCTCTGACGTAAAGGTAATGTGCTGGCAACGGAGTAAAGTTGAGAATTTAATGTTAGTACATAATTTCGACTGGGATCGCTCAAATTTTTTTGGAGTTAATGACTGCATTGGAATATTAATGAGCGATCCAAAGTAATTAATGGAATGACGTAAACCTTGAAGAAAAGCTCAGAAATATACTATTTTTTATTAAGAGAGGCTAATGATTCAACAAGGAAGGAAAGAAAAAAGTTTGGGAAATGCACATCTGATGCTATTGCTGGGATCATTGTCCGACTTATCGCGAGTAAAGTTGCGGTTTGTTCAAGAAGGAGTATAGTAGCGGTTTTCCACGGCCAGGGTAATACGAGAACAAAAATCTGAGAAACAGCCCACATCAAAGAGCAAGAAATAGTTCAATAAGAGTAGGTGGAGCTTGTGAAAGCAGAGGAAAGAGGAAAAGAAGAGGGCAGAATTAAGCGCCGCCCAGCTTCAGTTGCGGAGGGTAGGCGATGTATTGATAGTTGAGTGTGCAAGTTTAGGTGTGTTCTAGGGTGGACGGTGCCGGTTCATCAGAGGCCATAGAAATTATATGCAAACTTCGTCGCGCGAGTCAGCGATATATTGAAGCAAATACGCATCACGATAAAAAACGACGCATTTCGTAAAATAGGGACCTATCGGAGCGGTCGATCCGCAGGTATAGCGTCATAAACAAGACGCGTTATGTTTATCGAGTGTAAATATGAAGGAGGAAAGCCAGTATAGGAAAGAGAGGGGTCGTGGTAGGAGGGGGATGCGGTTCATAAAGGGAGGCTGAGCGTATTGCGTTGGGGTAAGTGCGGCCTGGGGGGGGGGTGAACTGGGGTATGTTGGGTGGGAGGGTTGCGGATGCGGCTTCGTCATGAGACACAGCGCTGTGAGAGCGCGGTGAAGGCAACTGTCGAATGAAAGGGGCGACAGTGGCGCTCCGGCGGCGGGCGTGGAAGGCAATAGGGTATCGTTCGGACGCGGCGTAGCCGCGCCGCGCCGCGCCGCGGCATAGGTTATGGCGTCACCACGCCGCGCGCCTCGCCCTTCGCCGCGTCCTTCCTTCCTTCGTTCGGCCTCCGCCTTCGCCGCCGCAACGGTAATATTAAATCATCGCGGACAGAATTTGGATTACGCAGGCTCTAAGCGAACTCCGGCGGCGAGTGCTTGCGGAGAACGGGACGCGGCCGTAGGAATGGGGAGCGGCGCGCAGGCACAGGGGGGCGGAGAGATTTTAATGTGAAATAGTTTTAATGTGAAATAGTTTTATTTGTGAAATAGTTTTATTTGTGAAATAGTGATCAGCCGCTGCACTCCTCGTCATTTCAGTGAGCCACGTCTTTCATCAATTCAGTGACAGCCTGTCTGCGGCAGGAATTCTACATTCCCATCGCCATTCGCCGCCCCCTGCGTGATGGCTTCTCCGCCGAGCGAGGCGGCGGTGCCACAGCAACCCTCATCACAGCGGCCCGCGCTCGCCCGCAGCGCCGCCTTCACATTAATCACGACGGCCAGCCGCCAGACGTCGCTGGCGTCGCCGCCGGCCCCGAGCGCCGTCGCCTCCGCCGTGGGAGACGCATCCAGGCTCTCGTTGCCTCCCCACCCCCACCCCCACTCCCACTCACTCCCCCTGCGCACGCTCGTGGCCTTCACCCTTTCCTCCAATAACCTCTCTTCGCGTGCTCCACCACTTAAGTCCCCCGTCGGCGCGTTTAATGCTTTCGTCTCTCGTGGTACCACACCCCAATTCCAACTCTTCCCCACTCCATCCCCCTTCAGCACTAATTCCTCCGCCCCCACAGTGTATGCCAATTCTACATCCCGACACTTCTCGTTTCTAAAGTTCCCGCTCTATTACACCAAGCGAATCCCCTATTTCAGGCAGCACCACCGCCCACGTCACCGCCCCTTCCACCCGTTGAGTCACACCAACGCGGGCGCCAGCGGCGGTTCCGCCTCGCTGTCCGTCTCTCGGTGATAGCGCTAACGAGCGGGTTCGGCGGGGGCGGCGGGCGCTTTATCTTTTAATTATCTGAGGCGCAGATCGCCCGTAAGCTGGGTGTCGTTACGGCACTCGGAGCGCTTGAATTATTGACTTGGACCGAGCGCCGCCGCCGTCTCGCCTCTCAGCGCGGGCGGGTTCGCTTCAGAGCTCTTCGAGGGGAACAGCGGCGGTTGGCCGCGGACTGACTTACGTCCTGCTCCCGCACGAGAGCGACACCTGCGGTGGACAATCATTGTTCGCCTTAGGCAGCGCCATAAACGAGAATTGTCTGTCGAAAATGAGTTAGCGCTCGTAATGGTATTTGGAATTGAATAATAGAAATAGGTCAGCAGTTACTGCACATCACGAATTCAAATGGCGCGTCCCAGTGAATAATAAGTACACTCTAAATCCTGACGAAATATATAAAAAAAGGAATTTCTCTAACCTGAATTTTAGAATCAGTATAAAATTTTGGATGAGAAGCACACATACAGGCGCAACCATGAAGAACGGAAAGATGTTTTTCTGAAGGATTAAAAAATAAACTTTACTTGGGAAAAGTACAAGAGTTGTTCTTATTTCAATACATCTTCATTTGTCCTAAAGCTTCTAAATTGCTTCAATTCTGCGAAACTGTAAATGAGCCTCGCCATATATTAGTATAATTGAGTGAAAGAGGACTCCGTCCTTATGAGAAAACTTTGCATGCTTTTGAATCAGCAGACAATGATTTCTTGACAACTGCAATTCGAGGTAAACTTTAGAGATATTTTCCATCAAAAACATGAAATTCGTCAGATAACCCGCGATCCTCTCAATAACTACATCTGACCTCAAATTCCATGTGCATTTTTCAATATTTTCTTACCTTTCGTCTCTTAGAGAACTTGGATTCTTCAAATACAATGATGAAGTGCAACAGATGAAACATGAGTTGCTACACGCTAGTTTGTTTAGAAATGAGTGCAAGGTATTGCTTTCTGCATCAAACACAGTTCACTCAAATATTACTCAGGAAACTATAATAATTATTTCCTTTTTCTATTTTATAATTATTGAATAACATGATAAAAACATCAAGTATCATTTGAATGATCTAATGATTTAAGTGAACGGGCAATCGACTCACAAATGGCTTGAAAAAAAGAAATATTTACTGCATTTGAAATAAGTGCTTTTCACATAATTCAACGGTCTTGTGAAAATTTTGTTACTAATTTTTTCATGTTTACCTAGAATATAGTTGGATTTTAGAAAATAATTCTAAATGGAGAATTTATCCTGATTTGTTTAATGAATGACTAAAAATGACTAAATCCTACAAAGTTTCTAATATATTATCGGTTATTCAAGCGGGAAAAAATTACATTAACAGGTAATTCTGTATATGCAGTTGCTATTATTACATACTATTAGCATAAGTAAAAATATGTCAAACATTATTCTTAAATTCTAGTTTAAGTGATACTGTAAGGCATTAATTTTTCCAGAAATAATGATAATTATATAAGTCACAAAAAAATCTTCCCTAAAGTTTCACTGTCTACAATTCTCTTTTTCAACATTATTTCATTAATTACTTCCCCGAATTGAACTGACAATAACTATTCTGAAAACAACTGTATAATTTTATACAACGTACCAACCCACAATGTGTTTTCTTAAAAATATATGGACAAAAAAAAACTTCCGTAAGTTGCTTCTTAAGATGCCCCGCAATATTGCAACAAGCTCTAAAAGCTCAAGTGAACGAAAAGTAATTGTGAAATACTGAGAACCAATCCCAACTTGTGCGTCTCTTTGCGGGTGTTCAGGGAGAGAAGAAAACATTTTCAATGCCATGTCGAGCGCTCTTTTGGCGAGCAAGCAAGATTATGGTTGGAACGACCTCATTCTAAAAATAATATTTTAGCCCGAACAGAAAAAAATGCGTATACCGCAATTATTATGAAAGTGAAAATACTTCTGCATTTCCAAGTCTGATTAATTTAATCACATGTACTGTATCTCTAAGATTTTTCATTCTCCCATAAAATTACCACTAATATATATATATATATATATATATATATATATATATATATATATATATACTACTACTTTTAGACTTTAAATTTTCCTTTCATTTACATTAAAGAACTGGAAAAAACTAGTGCTGGTCCCATTTTCAACAAACACTCTGTATTTTCGAAAACTGATAAAAATAATTAGCAATGCACTCGTACAGTATTAAAGGTAGAGATGTTTTCTTACATAAAATCTGTTTTACAAAAACATAACTTTTTTTAAAGTCATGAAGATGTTTTTATAACTAATAGATTTCCTAATTTCTGCTTGAAGTTAATGCAATTTATAACAAAAAGGTTCTGAGAAAAGACTTTAATTTTTTTCTTCATTCTTTTTTATTCACGCGTAGAGCCAAGGACGTATGGAATGTGTAATTTTCGTTATTCTCTAAATTTTAAAAAATTGCCCAAGTTAGAAATAATGGAAAAGATAATTTTTAGGCTTCAAGTAAAGTGAGCATCCCTGAGCGACTGCGTGCTGTAGCGATAACGTACTTGATTGGTTGACTTTGAGGACTTGAGTTCGAATCTCGGCGAGAAGAAACAACTGCTCGTTAGGAACACTTTTGAAAGATCATGTTTTAAAATTATGTAGTAGTATAATATTGCGTAGTCATTTGCAAATAATTCATGAGCTGTTTAAGCACCGTTTTAGTTTCGTAACCAGCGCCCTACAATATGAAATTTTCTGTCGAAAAATCGCCGATGTCCTTCGCAGTATTATATCTCTTTATCTTTACAACGTAAATACGCTATAAGACGAGAAGGTAAAAAGAGCTTAAGACTCATTTTATGTGATTTTTTCCATATCTTACACCTTATGATATAAGTTGTGTTATCAAAGTAAATTTTTACAATTTATCTAAAGTAAATTAACTCATATGCTTACGAAATGTTCTTATTCTGAACAAAGTTATCGATTTTTCACAAATATAACTTATACTCCCTGGTACATCTTAACATTTCTTGTAACTGTTTTCATGTAAACGTATCAATTGTTTAATAGTTAACTTCGGAACTGAGAACAATCGATGTCCCTTGTACCAGCATCATGGTCGAGATCGAAGCTGTTTGGGCTTCGAAGCGGCAGGTAACACTCACCCCCTGTCTCGTCCTCCTCCCTCGTGTCTGCCAGAAAGTCGGTCAGCTAGCCAATTCCCTCGGCCAATCGATAAGGCCGGACGAAGCATGGAGCGGTGCAAGGGAATCGCTAAGTGTCTGGAGGATGGGGAAGGTCGCGAGAGGGTCAGATGGCTAGAAGCTTAGGAGAAAACGTTCCTGAGTAACATTTTTTTTATTGAAAAGGTAAAATCCTGCGCAATGGATTCACTCTTACATTAAGTAAATTTGTATCCAATAGAAAAATAAAAAGTATTTTGGGGCTAATACTGTACTTGTACGTGTTGTGACCGTGTTTTGACAAATTTACAATGATAGATTTGTCATGGTTCATTAGTTTCAGTTTCCTAAACAATTGTTACTAACAGGGTGAAAAACGTCTACATTTTTATATGAAAGTTTGATAAATTATCTCGGAAATATAATTAAGTGCAACTGTTAAAGCTAAATTACATTTTCTGTATACGTATTTAATAATATCATCAATATTTCATCAAGGTAATGCAATTATTTCGTACTCCTTTCTAAAATAGGTAAAATATTAACTCCCAAATTTTATTTGAATTCGTCAACTGCTTGATATTTCTAAATGCAGATTCAAATTCAAGATAGCTTCTATAGAATAGCTTTAATTGAAGTACAAATTAAACTCAAAATAAATTAACATCGCCCTTTCAGCTGTCGGTCAATCGCTCTCATATATTTCTTAAGTTAAGCATATAGAAATACATTTGTATTTTTGTATATTTTAATTAATACATTCTTCTATCTTTATTTATAAAAAAGAAATAATCGCAACATTTAAGAACACACGTCATCCTTAAAATTAATTTTTATTGCTCAGGAGCCTGAAGAGAAGGCTCAGGACATCAACTGATGCCACAACAGTGCCTCTGACCGGAAGATCCTGGGTTCGAGTCCCCACGGTGGCAGAATTTTCGACACTAGCCAGAGAGCTAGGGTCAAATTCAGTCGCTGTCTGGCGGAGAATTCTAACGGCCGGCTGCTCTGACCGGTACTTTTCCATTGTTTCTCCGATCAATACCAGGTGAATTCCGGAGCAGTACGCAAACAAACGGGCCACGGACCGCGCTCCATCTTTCCTTCAGTTATCCTTGTCCGACCCTCACCCCTTACTTTCACGCATACACTTACACGTCCTACACTACCACACATGCCAAAAAACTGGTCGTGAGCGTAGAGATTCTCCTGGCTGGGGCGGTGCCGAGCTGGTGAGATACCTGGTGGGGAAAATTCCGCTAGCAGATGGTAGAACGATGCCAGATCTTACCATTCTGCCGGGAAAAGTAACCGCCACCTCCCGAGGAACCGAGGAAAAAACACACTCTTTACTTAGGGGAGTAATAACTTTAGCAGTTGACGCTTCCGGATTCACTAATCAATCAACCAATTTATTACTCACGCATGGAAACCAGTACTTCTATACACTTTTGTACACTTCTGTAAACTTTTTATTGGACAGTATTACTTGATAGAACGTGTATGTTAAGTAGCATTGGGTGGAAGTTGAACAATAGTGGAAGAATCAACATTGTTGCCATTCAACATATTGTAAATGACCCTACGAGTACTTACTTCTAAGTTACCGATCGTACTTAAAAATTAAGCATACTACTCGTATGAATGAGTTTATGGTACAACTATTTCAAAACCCCAACATTGTTCACTCGCACGACAGACTCACATTCTGAACTAACTGTAGATGACAGTTTAGCATGTACTAAGCTGAAAAGAATTCGACATTCTACAATAGAATGTTTGATAAAACAATTAAGAATAACTTTAATAGTGTAAAAATGCAATCATTCAGCTGCTTTTCAACCAAAAATTGGCCTTTATAGTTCCTTCATTTAAACATACGTTGTAAAAGTGAAGAGAGAGTATGAAAACGAGACGGGTTCTGCAAACATAATCCATTGATAACCTGCGTTAACATTCACAAAACATGTTTCGTTTTGTACCTCAAAGCACAACACGAAAGTCTTCAATCTTCGACAAAGAAAACACATAAATCATTTCAGCATTCTCGTAGTTGGCCACAGCAACGGCGCGGCGCGTTCGACCTCATCAGTAATGGAGGAAGCGTGGAGCGGGTTCCAGCAGGTGAACCGAATCGCTCTCCCGAGGCGGCGGCTGGGCCAACTCCGGAGCAAGAGTGTAGTCGGAATCCCCCGAAGGGACCGCGTCTTCCCGGGCGAAACGATTCACGTCAGCGCTCGACGTCACATCTTTCCGTGCGGCGGAGAAGAGTGTCAGCCTTCGCCCCGCCGCTCCCTCCCCTCCCCCACTCTCCCTCTCGCCTTCTGCGCGAGCGTCGCGACGTCCTTGGACTGAGGCAGCGGCAACAGCCACGCGCGCCCTTCCCATCCACTGGAGAGAAGAAAAAGCGGCACGATGACGAGAGATTGAGTGGGTTATTGTCTATTTGCGTGTTTCCAGGTGTGTCAGCAGCTAAGATCATTTTGCAACCGTAAGTGTAGTGCATACTTTTCCCTCGGAAGATTGCGGGTGATCTTCTTCACTGATGGCGAGATCCGGCGCTAAAGCTACACGTCAACTAGCGGGTTTTTTCCTTCAACAGGTATCTCCTACTAGCGGGGCAACCGCCCGCCCAGAACAAAACTCTAAGGCGGCTTGTCAGGCCTTGCGACTAGTGTGGAAGACAGTGCATATAAAGTGTGTGGTGTGTGTAAGGTAACGGTGAGGATAGGAAAGAAATGGGTAGGTGAGATAGATCACGAGCCGTGGTTCGTTTGTTAAGGGTACTGCTCGGCACTCGCCCTGGTGTTGATGAAGAACCACTGTAATCTACCGATCGGGGCAGCCGTCTCCCGCGTGCTCCTCAGGCAGCCTAGTGTGGAGCGTTAGTGATAATAAGAAATAAATTTCATAACAAAATAAAAATAATATATTCGAAAGATTATGTACAGTTACAATGAATTGCTTAATTTTAAACACTCCGGCAACCTTTTCCTTTAGAACACTGCTTTACCGCAGAAACAACAAGCCACGCGTGATGCGCGCGTCCCCCGGGGAAAAAAAAAAAAAACCCCCTCTTGGGGGTCCCCCCCCCCCCCGGGGTTTGAACAATTACCGTCACAATGGCCTGCGCGCAAAAGTTAACCCGGTCGTGGCGGACGCGTGCTGGCCTACAGCAACGTGAGATTGTCTGGCCTTACTCTCCGGACATCTCGCCCTCACTCTACACCTCCTTGTACATACACGTACAAGCTTACCCGATGCAAACTGAATGAGAC
Organism: Gryllus bimaculatus; assembly: GCA_017312745.1. Lineage (NCBI taxonomy): Eukaryota > Metazoa > Arthropoda > Insecta > Orthoptera > Gryllidae > Gryllus > Gryllus bimaculatus. Next base: position 7,423,318 of record BOPP01000031.1, read on the forward strand.
GCGGCGCAGATGGCGCCGCGTTAAATAGTTGAGGGCTGATCACCCCCACCACTGTTTCATAGCATAGACTCGCACGTGGCGCGAAGGCTTGCGAGGCCAGCCTTTGGTTTAACGAGGGCCTACACACAGAATTCTTCAGGTTGGGTGCCTGCTTCCGTTTGAGCACGCTAAGCTAGCCTCCTCGGAGTTTCCACCAACGGTATTTTTTTTGTGGCTCTGCGGTCTTACATGAGTCACCGCGCCCAGAAGCGTAATCTCCGGATGTCCAGGCTTAACTCCTTCTCCCCCGCAGCGTAACTTCAACAACCTAACGGTTCTGGCCTCGTGTTAAGCGAACGGCCACAGACCTCCATGCTCGGGGTAGAATTTTTTTTCGCAGCAAAATGGTGCAGCAGGAAAAAAATTTCCTGCTAACTAATTAACCTGGTGTTTGAACGCTCAGCATTCTAAATTTTTACGGTTAAAGTACAATCAGAAAAAGTACAAAAACCAAAACTGTCTAATTTAGCAAAAATATAAATCTATGGGCTGTGCCTCTTTCCTAGCTTATGTTGGCATTTACCTAATTACTATAAGCACAATGTGAACAGACCAGTTTCTTTGACATACAACTGAAAATTCTTGAATTACGTTAATAAATACCGCTTATATATACATATCAGTAGTACATGAATAGCCTCTTGAAGTAAAATTAATTCTGAAAAATAAAGTACATGAATATTCTGCTATATACATTTACAAAATCTGGGACATACATCATGGTGCCCGCATAGATAGATTTATTGGCGCATGTATGCATCTACATATGAAACAATAACACAAACCAATTTGAAATCCCTTGAATTTAACAATTTATTTACATCAATTTTCAACCGACATTTATACAGTGTCACGAACGTGTGAGTTTCTCTACACCTGCAGAGATCAATTCATTCATCGTGCATGCGACTAGCGCATCGGCATTTACATTCTCAGAACCCTTTTGTGTATGATTCTTAAGTCAAGATGCTGAATTAAATAAAGACAACGGTGAATAATTTCTGGGATTTTTGCCCCCGCCCGTGTTACGACGTAACCAAACTAGGGAATTGTGGTCAGTTTCATATTTGACTCGTGGCTTGCCCGTCGAGAATATAATTTGAGTTTATCTAAGCCCCAAATTAGAGCCAAACACTCGACTTTCTGTCGTCCATTAATTGGATTCAGCCTCATTTTCTTACGAAACTCAGGGGAAAATACTACCGGTTGTTCTATAACTTTCGTCAATTGATTTGATAAAGAACTACACCTATAGCTCTCTTCGAATGCATGCAGCCTGAAGTTCGATTCTTTAGCATAATCCGGTGGGCCCTACAACCACTGTCTTTTCCACAGAGCGCCTGCCGAAGCTCATTGTAAGAAGCCTCCACATGCTTCCGTCCATACATTTTGCCTTGGCGCTCTACGCCCCCGCAAGCGCATCTGTCAGTGCGCGCCGCTTTTGTCTGGCGAAACCCGGGTATCAATCCTACTACGATAGTACCCCGACAATCCGAGTAAACGATCGCACCTGTTTTTTTGGACCGGGTCTGGGAAAATTCTGAATAGGCCTGTACCTTGCCTCGGCCGGCCGAATTTCCCGTCCCGACTACATATCCTAAGTACTTTCACGTCAGCGCGCCGAACAAACATGCTTGCGTGGCTGTAACCGTTAGTTTGGCAGATTTTAAAAATTTGGAAACTGTCCTCCGATGCCGTATGTGGCTGCAGACCAAGAATTGCTAAACACAGCGATAATCGTCGAGGTACGGCACTGGAATTCCTGACAATTTTTTTAGTAAAGTGCCCATAATTTTAACATGCATTGATAAGGGCCGTTTTTTTATCGCGAAGGGCAACGCTAAGCGCCCGATACGTGCCGAAACTGGTCACGACCGGCCGGAATAAGCCTCTGCGCCCGCTATCCGTAGACCTATTTGCCAGAAATGCATTACTCAGATCTAATAACTAATGATTAGCTGCCGTCTACCTGTTTCATACGTTTTTTCTTCTAGGTTTGGCAAAAGGAAAATACTGCAGTTTTGATACCTGATTGCGGCGCCTATAATGATACAGGGCTCGGTTTCTTTCCCGGTGCCTCAACTAAAATCCATGGGAGACGTGAAATCGTTTCCGCCTCCACAATGATATTGTCACGAAGCATTTTTCTCTATCTCTTCCGCAGTATCTTTGTCTGTCTCGGCGACATGCGGTAGGGTACAACTGCGAACGACTTTCTAATGTCGGTCAGTTTCAATTATCCCAATTTTGTAAGTGATATCGGTTAACACGGCTTTTCACTAACAAATGCAACCTGTAAAATCTACAAATGATGGTTTTTAGTGTCACGGAACTCGGTTCAACCTCCGTGACGTTGAGCATTTCCTCCGCGTCGAAGTCGTCGGAAATCTAATCTCAACGCGTAAAGTTGGTCTAAACGCGTCTTCCTCACCTGCGGCTGAGACCGTCGCAGAGCCGAGAAAGTTCACGTAGCCTGTACGCTGGTGGTACCGTTTTCATCATATTGACTGTGATATACGCGTGGTTCTTTCTCCCTGGCATCTTGCACTACATAGTTGTGTTCCGAACATTTACTCGCGAACCTGCCCGGCCCATCCACTTGGCCAGCGGAGTTTCCGCGTTTTGTCTAGGCGCCAGAACGCAGCACCTTCGCGCCTATCTCAAAATGCGCGAGACCTAGCCTCCGGTCAATATCACACCTTACGCTTTTTCTGTTCTTCCGTCATTTTTGGCGTGAGCCGAGTTCCACGCGACCGCTTCAAAATCGGTTTATTAGTTTGAAAACGTGGCTCACTAACCGAGCTACCCTCGCCTTTCATTGCCCCCGCTAGTTTTCTGCATAAAGAACGTCATGGTGTGCGGAGATTCTTCCATATACCACGCTCAGCTGGGAAAATGCCGAATAGATTCGTGCACGCTAGTGCGTAGAGCGAACATAATCGGCAGGGGCTGGCTCTCCCAAATCCGTTCCCGGCTTCTAAACAGAGAACCTTCATTAGACGGTTCATGGTTCTGTGCATTCGTTTCTAACGGCAATTTGACTGTGGTGGTAAGAGCAATCTAATTAATCTGACTGCGAATCTCTCGGCGAATTCGCCATCAGAGTGCTGTGAAACAAGTTCACTTGATCCGTTTTTGGAGCTCTCGCGGAAATCCAATCCGACTGAAAGGTCTAATAAAGCTTCAATTACGGTGACCGTCGTCAGGATCACGTAATGGGAATAGCTGCAGGGTATTTCGTGCTAAACACATGGAGTGAGCTATAAACTTATTTCCTGATTCAGACTCCTGGAAATGGGCCCCACAACGCGTCGACATTTACTTCTGCGAACGCCTCGCCCGTTATTGGTAAATTTTTCAAAGGTGCGCGAAGCTTTCTGCGCGCCGTACCTACTCGTTGGCACTATCCGCAGCTGCGCACGAAATTTTCCATATTTTATAACAATTCGGGGCCAAAGAAATACTTGGCCATCGCGTCTTTTGCTCTTCGTGACCCCTAAATTGGCCGTGGCAACTTCATGCAGAGTTTTCAAAATCGTGCAGCGATACACGGCGTGGAGTCACAAGCATGGAGAATTCTCAACCGCGCTTGCTTTGCCGGTGCCGGAACAATAGGCCGCGTTTTCTATAAAATAATCGGCGCCGTTCCGCCTCCGGGCGCTTCAGCTAGCTCTATAACGGTGTGAGCTCTTCAATCTGCCTCGAGATTTTACAAATTCGGCCGGCGTCTAAACGGGCAAAAGAACACACAAGGAATCTACTTCAACTTCCGCGTCGTTTAACAAATTGCTTTGCTGCTAGTTCGTCAACGCCGGCCTGAATGACACTGTTTTCCTTGTTCTCAGTCCGGCTCAGGTACTCGGCGTCCCGCTCTCCGCCGGCCCTCTGCAGCTCGCCTAGCCTTAAACGCCCCCACCCTTCTGCCTCGGTACTGACCACAAAGGGTGCGTTCACTTGGCGGCCGCGCCACTTGTTCCTGCCCGTCGGCCTGTTCTGCTGCACACAAGCAATTGTGGTTTCTTAAGAACCCTTGCTTCATTTCCGGCAAACATCGTGGCAGACCGATTGCTAAAATGTAGTATTCTAAATCGCAATTTTTTCGCGACTGCGGCCTCGGTAACAAAGCTACGAACGGACCTAAAAATTTCAACTCTGGCCACCAGTAGATTTAATCGGCGCCTCGTGCAGGGGCTGCTTAACCCATACGGACTTCGCCTGTATATTGATTAGGCATGACGTGCTTTGCGTTGATTAGATCTACGGTAGCACCAGTATCAGAAGAAATGGTAAATGTCTCTCCGCAAACCGTGCGACAAGACGTGGTGAGGAAGCAGCAATTCCTGCGGCACAGTCGGTAACCAGTGACACATTTCTCGATTTGTTTAAGCCTGAGGGCAATATTTCTTTAATGTGCCCGGTTTTTCACAAATTAGCACGTGCGTTCCTGCGGTTTGTCGAATACCGCGTTCGGTCTTACTTTTAGGAACGCTGCGGGTTTTAGAAGTGGAACGGCCCGCTTTCCGTTTGCCTTCCATTTCTGGCTCACCAAGACTCCTTGTTATTAATTTGGACAACTCTTTCTTGTACCCACTAGATCGATTGTTCTCGTAGGTGTCAGCCCTGCGTGCAAATCTTGGGACTGTGAAACTTTTCGGCCCCAAATAATGCTAAGAAGTGAGCCACGGTATGTCCGCCGGTACTTTCCGTTTCAATCTGGTCGGTACATCAGATCTAATAAATGCTCGTAAGGTTTCAACTTTTAACCGCTGCATCGCACTTTTTGCAATAATTCGTCATTCGCGAGCAACTATAAACATTCAAGTAGTTTTGCTCCTTTTGCGTGACTGCAAAACATCTGACGACATTTTTCGGGCTGATTTATACATATCTAAGTAATTTGAGTTTTGATCTGGTAATATCCTGCTCTGGTGAATCCGATTCCTACAACTAACCAGGTATTGATTTCATTGGAAGCAGTCCATTAATTGACGTGACCCATTCGATGTGGCGCAATGTCGAGCTGACGAGCATGCGCTTCGAAACCACTTAAAAATAAGGTAATATCCTCACCTTCGCCTTTTAAATCATCATTACCTGATTAATACCGGGATTGTACCTTTTTTTCCGAATCTCTACTAACAACAAAGATTCGCGCGAGGTGCCTGATTCGTTACTTCAGCCTTTCGAGTTCGTAATGCCGTTTCGCGCTGCCTTTTCCTCGAATTCGCGCTGCGTTCTCGCTCTTTCTCTTCGATTTCGCGCTGTCCAGTTCTCAGCTCTTTCGAATTCGCGCTGCCCGTTTCTAGCTCTTTTTCCTCGAATTTCGGCTGCCGTTCTCGCTCTTTCTCTTCGAATTCGCCGTGAATTCAGCGATCTGCTTCTTTACCTGATCGGCAAGTTGCTTAACAAAATCTTCATCGTACTGCTCGCTTCCCGTGATTAATCAACCTTTAACCTACAACGTTTCGTCCCCTTCCAAAATTCCCCATCTCCCATCGCGACCTCACAAGTACCTTCTTTCCGATACCCCGTAGAAAAGACATTGCGATTGCATTGATCACCGACTGGATAAAAACACACATTACTTCTTGTTGACCTCGGTGTCGCGTGCGCGCTTCCTGATCGGTTGTCATTTCGTCTTCCTCTCGTTCTGGTCGCGTCCGGGATGTCTTCTTCCAGTTCCCGTAACCATGTACCAGTCCAATACACTAGCACTAGTTCCAAGTTCCAGTTCCGTTCCCATTAAGAAAAAAAAAGTTCCGAGTCGGACTGTAACCGGCTCCCGAAACTTCGTACCGAAATTACCGCACAATTCGTTTTAACCCGTGGCGTGCACGTGACACTGCGACGCCACGTGAATACGACCGGTAGTGCACCAACATTCGATGCACAACGCTTACTGTTCAGGTATTATCAGCGCGCACCAATGACTCAGGCGCCGCAGCTGTCGTTCCCCGTGGCTGCTACAGCTACTACTTCGCGTCTTCTATGCGTTGTTACTAAGTGAACTGCTGCACAGTGGGCTTCGTAAAACCACTGCCACCTAACTTAAGAAAAACTTGGTGGGGTACACTTAATACCCGTACCATTAAGAAAAAAATTTGGTGGGTAAACTTACTACCACCATACGTGGGCTTCGTAAACCGCTGCCACCAATTAAGAAAAAACATTTGATGGGTTTCACCTTACACCCCCGTGGGCTTCGGTAGAACCGCAGCTGGCCACCAATTAAGAAAAAAAAAGGTTCGAGTCTGTGCGTAGTGAAATACGAAATAAATTTCAATAACAAAATAAAAATAATATATTCGAAGAATTATGTACAAGTTACAATGAATTGCTAATTTTAAAACACTCCTGGGCAACCTTTTCCTTTCAGAACACTGCTTTACCGCAGAAAACACAAGCCAACGCCGTGATTGCGCGGGCCGTCCGACGGCATCTGTCCCGTGAAATTACGTACTGGCCTGACGCCAAAGCTTAACCGGTGTGGCGCCGTGTGCCTACAGCACGTGAGATGTCTGCCTTACTCTCCGACCATCTCGCCTCACTCCTACACCTCCTTGTACATACCGTACAAGCTTCCGATGCAAAACTGAATGAGACGCGCGGCGGGCAGATTGGCGCCGCGTTAAAATAGTTGGAGGCTGACACCCCCCACCACCTGTTCCATAGATAGACTCGCACTGGCGCGAGGCTCGCAGGCCAGTTTGTTAACGCCTACACAGCATTCTCAGAGTTGGCTGCCTGCTTCCGGTGAGGCACGCTAGCTAGCTCCCTCGGAGTTTAGCAGCAACGGTAATTTTTTGTGGCTCTGCGGCTCTACATGAGTCAACGCCAGAGCGCTAACTCCGGATGTCCAGGCTAACTCCTTCCTCCCCCGCAGCGTACTTTCACCAACCTAACGGTTCTGGCCTCGGTGTTAACGACGCCACCTAGTGAGTCTTGAACTCAACCTAGTGACGAAAATCTAACCAACGTGGGGTACTCGAACGCCAGATGCAGTCACTCAGTTTGATACGTTATCCACGTACCCGTGGTTTCACGAGAGCAATTTTCCAAATTTCTTCAGTTTGCACAACGATCTCGAGTGACTTTTATTGTATTAGTTATTAGAAAACCTCCCTCATTGTATTACTCTTTGGGGGGAAAGTACTCAATGGACATGAAACTCGATTTTCTTGTTTCGTTTCGTCGCGTTCGTGCTTAAGTATTCCTTTTTTTCCAAGTTTTCTTTATTTTGTGCAATACAAGTCGCAAAGTGCAGTTATAGTAACAGTTATTAATTATTATTATCATTAACAGTTATTACTTGTATGTTGTTACACCTGTTAGCAAAAATACTATGTCTGGCTGTCAATTCTGTGCTGGACTTTTAATCTTGAATATTTCTAAGCTTGGTGAAAAGGCAGCTCAGAACATAAAACGTGTATACGCACTGATCCCAGACATTGGCAGCGCTGTCGACAAATAACAAGACATTCGGAAATGAACGAAAACTTAAGTTTGTTATGTCCATTAACGACCTATTTTTCCAATTTGGTAAAAAGTAATGTTCTGATAGCTTCTACTCGTAATAATACACAAGCTAGGGAGCATTAATAGTAGGTACCTAAAGAATCTTTCACAGAGTCAGTGTAGAATTACTGCCGTGTCGCGAATCTTTCTCGAGACTATCTAGTTTTTTTAAAATGAGGGAACAATCACAGCCATTTTTGGGAGAGCAACCAGAAAATCTACATAACACAATTCATTCAAGTGTCACAACCTCTTAAATAAAAAATAAAAACAGTTGCAATACCTGTGAAACGTTTCACAATTTCTTAAACGGCTCAACTTTCACTTTCTGTGTAATCTTGGAAGGTAAATCAAGAGGTTTATACCTAAAAATGTAAAGGGAGAGGCAATATGTACATTGGTTTCATAGGGGAGTTACATAAAGTAGCGAATCGAATTGGGTGCGATTGTGAAAGAAAATTAAGTCGTTAATAGATCGTGTTCTAAGAAAACTATGTTATTTTTTGCAATTCAGACTGTGCGCGGTCTCTTTACAAAACAAACTTTCATATTTCTCCTTATTTTGTGGAACTTGGAAAAAACTGGAATTGGGTTTTACAAAATACTTAGCATCAACGTGCAAATACTCCTAATTCCATCTTTTTAAAAAATATTTTTAGCATTTCTTGTGTTTATATTTGATGCAAGAAATACATTTTTAATTTTTATAATGATTTCTTGAGAATGCTGCCATTCAATACGTGTTGAATGGAATCCTTCTGATAATATAGAAGCACCAAAATACTTTATCATCGCTGTTATTATATTATTATTATTATTATTATTATTATTATTATATTATTATTCGTAGAGAAGTTAATCCCCGAATATTATTCGGAATGAATTTGTAAGCATCGGAAAATTTAGAAGAACACCGATTAAAAAAAGAGGCATGAAAAAATATGTTACATACAATCATCTAACAATATTCCTCTTTTGAATTACAAAATAAACAGATTACTTTAAACTTGTGCAAATATAGAAGCAAGCAAAAAAAGCATCATAACTGGCGCTTCTGGAAATATTTTGATGGAGATAACTTTTCATCGTTTATTTTATGAATAAACGTTTCCTGAATTTGTCTTTTATATGCGGGATGAAATTGTATTTATAACTTTGAAATGTATACTGGAAGAGAATATAGGCCAGATAGTTATTTAAAGGATCTCTTTACAGTTTTTCCTCATAAAAGTTGATAACATAAAAAAGTTTTTTTGGTGTATATATTTCAGGTAAGCTGTGGAATAATTTTTTTTTTAATATGCATGAATTTAAGTTTTCGAGTCGAACAAATTGAACGAATACGTGTCAAATAACCGTTTTTTTCGTATGATGATTCTGTAAACGTAAGAAAAATCTTATATTTAGCTAATGTGTTCCAAGGATTGCATCATTGATTCATTTCAATATATTTGTGACGCCTCATGGGATACTCACAGCGCCGCACAGGACACAGAGCCCTTTCGGATCACAATATATTTATTCACAAAAGAAACAAACAAATATATACACTTAATAATTTACTTACACCCTAGCTCTGATAGACCTAACTATCCCTGATAGCGGGAGCGATCAAACCCGATTTTAAGATGGTTTGATTGTGCATTCGCCCATCTCCTACTTTTGAAGCGCGCAAACAAAAGCCTAGCTTCGCGTGACCGGCATGTCACGCTGGGACAAAAGTCCGTTCTGGCGCACCAACGCGCTTGTTTGCCTCGGATCGCAGGAGCGAATCTTATCGATTGAGAATCCGGCGTGAAATCGTGGGCAGCTCAGCCACTCTTCAGCCTCGGAGCATTCGCAACAAGGCATCGCTCCCGCCGTGACCGCAGTACACCAAGGACATAAAGTCGCGCAGCGCTTCGTCAACTAATGACTCCCAGCCTCGCGAGCCTGGCTCGCATATGCACCGTCTTGGCGCCAAGTTTTGTGCACACGCACGACGGTTCTCCCCACGCGTCTCCAGAACCTGCCTCTGGCTCCGTACACTCTGTTATATAGGCGAGGCCCCACGTGACCTCCTACGTCCAGCCCACCCTCGCTTGTTATAACAGTGAAAAGCTTCTATAGAGCCGGAGACACCCAAAGCCTTTGTGTCTCCGCGTCTCCGCGTTCTTCCTTTACGGAAAAAACCTTCTTCCTGTGGCGAGCTATCCGCAACCAAGCGTCCCAAATAGATTGCATGAGGCACGCTGGCTAATACGTTACATCATGCTCATATCCCAATTTAGAATTTTTTTTAATGGGCAGGAGATCCACAATAAAAAATTCGTCACGGCATTAACACTCGTGAACTTGGCAGAAGTATGAACTTAAACCTGTTCTATGTTTTACATTCTAAGCAAAACTCCTAGTCTAAAAAAAAAAATACCATATTATTACCATATATATACACAATTTACATATACAAAAACTACAATTCCATAAAACTCTAACTTTACCCTAACTTACATTAATGTTTCAACGTTTTATGTTGTTTAAATCTGCCTTACTATTTCACAACTTAAATATACAAGTTTTTATCTAACACAGTCACATTCAATTTTACCTTCGTCAATCGCATTCACAACAAACTATTTACAACACACCCTGACTCTTCTATGCTATCAGCAGCTTCACTCAGACCCCCAAAATTGTACATAACACACAAAATACACAACATTCACAAACCAATACACTTTTTTCAAAACAACTTGTATACATATATACAATAATTTTTCCTTTAGATCGATAGCAAATCGCAATAGTGATCCAACTCAGTGTAGCCCTCCGCATTCTCCAGTTCAGTTCAGGTTCCAGTGTATCAATAAAACATCCTGCTTAAGGCATCTGCCATT
>BOPP01000031.1:7441667-7458493 GCA_017312745.1 Gryllus bimaculatus
GGGGAAGGGGAAGGGGCGGGGAAGGAGAGTGCGACGTGTGCGCCAGGGTGGCAAAGGGGCGTGGATTTAGCGACCGAACCCCTATTTTGTCATGGGGGTTGTTTACAGGTGGCGGCGAATGGAGTGGGGGGGGAGGGTGTGCCTTCGATTTACGTTATTCGAACGTGACGGTGCGCAACACGCGGGTCGGAACCCTGAAAGGGCGCCACTTCGCGCAGTATTGATATTTATTGCGTTCCATGGGCTTTTCGGAATTCACCTGCATTTTAATGAAGTGGATAGCTTCGTCCATTGTTTCACATTAACACTAAATATACAATTAGCAAGATCAACAAAACTGACACTCATTTATTTTCTCTGCAAATTACGGTATTTCTGTATTATTTTGTTTGGTGGGTGAAAATATTACGCGAACCGAGGTCACGCAATGTAACGCTTTCGTAAACAGGTGGTCGTGTTTAAAACCGACAATTTACTATTTACCTCCCCGCCTGATAGATGCTGCCGTGTAAAATGCATACTGTTCAAATTGCGCAAACATATTACAGAATTACCGAGCGATCCGAGTTGTTAATCTGAATCGAATCTAAAATAATTCATAAAGTATTGTTTGACTCACGTGCTTGAGATACGAAAATGACTGTTTAGTTTGTTAAAAAATACAAAGTACACGAGAGGAAAGGTTAAGGTTGAAGATCTCAAGCCCTTCACGATTTCTGACGTGAATCAAACAGCGTCCGCAAAAGAACCCTCCGAAATTGGGTACCTGGCGCACGGCGAGGGAGGCGGGGCGGGGTGAGGGCGGGGCGAGAGGGCAGGGCGCGGCTCAAACAAAGGAGAACTTTCGCCGTCCCCACTTGACTACGCGAGCGGCTAACAAAAAGAAAAGGAACGGAGCATTCCACGGTAGTAAAGAACTTCTGTTGAGAGGTAATTTTATTTTCCTTCTGAATATTTGACAAGCCGGGAGGGCGCCTCCTCCGCGCAGTTATCAAGGGAGTTGCTGCGCCCCTCCCTTTCCCGACCCCCTCCCCGTCCTCCCCTCTCGAACTCTATGAGCCGCCCCGCCCCGCCCCGCCGCCCACATCGCTTTCCGCCGCTTCTGTTGCTCGAAATGCCACTGACGCTTTTCTTCATTTTCTTTTCGCTTACCTTTTCCACCTCGTCCTAACACGTCCGTCCAAGCAATCCTCCAGTCAACAATTGCTTCCCTTTTCGTGTCATGCCCTGCACTTACAAATCAAAATCGGTTTGTTGTCTAAGTCATCCTCACGCCCCGCTGCCATCCGCGGTTTTGTGCGTGGGTGCCTTCCACTTCGCATTCTCATTGCTGCATATAAATACATTTTTTTTATAAATGTCTTAACACCTTTACTTGTTTAAATCATCTTCTATTTCATTTCCGTTGCCTCGAAATTATTCCGATCATATAATACTTAAATTTAAATTGAGGACTCCAGAGTGAGTAACCTCGCTCATATTAAGGTTAATAATAACTTAGCTGTATATTATTAACATCAAAACTCTCTAGTAAAGAGCTAATCCACTACGTACAAAATTGTTTAATAAAAAATAATTCTATGTTATATCATTCAACAATATTTTCCCCTGATCGTTTTCTCATTAGCTTTTCTACCCGAATTCCTCCAACCCACTAGACTAACAAACCTCGACCCTTCATCGCATCTGTATATCGATTATCCTTTCTTGGTCTCTTTTCTACGACCTTAACTTTCAGTACGTACCTCCGCTGCGTACGTAGCCCTCGCTTTGGTCCATTATTATCGAACCCCAGGCCCGACGAAGTTTCTCTCATAGCACTTCTTTAGAAAAACACATCTGCCGTTACCGTAATCTCTTCCAATTAGCACTCCACGCGAGTTGCATCTGGCTTTTTACGCTCGCGAATCGTCGACCTCGGATATCCACCCCAGGGAGTCTGCGCCCCCAGCCTCTTTCCACTGTCTCCTTTCGTTTCCCTTTCCACTGTCTCCTTTTGTTTCCCTTCCCACTGTCTCCTTTCGTTTCCCTTTCCACTGTCTCTCTTCCTCAAGGCCTCTTTCGTTTCCCATCTTCAGAGAGAACACTCAAATCTTTAATCAATATTGCTTCCTAGACGTTCTTAGAACGAGCGATAAATCTCTCAGTGAAGAGGAATGTGTTTTCACGCAAAACCCAAAGAAAAGAGAGAAGAGAACACGAACGTGAGAAAACAACAAAGGAGGTGCTCGTTTAATGAATTTAAATTAACGGGATGTTGAGAGAGAGGTCTCGATCAATGCTCCTTCGATACTGCGAACGGAAGAGGTCGTCGCACAGGACGATATTGCCTCTCACTGCCTGAAAATTCGATGCTCTTGCAAGAGTAACTTTTGTTGAGATTGCGCCTCGAATATCTCTCGAAGTGAGAGCAATAATTTTCAAGGATACGCAAGGGTCACTGACCTAAGAGGTTCTTCATTGAAATTGCCTCTGAAAGAGAAAAAAACAACATACTGATAGTTGTATACATTTGTATCTTTTCCACCTTGACACAATATATGTATGGGAACTTTTCAACGTAGTAAGGATGGAAGAAATTATAGAATAAATTGTATAAAATAAATCTACCGTACCGAACCTCTTCGTATCTCTAAGAAATGAGTTTCTCTTTAGCATTTATCATTAAACTTCTATTAGAAGAAATAAAAAGCCTCTTCCCATTGTACTTCAATTTTATTTTTTTAGATAATTCTGTAAGTAGTAAAACGTGCTCAACTAACACACTTTAAACATTTGAAATATTTTTTAACATTCATGCGATAGATTTCTCTCTCCTGAAAAAATACGCAAGTGGTATTTGGTTTGCAGGAGTAATATCATCTCTCAAATTAACATTTGTGAAAAATATGCTCTAATAAAATTACTATATACTATGTAAATTGGTAATTTACATGAACATCAAACGATAAATATTGTATTACTAAATTTAGAATTTGTATAATAAAAGTAACATTCTCGGGAAAATTATGTTATCACTTTTATTAAAATCGCTCCGTCAAAGTCTCCATACATTTTTCTCAGAATTCGGTCAAACGCAATTTGACAGTTACAGTTTCAACGGAATAAACTGTGTACAATCTTATATTGTCGTAAATTTGAGGAAAGAGCATGAATCGAATGTAAGACAAGGGTATTTAGTCTCAAGCAGGATGGTGGCTTGAAATTTACTATTTGCAAGGAAATTATACCAATAAAGTCTGTAAACGTTAAAGGAGATACAAGGCATGATACTGTGCCGATTTTCTCAACAGCGTATTTTAGGGAGAACATTCGAGGCACACAATTAAAGGTCTTTAAAATACCTCTAGACAGCACTTCATACCTCCGTGCACTTAGTCCCTTCTCGAGGCAGAAGCCTCTTATCGCAGTTAAGAACGCGCTTCGGCGACCCTTATACATCTTAATATTTCTCTAAGCGCCGCTTTTTCACGCTCCAATTATCCCGATCGGATACAGGAAACCGCGGTGGCGTCCGGCGGAGGCGAAACACGCGAGAAAGTCGTCAGAGAATTTACATTCGCGTGCGTTGTTATCTCCGTGAAATATGGCCGCGGCTCGCGGCCGGGCTGCATTTGCATATGAGCGGCTCCGCGGCTGGGCTCGGCGCGGCGCGGCGCAGGGTGGAGAGGGCGGGTGGACGGGGATGGGCGCACTTGGAGGGAGCTAGGCGGGCGGGGAGAGATGAGGCGAGGCGAGTGGGACGGGGAACGGGCCGATCCGGTCGGGAGTACGGGGCGCAGGCGGCGTGTGGGGAGAGCAAAAGCGGCAGAAGTTAGGCGGAGAACAGTAGCGAGAGCGGGCAGAGAGACAGGCCGACAAGGCGAAGGTGGTGAGCGGGGCGGGGCGGGATGCAGGGTGACAGAGAGAAGTAGCGGCGGCGAGGCGGAAGTGGAGCCGGTCCGGGCGGTGAGGGGCGGTGCGACCGGCGGGGATTTGCGGGTGGCCGTGGCGCGCGGCGGCGACCGGGCAGAGGCGTTGGCGGCGGGGATGGCGGGCGGATGCAGGCGGGTGGGCGGCGGGATGGCGGCGGATGGCGGTGGGGCGGGCGTTGATGGGCGGCGGGATGCGCGCGGGATGGGCGGCGCGAGAGGCGGGCGAGATGCGGGCGGAGATGCGGGCGTGATGGGGGCGTGATGGGCGGTGCGGGATGGGTGGGGCAAGGCGTGTAGGGGTGGCGGGGCGGGCGGCCTGGCCCGACTCGTCGCCCTTGCAAGAGGTTGTCCGTTATGCGACCGAGGAATAGCGATGCGGCTAGCGTGATTGTCTAAGAATTGCAAGATCTTGAGATCGCCATTTGTAAGCTGTAGGCCAGAGAGATTGGGGAAGGTTTTTAGCCGGAGATTTCCGCACCTACTTCTCACTTATCTGACGTACAATCCATCATGCTGACATATTTTGATCCCGGATTTAAGAATGGCATGGTGTTGGAACAATGGAAGTACACGAAATAATTAATGAGTAAGACGACTGAATTGATTCATAAATCTATTCACCAAGGATTTAAATCCAATAAAATTTAATTAAATTATGTAATCTTTAAAACTATAGTTCCAATACATAAGTAATGCATTCTTTGAAAGAGAATTTCGTATCTCTTTAATACTCTTTGTGAACCCCTAGAACTCCTTTCTTTTGTTCTCCAATTGTTTTATCGCTAATTGCCGTGTTGTAATATTTCTGGTAACACAACCACAGAAAATATCAATGGATGATTTAGTCAAAGTTTCTATTTATTATTGTGAATGCTTTCATTGCAAAGAACCCTGCATTTTATTACACTAATTATTTCAAGTATCAAACAGATTATACATTTTCGATGAGTAATAATTTAAAAAAAAATCTCCTTGGATATAATAGCAATTGAAAATATTACTTACATCTTTCTGTTAAGGAGATGAGTAGTAGGAGTTCGTGAACTTTCTGAGAAAAGTGATTGGCTAATTTAGAACTCAATAAAAATGTTACGTTTTGGGACACATCAATCCTTTGACATTTGATGTAGAATAAAAACCGAATTCTTTTCATTTAGAATATGGGAATTTTAATTGATTGTGAGAATTGAATATAAATCAGAAACATATAATATGTCGGTCAAGAATTCAGCAGCATATGAGCCATTTTATTATTATCATCCCGACCCTAAAATAGTTCCCGCTTGGAATGTATAGGATTCCATACGCCACATTATGGAGTGTGGCTCAACAGGTTCCCTAACAGTTGTCTACGACGTCAAAATGGAAAAAAAATGATCTACCTGTTAGGCAAAGATCAGACTGTGATGGAACGGTGCCTTAGTACTAGCACATCTACAATGACTCCTCTTATTAGAAACTATCGTGCCGTTGTTGAGGAGCACATTCTAAAATAGGTGCAACGATCTGGAAACAATGACACACAATATTGCATTCACACAATATTGCATTCACTTGTCTATCACGAGGCATTAATTCTAGAGAGCAGCGGAGCCTGTGAAGCATTATTGGAGCGACACCACAATTTGAAAAATCACATAGAGGTGTATTAGTGAAACACAAGATAATGTTTCACATCCCATTAATCATCTAACAATGCGACCAATGTGGGTGTAGACTGAAAGACTCGAACTCATTGGTGAAAATATGGCGAGTATATTCGGAATACGAATGATCATTCATTAAACTCAATTTCTGCTCATCTGAAATAAGGAAATGAAATGAATATATTGTCATAAAACATTTCAAAGTTATCCTTCCCCCCAAAAATAAATGGTTTCTTTATAACACGACCGTTTTTGCTAAACAGTTTCGTTGTTGCAAACACGCATTGAATAAAGAAGACTACTTGTGTGGCTGCATGAGTTTCAGTGTGAACGTGAATGATATTTGTTGAGAGCATGCAGTTCCATGATATTTTTTCTCCCTTTTCCCCTATCCTCTTCACTCCGCAGAAATGTCACCTTTGCTTGGGGTGCCATCTCGCTCTCCAAGAAAGGTCTACTCCAGCACGAATACGACGTGTTCATCTGGCACGGCGCTCCCTCCCTTTCTGCGCGGAGCTGCGAACTTCCGCGGCGTAGGCGGCGGAGGAGTGGAAGGAGGAGGGGAGGGGGGAGGACAGGAGTGCGTGGCGCGGGCACGCGATGGAACGAACTGTACAAAGCTGCGACTGTGGCGGAGCGGAGGGCGGGCGGCTGGTGGAAGTGGGAGCGGGCGAACACATTGGCGTCAGGTCGCGAGCGGAGTCGATGGCGTGCGGTTGGGTGGCGGTGGCGGTGCGCGGCGGGGGCGGGCGGGCGGGGGTGGGCGGGGCGGGGGCTGGGGCGGAGGCAGAGCGCGGAGGCCATGCAGAGACAGTTGCGAAGGCTGACATGGAATCAGGGAGGCGAAGGCGGAGGCGACGAGCGGCGCGCAGAGGTGGCGGCGGAGCCGGTGGCAGTGAAGCGTGGCGGCGAGCGGTGGCGGCGGAGGCGCGGGAGGCGAGGCGGTTGAAAGCGGCGGAGCGACAGTGCAGGCATGCTGCGGAGGTGGCGGAGGCTGCGCGCGTGGGGCTGGCAGATGCAGAGGAGGTGTGCGGCGGCGTGGCGCGCGGGTGGCGAGCGCATGGAAGCGCCTCGACGCCGAATGCAGAGCCCCGTTTCGGCGCGCGCAGCGCCCTTTAAGCTGGAGGCGCGGCGGCCCTGGCGCGCGAGGCAAACGAGTATCAAAAGTGACGACACGCGGCCGCGGCCGCGCCAATGGCACAGGTGGTAGTGATGGATGGCTCCAGCCGGAGATGGAACTGGGTTCTGAGACGGAGTGTGGATGTCAGCGGCGGCGACAATGGAAACGGGGCACAGGGGTGCCTGATGAAAATGCTCGGGTGAAAGGTGCACAGGAGCGACCTATAGTCATCGTAGGGGCAGTGCTGGATGACGGTGGTGGTCATATTGTTTATGTTAGTGAAGAAATAAGCACGGAACAGCCATAGCTATGCTGGAGTTCGAGGGAGCTATGGAGGTAGCAGTCATTTATCGCTGATGTTGACGACGGGAGAAGCAGCAAATAAACTAACAACATTGATCTAAGGTTTTATATTATGTTATATGCATTTGGAAGATTTTGCAAATTGCAGCTAAAATGTTGGGTTGTATTTTTGTTTTAATTATAAACAAAACAATAAATACAAATTGTTTTGAAACAACCCGTTGCATTGCCCGACAAGTAAAATGTATTAATTTATGGTCATTATTTCGATTGCTGATCGCCACCACGGCGCTGTGCTACCGTTCCCTTGCTGCTCTTTGTCTCGACTAGCCTTGCTTGGTAAGGGTGCGGCATCAGCACCATCCGTATTCAGTCAGTGAAAGTAATACATTCTGAATATTGTGTGTTCTCTTCCAAGAGTCTGCCTTCCTCTGCCCCAGCCTGCACATGCTTGCCCAATCCCACCCTGCTCCTACCAAAGGTTCTCGTCCTGTGCTGTCTTACCTGGCGCCGATACTACCCCCCCCTTACTCGCAGGTTGTGCGTGATGTCGACATTTCAAAAAAAGGTTTTGTATTCTTAGTTATGTTTATTTACGGTACCCAAAAATGTAAACTGCACGTCCAGAAATCGGGCTCCTTCACTTTCAAACGACCTTACTTCCTACGATTGTCAAAATATTTCTTCCGGAAAAAGGATGTTTACATAAAGCTTTATAAAATAATACATACGATGCGCACTGAAGGTGAACAGCATGGAAAAAACCTTTTATTACGCATGCGATAAAATTCTAATTAGCGGTTGCACTCTCAAAATATCCATCAGCTGCCTCTGAGTAACCTTCCCTTTTCGTCCATAGTGATGTCACCCGTTCGGTTGCTTTAGCAAGGCACAATAACGTATGCCAAAGCAGCCATTCGTGTTGTATGAGTTGACAGCCATAAGAAACCACGCCCCTTTTCCAACTTTGTTCTCTCAGAGAACCGGGAGTGATAGATTATTTCCTACTACTGCAAGAAACAATCCTCTCGCTCACAACAATACGAGGATATACAGCTTAATTTATTGATAAATTTTAAGTGAAGGTCAGCATTGACATTCATGAATATCTAAACATTTTATTCATTTAATATTATATTCATGGTCCTCGTATCCTATCGGTAAACGCTTGCTTCGTTAACGTTTACTGGTTCAACCAACATTTAACTTAACAGGTCGAAAATCATTATTACTGTCCTTGTATTGTTATCATTACGCGAGACATTAATCTCTATAATGCAATTCGTACTTTTTTATCTCCAAGGTTTTCAAAACTTTTCACAATTTGGACATTACTTCAGAAGTACCCGATTCAGACGCTAAACCTCCCTGGATGAAGAGCAGTTTCACAAACAGATAAAAAACCTTCACAAACTTTTATTCGAAAAGTTTCGCCACCACTGTTCTCGTTGCAACGAACTTGGAAAGCGTAATTCCAGTGTTTTTAATTTGAGGTTTGGGTATTGTTGTTGATATTTTGTAGAGATGGTGGTCTTTCTGAAGATAAACGTTATAGATGCTTTTATTTATTCTAAAAAAGAAACTCACAATTCTGAAAGTTTTGCCACTCCCGCTGATGTAGCTTTAGAATCCATTCTGTTCAGTATCCTTGTCATTAATATCCCTCTATAACATTGTTTTAGGTACCTCATGTCATATTTATTTCAGGAGTACGTGTATTTTAAAAAAAAAATAATATCTCATATAGGTGTCATTTATGCAAATTTCTCTTGCATAAAACAAAGAATCTAGGGAAACTATTCAACTAAGGTAAACTGAAAAATCATAGACATGACCGAAATATCAGAACAGTGACCACGAACATATATAAGCCATATCTATAGCTACTGACGTAAAAGCGATCCAAGAATCTAAGAGATTGGTTCGTTTTTTAGATGTACCATGTCATTTCGGTCACTTCAATTAAAACATTATTGGGTTCTTTTATGTTCCTTTCTATTGTTCTTTTAATTTGATTTTAAAATTCATTTACGTAACAATAAAAAAGTAATGATTAAGCATTTGAGAGCTTTGAAGAGGAATATTGTTTTGTAAATGAAATTAACAGTCAAGAATAATATTTTGAAATTAAAATAAATGACTGATAAAATATTTTTTGACAAGTTTATTGATATGTTAAGATAAGACCCTCTTCGAAGAACATTATATACACTCTGGGTACCGGGACTTGTACAAAATACAAATGATATTTGGGAATAGAACCGGAGAATTGCCAATTTTAAAAAGAAAGGGTTTGAAGAATATAAGGAGCAATTGTTTAGTAAATTTTTACATAAAAGTAATATAATTAACCTTGAAGTTTTTTCCTCTTAAAAATAAAATGTAGCTGTACAGATAAATAAACGATAGTAATGGGTGGCATTTTTTTCGAAGAAGTTGTAGTTCGAGTAAATTGTTCTTAACAGACAAACTATTAATTTTGAGAGGCTAATCCTATGAAATGTACCTTCGTGCTTCTGGAGAGCGAGAGATTAACTGAGTACCCGGCATTTGTTAAAAGCATTTAAAAGGAGAACATAGTCATATCTGCTCTTAAATCATTAAAGGAATTAAAAGACTTCCTGGGTTAATAAAATTTTAATATCAAAATTATAAGAGAAAAAATAATTAATTTTCTTGAATGTGGAAGTTTTGAAATTTTAATAATCGTTTTTCCTAAAGACTATATTTACTTGTTTACTAACGAAATATGTTGCACTCTGTTATGTGCACATATTATGGTGCCTATGGCATATATGGACTTTATGTGGCACTTGCACGGACACTTGGAAACTGCTCGTGTGATGTTTGGGGAGATGTCGGTAGCTACCTTTCACAGCGTCATTTTGGGCGATCGAGGTTAAATAGTACAAAGACGCGCATACGGCGCGAGCATGGGCGGGCGGGCGGGAGGGCGGCGGGGGGGGAGAACGTAGGCGGGCGGGGAGAGGGCGTGTGCGGCGGGGAGGGAGTGGCCGGCGGGAGGGGAGGGCGGGGAGGGCCGTGCAGTGAAGTGGAGAGGCACGAACGAGGGAGGGCAGCGGATCGAGGCGGGGAGCGGGCGGAGCGAGGCGGGAGGGGCGGCTGATGCGCGGCCGGGGTGGAGCGGTAGGCGGTGGCGAGTGAGCAGGAGGAGCAGGGGGGCGGGGAGAGAGGCGATCAGCGTGGTCAGTGGTGACAGAGGTGAGGCTGTAGGTAGGTCGGCTGCTAGCAGAGGTGATGAGGGCGGCGTGCAGGCAGCATCAGTGGAGTGTTAGGGATCGGGTGGGTGGATCTCCCGTGGCCCGCTGAAGCTGGGCCTTCTTGCCATTTCAGGTCGCGTCCTGTCTCCTCCGCCCTCGCCTCAGCGCACCGCAAGCCGGCGGCGCGTCACAGGGCGGTCTACCACGCGAAACGAAGATCCGGCTGGGCGCCCGACCGTCCACGCCACCGGCGGCTCGGGCTGTGCTGCCTCTGACATGCGCAGTGTCAGCCTTTCAACGCCACGCCCCCAGCGCCCGGCGGCGCCGCGCCCAGTGGGACGGAGGCCGCAAGCGCAGTTCCAAAGAGCCTGCTCGCTTATCGCATGCATGCATGTGCTTCATGAGAAATTTGGTCAAATAAAAATTATGATTTAAAAATAATGTCGGACACGTAAAAAATTTTATTTAATGAAATTGATTGATTGATTGGTGTTTATGGGCCGTCAACTGATAAGGTCATTAGTCCCGTAAGTGGTGTGCGGAAGGGGCGGTGATCTTCCTCCACTAGATGGCGAGATCCGGCCCCGACCTACACGTTGGCTAACAATAAGGTATCTCCCACCAGCGACGCACCGCCCCAGCCGGTACAAGTCATAAGATCCAGACTGGACTCACGCCATGTGTGGTAGTGTAGCGCATGTGAGGATATGTAAGAAATGGGTGGAGATGCAACAAGGGAAGGGAAAGGAAACGTCGCAGATGATCTGTGGCCCTTTTGTATTGCTCCGACATTCGCCTGGTGTTGATCGGAGAAACCACGGAAGGCAGATCAGAGCACCCGATCACTAGAATCCTCCTCCGAATAGCAGATAAACTCAGTCTAGCTATGTAGCGAATATCGAAAATCCTGTCACCGTCGGGACTCAAAACCTAATTTCTTTATTTCTTCTAACTGAAGACTTTTTTTCTTTCAGAGACATTTAACAAAAATACATGGAAAGGCTACTTTTGTAAAAAAGAATAAGACAATAAAGAAATTCTCACTCTTACGAATGTAAAGTTGTAACATCCAAAGCATGCCCAGTAAGCTTTGGAAATTAGCATTTAGTAGAATACTGAGTTAGGAAAATGGCGGAAAGTTCAAAGCAACTCTGCGCAAAGAGTGAAACAATCAAAAATTGTACGTAGACTTTACTGAATCTAAATTAGCACTAACACAAATAAGTAATTGACAAATTCTCACTTTATATACCCGTACTTTTATCAGCTTTTCCACTTATTAGCAGTTGTCTCTTATTTTGCGATTGTATCCATACCTATCGTAATCCTTATCTATCCTTATCCTTATCTATCCTTCCAAAGATCGACATCCATTCTTTTTGAAAGCGTGGTTTCAACTATTCCCCTTTTCCAGATTTTGCGAGACCTTCCTTGTTTCATGTAAATTATTTGAAGAGATTCGTAGGCCTCTTTGTTTAGGTAATTTATCTCAGATGTCCATACCGAAGTAGCGTCTTATTTTCTAGTCTATTCACAACGGTTTCCATTTGCTGCGTCTGTTCTCGAATCTCTAATTTTCTGCACTCCCGAGATTCGACAACTCCTTCATAAACAGTAAGTTTCTATAGCACTTTATGTTTGTTTATATTCCGTCAATTCCCAACTCTGTCCATCTAGATAAGAATACTTCACGTATCACTATTAGCAAATGTATTACATATCCTTCCATTAAAACACCCGTTCGTTGCCAAGAAGTATTTCATCCTTTAAGGACATTTTCTACATACATTTGAAAAAGAGTTGGATACATCCAAATATTTACCATAAATCTTTTGTATTTTCAAATTCATTAGAAATACTGTTTACAATTTTTACCATGTCTCGGGTATCCATAAGGATCTTTTTAATCAGTTACAAGAAATATTCGTCAATTTTAAACAGTCGCAGTGCACTTCACAATTCAAAGGAACCAATTCATATGCATTCTCTAAATCTATATAAAACATAAGGCTCTCTTCATTTCCGACTCATTTTCAGACGTTTGCACGTGTCGAATAAAAAATGTTAACCATACAGAAATCTTCTTTTGTACAACCAACTTGTTCTGAGATTTCCATGGACACTCACGTCTCCACTACATATTCTTCGCAATTTTACTTAGGAGTCTTAAGAACTGACAGTAAACGTATACTCCGATAATTGTTCATGTCTGTCCCACTTCCCCTCCTTGTGAATAGTCGAAATGTATGATAAATTCCACTTCGATGATACATTATTCTTATATAATATCTGGTTAAACAGTCAATGCTCTAAACAATTCTTGTCAACTCTAAATTCCACAAGTTCGTCAGTATCCCCCCTGCTTCCAGCGCCTTACCCTTTGTGAAGATTTTCGTTTACAAATTCTATGAAAATAAATAATTAATTTATAATATCAGGCTAGGACTGTTGGCATTTTTTTATTCATAAGCTTAGTATATATTTCTCGTTCCACATAAAACAGCTTAAACATGGGCTAGAATATTAATGATAAGACAGGCATCATCTCAAATATATTCCTGAATTCCTGAATATTTGAATTGAAAATCTATTAAAAGAAGATACGATAATGACTTATTGAATTTCTTAAAACCTATATTCATTGCAGCTGAACCTTATAAAAGAAGTCAAGAACCTTTTTCCATTTACTATCGTAAGTACAATTTATTTACAAAATTTCCTTACAGAAGAGACTTTGATACCTTAATTATAAGCAGAGTATTATAAAAGCGTTAGAAATATAAATCTACAAGTAGCATATTGTCAATGCTATACACAAAATAAAACTCCTTAATTTGTCTCCATTTCAAGCATTATGACATTTCCTCCAACTGTGCGACGCCCGCCCACGTCGACAACTCCTCTCGCAGGCTGCGCTTCTCGTCTCCGTGGACAGGCGCGCTTTGGCACACCCTCTGCCGGCGCCCCAGCGTTACATCTCTCGCAATCTCAGCGCGTCCTGAAACTACGTTGAAAGATTTTACTCCAGAAATCTGGTTTGAATCTATACTATTCGCTAACTTTTGAAATGGTTTTTGGTACTGGGAAAACGCAACCCAGCTCATTCTTGTCACCTTTAAGGCTCTTTTTTTCTCGTTCCTTATTGTTTCGTTCCCAGCATGACTCTCTTAATTCCTTATATTTTTTCAATTTTTCCAATGACTGAGCCACTCTTTCTCTCACGATAAGATATCACTCCTTTCTGTATTTCTCTGTCACACTTTCAGCCCGAGCCTCCACTTTTTTTCTTCATATTTTGTGGCTGTGATTCAACGTCACTTATTCATCCAGAAACGACTGCTACATCATCTTAAACTCTCTGCAATAATGAAATTGACAAAAGGGATTGGGATATAAAATAATGACGACGTTCATGGGCGAACAGATCAATAAGTAGAGAGAGAGAGAGAGAGAGAGAGAGAGAGAGAGAGAGAGAGAGAGTGGTGGAAAGAATGAGCTAGGATAGAAGCAATGATGAATGGGGTTAGGTGAAAGAGATGATAAGCCGGAAGAGCTCTCTCAATGGCCTAAACCTCACCATTAGTAAAATACAATGTATTATTATTATTATTATTATTATTATTATTATTATAAATTTTGTTTATCTCTCAATGAATATCAAATTCTTATTTCTTTTCTATGATAAGAAAAGTAATGCCTAAAATGTGAATGGGTAGATAGGAAACCATCACATCGAAATAAAAAAATCACAAGTTAAATTAACCAACTGTGTGAGAGGTAAAACCACGTACTCCAGTTCTGAAGGACGTTTCCGACTCTATAATTCTACGTACCTGCCATTGCCCGACACTCCTTCCGCCGCTCGCATTTTCTGCCTTTCCCACTCCCCTCGCGGCCCACTCGTGCGTCACAATCTCCACCGAGCGGCACAGTTGCCCTTCAAAGCCCCCTCCCCCTTGCCACCCCCGCGCCCGTGTCGCATCGCGTCCGTCGCCGCCGGCAATTGGCTGACGGCTCCCGAGCGGCCTCGGCGATTAATATAACAAATTAAAGGGCAGATGACGTGCGCGCGGTGCGATGCGGGGCGTAGTGGGGGGGAGGATGCGGGGGCGAGGCCAGGGCGCGCAGCGACGCAGGCAGCGAACGCGTGGAGGCAGGTGGAGGCAGTCGCGCAGCGCACCTGCAGCCACAGTGTGGAGCGCTTTCCTCGGCTCGGACCAAATTCCATTTCATTTTGTGTTTTCAAGTTACTTAAGGAAATGCAGGGGGTGCAGGGATAAATCCAGATAATGTTACAAATTTCTGAGATATGTACAGGATCGAAGATTATCACATTTTGGTCAATGAGCATGTTAGAAAAATTAAATAACTATGTCGCAAAGCTGAAATTTCAGCCTTGCTGTGGCATTTGGTAGGTCACGTTCTGTATCAGTCAAAGAGATTTCGTGTACCCGCCAAGATCAATACGTGGTGAGTTAGGGGAAATTTCGCTTCGTGATATGAAATTTCCACCTCGTTTTCATTGGCAAAAGCTTGTCTTTAAACCACTTCATGCCCTAGAAGTTGGTAACATTTAACTTTAACTAGAAACACTTTATCATCCGATAAAATCTTATCGCTGGAGTTATAAACTATTTTCAACTGTACATGTGTCATTGTAGGTATTTTACATTATCTTTTCTTTTCTTTCTTTTACACTGCCGCCGTTCTCCTGCGTTTTATTCTCTCTACTCTCTCCGTTTAATTTCTCTCATCTCTCTCTCTATTTCTCTCTATCTCCTCCTATTTCTCTTTCTCTCTCTCGTTATTTTCTGCATCTATCTCTCCTATCTCTATGTTTCTCTCTATCTCTCGTGCTATTCTCTCTATCTCCGTCTCTTATTCTGCGCTCTATCTCTCTCTCTTATTTCTCTCTATCTCTCTCTCTCCTTTATTTCTCCTTATTCGTCTCTCCTCTCGCTCTCTTTATTTTCTGCTCGTCTATCTTCTCTCTTCGTCCTTTAATTCTCTCGTCTATCTCTCTCGTCTCCCTCCTTTGATTCTCTCTCTATCTCTCTCTCTCTCTCTCCTAAATTTCTCGTCTCTCACTCTCCTCTCTTCTCCTTATGTTCTCTCAGTCTAATCCTCTCCTCTCGTCCTCCTTTTATTCTCGTCTCTATCGTCTCTCTCTCCTTTTATTCCTCCTAATCGTCTCTCTCTTTGTTATTCTCTCTCTAATTCTCTCTTCCTTTATTTCTCTCTCTAGTCTCTCTGCTCGTCCCTTATTTTCTCTCTCTAGTCTCTTTCTGCGTCCTTTTATTTCGTCTCTCTAACTCTTTCTCCTCCTTTATCTCTCTCTCTATCTCCTTCTCCTTCTATTTTCCTCTCTAATCTCCTCCTTTATTTCTCCTCTTCTCTTCTCTCCTTATTCTCTCTCTATCTCTCTCTCTGCCTTTATTTCTCTGCTCTATCTTCTCTCCGCTCTCATTTATTTCTGTCTCTATCTGTCTCCTGCTCTATGTTATTTCGTCTCTCTCTCAGTCCTTCAGTTTTATTCTCTCTCTCTCCTCTCTCTCTCTCTCTTTTTATTTTCTCTCTCATCTCTCTTCCTCTTTTTATTTCTCTCTCTCATCCCTTCTTATATTTTCTCCTCTCTTTTGTTTCTCTCTCTCTCTTCTCTTTTATTCTCCTCTCTCTCATCTCTTTATTTCGTCTCGTCTCTCTCTGTCTCTCTTATTTTCTCTCTCTCTCTTTTATTTCTCTCTCTGCCTCTTATTTGTCTTCTCTTCTCCTCTTTAAATTTCCTCCTCTCTCTCGTCTGTTATTTTCTCTCTCTCTACTCTCTTTATTTCTCGTCTATACTTCTCTCTCCTTATTGTCTCTCTATCGCTCTCTCTTTATTTCTCTCTAATCTCGTCTCTCTTATTCTCTTCTATCTCTGCTCCCGCTCCTCTCTAGTGCTTCATCGGCGCCGTCCTATCTCTCTCCCTTAGTTTCTCTCTCTATCGTATCTCTTCATTAATTTCTCTCCTATCTCCTCTCTTCTCCTTTATTCATTCTCTCTCATACTCTCGTCTCGTTCCTACTTATTTCCTCTCTCATAGTCATCTCCTCTCCTCCGTTTATTCTCGGTCTCTATCTCTCCTCTTCCTCCTCTCCTATTATTTCTCTCTAGATCCTTTCGTTCTGCCGATCTCCTATCCTTTTACGTGTTCGTTCCTCCGTCTATCTCTTCTCCCGGTCCCTCGAATCTCGTTTATGTATTCGTATCCTCTATCTTTCCTCTCACTCCATCCTGCTCCCTCTATGTTTATTTTCTCTCATTAGCATCATCTCCCCCCCTTTATTTCTCATTTCTGTCTATCTCTCTCTCCTCCTTTTATTTCTCGTCATTCTATGCTTCTCTCGTCTCACTTTATTGTTCCTCTCCTCTATCTTCTCCTACATAGCTCATCCTTTATTTTCTCTCTCTATCTCTCTCTCATCCTTACTAGTCTCTCTCTATCATCTCTTCTCCTCACTGTTATTTTCTCTCTCTTCTCTCCTCTTCTCTCTCCTTGATAGTTTCTCTCGCTCTGACTCTCTCATCCGTCTTCGGCTTTATTCTCCTTCTCTATCTCTCTCTCTTCCCCGTAGTTCTCCA
>BOPP01000031.1:7489373-7509827 GCA_017312745.1 Gryllus bimaculatus
GACGATTCTAAACCCGATTGACGATTGTTTTGATTTTTTATGTGCATTCGCCACTCACTTTTGAAGCGCGCACAAAGCCTAGTTCTGCTGACCGTATGTCACGCTGGGACACAAAGTCCGTTCTGGCGCACCAACGGCTGTTACCTCGATCGCGCGAGCGATCTTATCCGATTGAGAATCGCGTGAATCGTGCACTCAACACTCTTCACCTCGGAGCACGCACACAGCATCGCTCCCCCGTGACCGAGTCACCCAAGGACCTAAAGTACGCAGGCTTTCGTCAACTAGTGACTCCAGCCTCGCGAGCCTGGCTCGCATATGCACCGTCCGTGGCGCAAGTTTGTTCACACGCACGAGGTTCTCCAACTGTCTCCAGAACCCACCACTGGCTCCGTACACTCTGTTATATAGGCAAGGCCCACGTGACCTACTACGTCACACCACCCCGCGATTATAACAGTGAAAAGTTTCTATAGGCCGGATACTCCAAAAGCCTTGTGTCTCCCGTTTCGCGGTTCTTCCCTTACGGAAAAACCCTTCTCCTGGCGAAGCTAATCCCTTGCCAAGCGTCCCAAATAGATGCCATAGCACGCTGCTAATACGTTACACCACTCTCTCGTAGTTTCCATGAACATTTACTTCATGAAGAACGGAAAACATACGCAACCCAACCTGGTTATATACGTATTCAAAATTGTGCGAATTATGAAACCATAGCATCAATTAGAGAATGTGAAGTGTCGATTTTTCCACCAATTTTATAACTGTAACGGTCATTACAAACCGTGCCAGGAAATCTGCTGGCATACTGATTGGCATTTACTTTGTTTATAAGTATTGCTTATGTTTACTGGTTATTTTGACTATGAGAAATATGAATTACTCGCTTCCGGCATCATGACCGAGATAGTTCCGTTAGCCCTGTCTCATCATAGTGATGGTATGCTCATTTCTTACGAATCAAGCATCAAAATTACTAGCCAAGTATCTAATCACTACTGCAATTGCCATGACCTCTCGCGTGACCTCGTGATATTCACATGTCAGTGGCGCAAAATCTGGTCAAAAGTGTTCACTTTGCCCGTCAGGCGCGTTCAATTCGCAATTGGGCTACTCGCTCTGATCTGTTTTTCGTTACTTGAAAACTATGTCTGTGTCTGGTCACTTTAGCAATGTATTTATTCTATGTTCATGTATTTTCAATTTTCTGGATAGATTCTACTGCCTTTCATAAACAATCATGTAATTTACGCTACGCTTGACGCTTGTAGACGCATATAACGTTCGAAAGTTTTATAACGCTTGCAGTCGCGTATAAATGTTCATGAACATTTTTATAACGTCTGTACATACAATCGTTTATGACATATGAATTATTTACGCAACACGCAACATGTCGTGGTTGGCCGTTATGCGAGACAACACAAAAGTGTCAATTGCAGCTATATTCAGCCTTCGTTTGTTAGAATTTATTCTTAAATTGTTAAGTGTTGGATTCTGAATTTTCGGGTATCTTCCAATTAGTAATCTCTATACAATGATTGTAACATCAATGACGAGTTTATGTTTCTTACGGAAGTGATCGTTTAGGGAAGCGAGAAGAAAGTAAATCTAGAAATTTCGCAATTTAGCATATCGCAAGTTTCTGATATGATCACACTACTTACGAAGAGACACTAAATACTGTATTTTCTTTTGCTTGGTGCAGGAAGATGACCAGACGAAATTGTTGGAATAAAAAACATCACAAACAATTGTTAACTTGTAACTAAAGAGCTCAAAGATCTGAAATTTAAAAATGCTTCATGCCGTGTATACAGCATTGGAGATCAAAACTTAATATCGAGAGAGATAATCAAGGATGAAGAGAACTGGTAGGAGAGATACGAACAAAATAAGACCAAAACGAAGAGGAGGAGACTGAGAAGGTGGAAAGAAAAGGAGCAAAGAAGATGAAATGGGAACGAGAGATAGGGAGAGAGCGGGAGGGAAAAGGGGTATATGAAATATGGTAATGAATTGCGAGGGCCAAGAGAACAATGAAAAGACTTCGCAGTATGAGCTCCAGCGCGTGGCCCGCCGGCGCCGTTCGCGGCTCGACTCCACTTGGCGCAGCACGCGCCGCGGCCATCGCGCTACGACACTCGTCCGCGCGGGGGCGGGCTGGCAGCGCCGCGCCTCTCTCGGAGCCGAGTGGCGGCGGCCGACACGCTAACCGCAACCGCCGACCCCTTCGCCC
This sequence comes from Gryllus bimaculatus, assembly GCA_017312745.1. Lineage (NCBI taxonomy): Eukaryota > Metazoa > Arthropoda > Insecta > Orthoptera > Gryllidae > Gryllus > Gryllus bimaculatus. Next base: position 7,491,613 of record BOPP01000031.1, read on the forward strand.
GCGCTCTGCCCTCGCCCCTGACCTCCTGCCTCTCTGCCCTCACCTTCGTAGCCCTGGTCACTCTTGGCAGCCTGCCGCCCACGCAGCCTCTGCCGCCCCTCGCCGCTGCGTCGCCGCCGCCCCCCGCCGCCCTCCGCCGCCCCGCCGCCGCCCTCCGCGCCCCCGCCCCTCGCGCGCCGCCTCGCCGCGCCCTCCCGCCGCCCTCGCCGCCGCCTCGCCTCCGCCCGCCGCCCTTCCCGCCGCCGCCCTCCGCCCGCCCCTCGCCCGCCGCCCTCCCGCCGCCTGCGCCCGCCGCCCTCGCCGCGCCCACGAGCGCGAGCCACCTGTTTGCCGTGTTTGTTGCTCATTGTCCCCGGCCATGCCACGCCATTCGGACATAGACGTTCGCGGACGGCTCGTCCGTTGTTCCCTTGTTGTTCCATTTTCTGTGCTATAAAGCTGGGCTCGCGAGCAAGTTTGCGAGCGCGTTCACAAAGCGAAATGGCGCGCTAGCACGCTCCAGGCTGGACGCTGGGATGGAGAGGCGCATGGTCTGAGGGGGAGAATGAGTGGGAACATGCCAGGGGGTAGCGATGGTGAACAGAGCCTAGCGAGGGAATGAAAAACAGAATGTAGAAAGGGGAAAATTGAAATTGGAAGCAAGAGCGCAAAAAGTAGTTACGAGACTACTGTTTTTGTAACCGATCGATAACATGTAATATGGAAAGAAAGAAAAAATAGGTAAAAATAATGTGATCTGCAATAATGTGTAAACACCTTGTTTGGATGCTACAGACGTAAGAGAATCATGTTAAAAATAACAGACAAGAACTATGTTTTATTGTAGCACTTGACAAAAAAGTGTAATAAAATGCGTCTTAATATGGAATTTACAACAATTACTGAATGAAACAATAGAATTGCAGAATGTAGAAAATGACTCCAGATATCTTGTGAGAAGAAAGATCGTACATTGGTTTCACGAAGACAAACAAAATATGTACATATACATGATAACTCCAACAGTTGACATAAGAATAAAGACAGATGTTTCTGGGATGATTAATGAATCGTATATTGAACCTCTTCAAAGTTTTAAGCCAGGAGTAAAGAATTGCGAGAAAGGATAAACAACACGAAGGAGAACCTAACGAACATTGAAATAAATCAAAGGAATATCTCTCTCTCTCTCTCTCTCTCTCTCTCTTCTCTCTCTCTCATATATATATATATAATATAATATATATATTTATATATATATATATATATATATATATATATAAAGATTGTAAAATAAAAAGGTCGAACCTGAACGAAATAGTGGTTGGTGTGGTGTAACGTTGGAGCCTTGGGGAAAGAGCGGTCAAAATGGAGGCAACGGGTGGAGGCCATCAACGCCCGCGCGAGACCGGAGGGGCCGAGAAGGCGGGGCGAGGCGCTCCTGAATGGACCGCAGCACGCGACGCCACGCGACGGGCCGGCGGTGCTTCCGAACGCGAGGCGCGTACGGCCCTCTCCGCCGCGGTTCACCCCGCCCGCATCTCCCTTCCGCTCGCCGTTCTCCAAAGGCTGTTCCTCCGGGTGGCGAACGGCTGGACGCGGCGGCCGTGGGGCGCGCGTCGGTGGCGGGGTGAGACTTGCGCGCTGGGGTGCACGGCGCGCGCGGCAGGGAGATAGCGGGGTGGCGGGGTGCGGGTGCGGGGCCTGGGGCGGCACGGCAGCGGGGCTGGCGGGCTGGGGGCGGGGGAGACGGTGGCGGCGGCAGCGGCAGCGAAGGGCCGCCAGGCGTTGGAGGGCCGTCCGCTATTTTGGCACCGGCTTAGGACTTATGGTCGTGTCGCGCATTGAAGCAAGCCTAGTGAAGTGCCTTTCAGAACGGCTTCATCTCGATCTTTGGTGCCCGCAGAATGGAATCGCACGTCGTTTTCTATTTCGCGTTCCCTTCTACATTCGCAACGCTGTCATCTAACTTGGAAGCGCGGCTTACGCGATCACATTCTCCGCGTTCTTTTCATGCGATAACTGAATCCCCGGTCATTCTGATAAGGATCTTGAGTTCAGGGAAAATTATTCACTCAAAACCTATCAAGCTAACCTATACTAAAAGCTAACAAAATGTCTTCCAAATCATTAAAAAAAATCTGATCGTTGTTCATTAATAATATTTTCCGCCGGACGGCACTGTTTACAATTTCATCAAAACGTACTTATTAATCCCCGTTAGCGCATGACGGACAGGCCCCATAAAACCATAACGGTCCGTTTTTGCGGTTTATTGGAATGCGGCGAAAATCACGGCCATAGCGCGGAGGGGGGACAGTAAAATTTAAATCCTAAACTCCGGCGCGGGTGGCTCTGCGCCCCTATGAATCCCGCTGATTTGCGCGCGCGCCGTTAAAAAAACCGAGCTGTCGCTTTATGGCGGCGGCCGCGCGCGCGCGGATAACGCGTGATAGGCGAGCGCCGATGAGATAAGCCGGAGGCCCAGGAACACAAAGGCCATCAGGACAAAGAGGAAGAAGAGACAAGGACTGTGTAAAGAACAAAGAGCATAATAATAATAATAATAATAATTAATAATAATAATAATAATAATAATAATAATAATAAATAATAATAATAATAATAATAATAATAATAATAATAATAATATATAATAATAATAATTAATAATAATAATAATAATAATAATAATAATAAAGGTTGCTGTGAGTATCCATGACGTCACAGTGGTAATAAGAAGCAATTGAACCATAAATATAGAAAGAGAAAGTGATATTCATTACTAATGCAGTTCATTCATGTTGTTATCAATCTCAACGACTTTTACCTTTTAATCTGAGGTTTCCAACTGGCAGCCGGCGATGCCAATTATTGTGACTCGCGAAAGGTTGTTAGTCAAAAGTGAGAATCCCTTGCATCCATGTCGGGCGAAAACATTGAGCACCTAGTCAGGGACAACAACCCCTTTCTGTAAAAATTGTAGATTGTTTAGTTTTAAAGCTGTTTTCCGGTCAGGTGACCGAGATCATTACGGCATTAGTGCCGTAGCGATCTCAGACCGAAGGATCACGGGTTCGAGTCCCACCTCGAGCATAGTTGTATTTGTGTTCGCCCCCTTTCACCCCCTATCATTACCATATCGTGTCATCTTCACAGTTACCATACCGTTGAATGCAATAGAGGTCGCTAATGGCCTAGATGTTAATGCGACATTAAATAATACTCGTAAAATAACAGATTTTTTCAAGTAAATACAGAAATTGAAAATGTGTTTGGCTACGTTATCCATTGTATGGCGTGATATCACGCATGGGTCCTCCCCCCCTCTCTTCAGAGAAAACTGCAGAGATCAAGTCAGACGGATCGCCCGAGTAATGAAAATACGATGTATTGAAACGAATGTATGGAATGAAAATCGTATGGCCCGCGACCATACTAAAGGTGTTCGTTGCGACCCCGCGGCCTTGCAAGTCGGTCACCCCTGCTTTATGTTATCATTCGTAAAATACATACTGAACCTGAAATGGCACCGAAAGCGGCTTACTTGACGGGCGCATCGATCTGCGGGCGAGCGACGCGTCGTATTGGGGCCGGCGCCTGCACCGCCCTTGATGTGGCCGCCCGGCGGCTGATGTGGCAGCCCGCGCCCTGTCGGAAACGCCCGGAGCCCTTCCGCCCGTCCTCTTCGTGGAATAACCCACTACTTTACTGGATCGCCCGGTTGACGGTTCACATCCACGAAGTTTCCCATCTTTCGCTCTTGTTCATCAGGCTCATTGGAGTCGGGATAAATACTTATTTTTTGGTCTTTGTATCTTCAGATCTCAAAATTGTGATCTTGGTGAATCAATTCAATTATAACACCATATACATACTTTTAGCTTCATATCTTTACATTTTTTGTACTATATTACATATTTTGTACAACTTTTGATATTCCACCAATTTTCTTATAACTTATTTTACAAAATATATGTAATAGACTTTTAAAAAGTTTTTTAATAGGTATATTTTTCTTAAGTTCAGAATTGAGTTTTGACGACGCTAGATACATCATGTGAACATGGGGTCAGGTGAAGATGGATTTAACCTCCGTTGGCCCTGTTTGTACAGTGCGACAAGTGCGCGTGATCACTAAGAATTTACCTTTAGATTTGTCAATCTTAATTCCCATTTGTAACAAATATTGATTGTGGCAGACGTTTAGCACTACGAAGACAATGCTACAAAAATTGCTTGCGAGTTAATGAGCACTGATTTCTCATGTTTGTATAATGGTTATCGTTGCTCTAAGATACGTAAAATGTGCTTTTTAAGAATTAATCCTCACAATTTGTATTTTTTAAATTTGTTTTCTAATCTTTTAATGCAATTCCAAATTGTGTACATTTATTTTGTTTGTAAACAAACAAATAAGAGTATATTTTAATATCATATAATATATCCATTTTTACATATTTATTGCTCAGTTGAACTGCTTTCCCCTTCTCTATCCTATTACTTGTTCACAGAAGTCCCTGACAGGTTGTCGCCCTCTCCTAATACCGCCATGATCCGAAAACTTTCTTTAAAAATATTTATTTCTTCTTGATGGAATGCATTTAGTATAATTACTTTACATATGTGTCATCCAAAACCGTACTCGTGTAGCATTTTTTTCTGCAAGCTACGTTCCCTCCTGCCACCACACTTCTCATACGTTTCTGTTTCCCGTCCTTCATTCCTTCCCATCAATCATCCTTCATGCACCCAATGATCCTCATTTTCTTCCAAATACCAGACGCAACTAACATTATCCCTAAGGATTACGCATTACTTCACTCATTCCGATTTCACTGAAACAAATTAGGCTAGAGGGTACCAATAGTCATATATTTAAACAAATAGTATTTTTCACAAGAAAATTTGCTCGACAGAAATGCCAAATAAAAATCTAGTTATATATTTTTTACTTTAACCCCAAAATTTGCGTATATAGATTGTCGTATTTGGTGTAGCTTTTTTGTTGTGAAAACAAACCCATTTTATATTAAACTTTTAAATTAGAGTCAGAAAATTTATTTTCATATAACTTTTTAGCTACTTGTGTTCAAAATATAAATATTATAAAGGGATCCCATAGTTTTTTTCTGCTTACAACTCAGTAAAATAGTAATCCGTTCTTGCCCTCGTCACTGCTGCTCAGTCTGTTCGGCCTTGTTATCCGTTGTCCATCAGAACCAACGCGTCCGCCGCCTCCCACCGCGCCCGACTGCGACAATCATTGGCGCCGCGGTCAATCGCTCCAGCCCAGGCAGTGACGCAGCCCGTCCATTCCGCTGTCGCCGCGTCACGGCCACCCCCGACGCGCCAACAATGCCCCGGCCGCCGCGACGAGCCGCACGCGCGCCACGCGGATGCCACACGCGCTGCAGGGGCGCTGGCCCGCCCGGGCCGCACCCACGCCCCGCGACCCGCCCCACGCCCCGCCTCCGCCCCCCCCCGCGCCAACCCCGCCACGGCCCCGCGCCACGGCCCGCGCCACGGCCCCGCGCGCACCCCCGCGCCACCCCCGCCCACGCCCGCGCCACGGCCCCCGCGCACGGCCCCCGCGCCACGCCCCCGCGCCACCGGCCCCCCGCGCCACGCCCCCGCCGCACTCGTGTCAGGAGAATTCAAGCGGCCGGCCGCCCCGGCCCGTTTCTACGATCTACACCAGGCAAAGGGCCGGGAGACGGGATTCAGGATATTAACGTATGTCACTGTAATTCTTCTGTTCGGGAGGCCCTAGATTCGAGTCCTAGATCGCAGGGTTTTCGACACTAGCAAGAAAGCCAGGTCGAATGTCAGCTCTCGGAAGGGAATTCTAGCTGCTCTTTGCTCTGATCGGGAGTTTTCCGCGGTTTCTCCGATCAACACAAGACGAACGCCGGAGCAGTACTCTAACAAACAGGCCACGGACCGCGCGCGATCTTTCCTTCCTCATCCGTGTCATTTCCTCGCCCCTTGCACACACACACACACACTTACACTCACTGCAATTCACTACCACACTTGTCGGGAGACTAGTTGGGTGCTTAGAGCTTGTCCGGGCTGGGGCGGTGCCATGCTGGTGGGAGATACCTGGGTGGGGTAAATTCCCGCAAGACTACACAGGTCGGATCCGGATCTCACTATCGAGAGGGGAAGGTCACCGCCAACGATAAAAAACGCATGCACTACCCTTACGGGACAGAATACCTTAGCATTTTACGTGCTCTGAATTACTAATCAATCAATCAGAGCTAACGCACTCCCTATCTCACATTTTCTCTCTCATTTCCTCACCTTCCATCATTCTTCTTCAACTAACATTCTATAAATACGCGAAATAGCAAGTACTTATCCCAATAAATTATTACGCAAATACAGTATTAGCATAATAATATACCAGTAATCTCATAGGGGCTGAACTAGCATAGCGCGATCTCGTGATCGATTCCTACTCGGAGCAAAAATTGAGTTCGAGCTTTCCTTTAACATCGTCTTAGTTTCATTAGCGGGTGATGGAGGAAGGAGTTTGCTAGTTACGATGAAGGAAATACGTCATTTTCTCCGCGTGCCTCTCTTGCTTCCCTTGTGTGAATTAACTAGGCTCAGGCATTGGGGACACCGTCAGCTAGCCGATGAAATGGGACAATTGACCCAAAATACCAATTGCATAACGTAATAAGAATGAAGATCCTAAAACACTAAGAAAAATGATACATATCGATGTTTATGACAGCTTCATCATAAATTGAAGCTGCGAATCTTAACATAAAATCACGAAAACATAACGAGTTTGGATTGTTACGGCAAAATCAAGATTAGAAATATTATATTTTCTCAATTCTTTAAAAAAATAATTTTCATCATTTAGATCCCACATATCATAGAGTGTTTTGTTTTTGTTTTTTATACAAAGTCCCTTCATCAGTAATAAAAATTTACCTGGAAATCTCTAGGCCCTGATATTAGAACTAAATCTAGCAGTAGAATTTCGGGACTTCTCGTAGCCGGGCATCAAGATGGAACAGTTTCAGCTCTGTTTGATATTCTAAATCCATAAAGAATCAAAAAATATTTATGGAAACCGCATCAGAAATTGTAAATTATAGCATCATCAAATTGGCCTCTCTAAAATGAACTGATCTTGTTTCGTGTAACGGTTCGAGAACCATATTTGGGGGCAATGCACATTTTCCTTTATACACAGAAGGTGATACGGAACGTGTTTTGTCAAAATAGCCTCTGTGGCTGCCTGTCCATTTAACTGTAGACTATACTTGAGCCTAAAATGTGCCCAAGATTTTATCCAAAATGAATATTCTTCAAACGATCTGGCATTACTCAAGGACTTGCAACTTTGAAGGGATAGTCTACTATATTTCATTTTTTTAGTGGCTGCAAACATGCTCAGCAGTTTTGTCCAAATACAATGAAGCTTATAAAAAGCGATTTTCATTTAAAACCTCCAAAATTTCAAACAATGATAATTGATGATCCAAGAGCCAATTTTCCAAACCTTTGAAACTGAACGGGCAAACACGTTCTTGCAAAACGTTTAAGACTGCTGACACAAGAATGCAGTAGATTTTTCGAAACTACTGTTCTCACAATCAACAAATAACAGAGACAACCTTTCATCGATATCGGTGTTTTTGGACGAATCCTTCTTTGATTTTGGGCGACTTTTCCCATGCAAAAAAAGTAGAAAAATGAAAATATGTAAAGCAAATCGGTCGCTCGTAGCAATTTCATGAAAAACTGTACAAAAAACATAATACAGAAATTGTAAAACCACAACCGACATTACATTTTTATTTAATAAACCTACACATTCTGTTCGTTTATTCATTGTTAACGTGATAGAACTGTTTTGTTCAGTCATTTTGGACTGGTTTTCAATAATTTTCAACTTCATAGAGATTTTTTCTTCAGATTACCCCTCCTCTTAATTTCTCTTGAAACTAACGTTTCGCAATAGCTTTTTCAGCAGCTAGGTTTTTTAAACTGAATAGCCTATGATTATATCTATTAACTCGTTAATAATGTTCTCACATCTAACTTATCCTTCACGAACTACAATATTAAAGGAAATAATAATACCATTCTGTTCGAAGTCTCCATGTTAGGTGCCTGTAGCAGCGACTAGTGCTTAACTCCACATCGACATTGGAGATCGGAACCATCGGCTGTTATATGATCACTAGGGCATCCGGGACTCGGGCCATTAACGCACGGCTGCGCTGTTGCTACATAATTAGATGCCCCGTTATTGTCGTACTAGGCCCCACAGGAACTCTGTCACGAATACTTGCTGCTGCTGCTGCTGCTACGTGTCGCCAACGTCGTAACAATTACAATGTAAACACCCTCCATATGGTTTAAATGTTTCCCTAGTTTTTGGAAACCATTTTTATATTCTCGTAAACGTACGTCATACGGAGTCATATACGTAGTGTACAGAAAGTTATGTAATGCTGTAGCGAAAAATACTAATTTTCGTTTAAAAAAACATAACTATCATAAAAACTTAATCCAATGCCCCTCACTCAAACCTCCACACAGTCCACAACTCTCCACGCGACACCCTCAAAACTCACCATTTCCATCAGAGCAATACACCGAGTCTAAAATTAATATAAATGAGGTTCTCAGTAGAGATTCCCTCTCACAAGTTGAGTTAGTTTATTTGCAAGTACTTCTGTGTCTTTTGAGTTATATATTAAAATTTCGTTTCTATTACGTATTACTTATAAGAATTTTCATTTCAGACTTACAAAAAGGTTTATCCACATTCGGAAACATTTTTTTAATTAAAAAGAATTGAGTGTGTATACGCCCCTGGGACATTTTCAACATTTTTTCAACAAAGAGCAAATTTTTTAATTTAATTTCTAGTAAGAATATAGTAAAATACACTTATAAATATGGCTTAGGTTCGATTTCCACTGTTACTCCTAAATGTTTTAAAAATGCAAACCATCTCTTCCTACTACAATATTGACTATAGACATTTTTCTTCAAATTTAATCTTAATTTCTCCCCATTGCGTCCTTTTATTGCTGTCAAGTTCAATTTTTGAAAATATTAGTAGTTTTGCGCAATTTTTGGTAAAATATGGACAATATTAAAAACACAATTTACTCGAACACAAGCCAAGTTATTATATAGTATGTACAATTCATAAAGTAAGAATACATCTTGAAGAACTTCACAGTAAATTTTACAAAGATATAGAGAGAATTGGATGTAGAACATAAGTTAAACCGAAGTCGTATGTAGGACTAAACACGGCCAATTTTAAATATTTTGTACCAAACATTGACAAACTTTAAACCTTAAGACTTTTTTGTTAGATATGAAATTAAACTATATTATATCTATTAAAATATAAGATATTAGCTATAGTTCCATTAACATAGTAAGTTAGTTTTAAAATCAACAGTAAGCTTAAAAGTGTGCATTTTTATAATCTATGTCTATATTTAGGAAAAATTTTAAGTGCCAGGAAAGCAAAAATACGAAATGTGAGAGATGAAGCACATTGAGCAATTTGGTAAAATCAAATGTTTTGTAATGCAATATGTTCCAAAAATATATCTTTTAATAAGGCCAGGAAAACATTTCTGAAAAACAAGAACGTTTTGTATACGTTTTGCTTGAAATAGCTGCAATTCATGTTTTTCCTCAGAGGGCTTTTAACAAGAAGGTGTAGGTAATTTTTTTTAAAATATGAGTAGTTTTCACGTTATTTAGAGTAAATTGTGAACAAAATTAAAAAGGAAAATTTCGAAAATAAAAGGTTTCAAATCTTTATTTAAATTTTCGTATGTATACAAGTGATTTATAAGATTTTTAAGAAGTTTCTCGAACGTGTTATTAAGGAGCTCAAATTTGCATATTTTCACACGCGCTCAAAAGTCATGATCACAGAAACGTCACAAATTTTTCAATGAATATTTCCTTTTAGGTCCAGTTATTAGTCTTTGTCATATACTTCAAGTCATATTTCAAGTCTACTATTAAAGGCCAGAAAAAAATAAAATGTGAAAAAGTGTTTTAAGCACCTATAGGTGGCAGCTACGAAGGTGAGGCAGGTGGAAAAGCAGACTTGATGGTTTGAGCCTCGCCACGGAAAATAAGACATAAGATAATTGAATTGAAGTATTTATTTATGTGCGTTGTAATGACTGTCATATTCCTTTTCGCCTCTTATAGTGAAAATAATGTTCGATATCTGATGAAGTTTGAAATCTGGAACTATCGCGTAACAAGTAAGTGCTAGTACTGTAAGTACTAATGACTGATGTTGAAAGCAACGTCATAGGCTACTGCGGCCAGCCGCGCGAATGCTCTTGAGTGGCTGTCCTGGTGGTGTCCCATATGCACGTCTGAGCCTACAACTTCCATTCTATCGTCCCACAGACATAAACCCTAACATTTCTGTTGTAATGAAACTAGTTGTCGGTGCGAGTTTTCTTCTCTTTTCTAACAAATTTCCTCAATTTATTCGTAAAAACTCATCAAAATGTTAACAACCATATGAGTGATTTTTTTCTATTATTGGAACTATTAAAAAACTCGTACAATACCTATAATGTTTTATACTTTACACTGTCATAACTACCTTTAAATGAAACAAAGTTTCAAAAATATACATTGAAATGTTCTTTAATGACTGATGTAGATAAAGTAATTTTTGAGTAAAGAAAAACTTAAACAGAAAGAAACTTTACTCACGTAACAACGTCTCGGCTTCAGGAAAATTGTCTCCTTACTTACCTGAAACAAAATACATTAAATTTTTTCTACTGAAGTTGCAATAATCAAGTGAACATTTATGCATGAAATATCAAAGAGATATTTATTTAACACAATCATCTCTTAAACAACCTCGGTTGCTCCACACTCTGTCGTCTCACCCGCATCTGAGTCCGTTGTGTAAACAGAGGTATCTGAGAAATACATGTGTTGTTATGTAAAGTTAGTTATTACGGATAACCTTACAAAAACATCAATATTACTGTTATTTCCATTACCTTAATTAAAAACGCTATAAATGCAGAAGTGAATCATGGTTTCAAAGTTGGTGTACCACGTTTTCAAAGTACTGAATGTCCGCCTCGGAGCCAAAGCAGGCTCAAAAGCCCTATATCATTTGATAATAAAGAAACTGGCCCAGTTCGTTCGTCTTCTGTTGCCTTCGCCTGCTTATTGTCGTCTTCACAAAATAAAAGGAAACTTTGACTCTAGGATTCAGAGAGTGCACTAAATTAATGTGTAAGCTATCCTCCACATCCCTTTGTGTTACACTTAAGAGAAAACAAAGAATTTAAATGATCATCAATAATTGCTTTTTATGCATCCCTGAAACACAAGCGTAATTCAATTCACCATTTTCATCGTAAATTCATATCTCTTCGCAATCAAGGTTATAAGGGTGTTAACAGACGTATTTCTAAGATTCGGTCAGCGCCTAGTGTTACAAAAGAATGTGAATTTATTCTTCCAAAAAATGCTGAGAGGCATTTCTTTGCTTTGCAACGCACTATGAAGAGGGAACTTACGATGGAGTGGGGGAACAACTAAAAAGTAACGATTAAAGCAAGCTTTTATCTCTGTATGGAAACTATTAATTTACCTAAGACATTATTTTAGTAAGCTGATGAAAATGTGAACATTATCTTTTTCGCAACACTGAACACAATTTAGAAACCATGCTGTTGTAACAGACTGTTGTGAGAGACAGTATCTGGCAGACCCTGCAGCAAAATACGTATAAAGTAGAATAATAAGTAGAGAAATAATGATTTTTTTAATTCTAAATTGTCGGGTTAAGGATGAAATTTAAAAAATAAAAAGTAAATTAATAACACGATAGAAAATAATTAATTCAATACATACATCAAGTGAAAGAGAAACGTTTGTTCTTTAATGTTGCAAAACATTAAAATTCTATCTCATCTACAATATACCTCACATACGATTATTTTTTACAATGCAAGCTGCTCTGAAAAGTTTGAAAATTAATATATTCTCGAAAATCTTTGAAAAAATGAAAAATGTGGTTCAAATGTTGATCTAAACTGTTCACAGGAAAGGTTACAAAATCCCGGTTTTCAAGATCAAATGTTCATTAAATTTGTGCATTTGGACGTTGAGTACCTCACTCGTACTTCAGTTACTATTGCAGTAAAAAAATATAAAAAGGTAAACATTTAATAGAAATACGAGTATATTTGTTAAGATTGGCAAATATTTGACTAATAATATAGCGAATGGAACCGAATTTAATAAGAGTTTGTATTTATTTAAGTGTACTTATGATTTCATTTTCGTCTCGATCCTATTGCTTTTTGTACGCATTGCGAATTGTGGAATTATTTATTTTAAAGGTTATATTAATATATTTGTTTATTTTACAGATAAAGTCTTTACTTTATGATTAATGAATTCAATTACACGAATTTTAAACTTATGCAAAAATACCCAAGCTTCGACTTAGAATTCCCATTGGCTAATAATAAAGCAATGTGATTCGAAAGGGAAACATTCCAATATCTTATCTGCTAGAAGCAAATCTCCAGGAACGCAATTTATATAAAGCTGAATAATTACTACGAAAAAATTGAGAAATCTTGTTTCACGCACTTAAAGAAAATGAAATCCTGATATTACAATGATTGCATTGTACGCATGTTTCGTAATTACAGATATTTAAGACAACATTTTTGCACGTATTTGAAGTTTTTATTTAGTTGTTTTAAGAACCATTATTTAATATCAAAAACATATTTTTAAAGGAGCTAATCAAATGTAAATTAGTGAAATGTTGGCCATAATGTATTACGAGAGATTGGGTTCGCGCTCATAAATGCGTCTTCATACGGATTTACAAATATATGTTTTGTTATTTTATGTTCAGTTGTGACAAGTATGGTTTAAGAAAAGCAACTTACTTTATGAATATAATGTCTATATTAGTAATTTGTTAATGCGATCAGAAATTTAAAAAAAACCGTGCAGCTACCGGCCATCTAAGATTTTGTTATATACTCGGTAACTCATGGAAAATAGAACAACAATGAAAAGTTTCAATTTTTGCTGAAAAATGCAAATATTGTGTTATTCCGGCCATTCCCATACTACGCATACCGACTTCATTCATTTATTCAACTCGGGACTACTTACAACACAGTTAACCTCCTGCGCTAGAAAGATGCCAAGGAAGAGTACCTCGCCATTAAAAATATTTGCAATTCACGTTTTGCATCAAGGAACAGCAATTTTTGAAATAGTTTTTGTTTTGAAGAAGAACTGTTTGCTTTGTATATAATTACTATAATATACCATGTTATATTATGTTACAGACGTAAATTATAGTAGATTATACTTGTGAAGACATTCTATTGAATTATTTAATTTATTGTATTTATTGTTAAACTAATTTAAATGTTGTTTTGAGCAGTGTACGTTCTACTTTTTGGAAAACCGTTTTGAGCGGTTTTGTTCATCAGCATTTTTGTCGCTTCAAACCACTAGGGTCAAAAAACCTGGTAATCAACCATGAAATAGTCCTATACAAAAATACTGTTGTTACATAGCAGTATCTACTGAGAACTTGCTGCAAAGAGGGAGGCAGGAGCTGTGTCAATGGCGGGCGAAACCCCTAGAGGTGGCGCTCAACACAGCACACGGAGACATCAATCAGATTCCATGATTGGAACAGGTTGACACCGGCTTTCACAGGGATTGCGAACGGCTGCTACCTCCCTTCCAGCCCCCAATGCCGTCAACTCACTGTTGAGGCGTTGGCGATTACCCTCCAACGGAGTAGAGCGAAATCCAATCTGGCGATACGCCTGGCGAAACCCCTCCCGCAACGCCATCCGCAATACAGAGACGCTAGACAGGTTGCCTAGTTGGTTCATTGACGCTCGCTCACTCTCGTCAATAATAGACCGAAACAAGATTTATCTATGGTAGTTTGATTATTATATATTTACAGTGAAAGATGTAAGAAGCTACACATTAAAGATGAACTATATCTTATTCCTCTTTTAAAAGTTTCGTTCACGAAGTCGTAAGATTCTGACACTTTTTTTTTCTCATAAAATTATTTAATGATTCTTCAATAATTTTATTCAGAACTTATTTTACTTTAGTACACAGTAGCCATGTCAAATCCAACTGGCATCATCGATTGCAATTTAATTATCCTACACAATAAAGCCATGGACGAAAGACATCTGATACGTGTTTCCACCCAGAACCTGAGCTTTATTCCATTCCCCGAGACATTCCAATCATTTCACGAGAGCATGACTTCACAGATACACCCCGTCGTCCGACGCCGACAGCACGAGCGCCCTCTACGCAAGCGACAGGGAGGGCGAGGCGGGGAGACGCACCTATTGCTGAGTCGCCATCCACAAAATCCGGAACTCCCGCGCGCAGAAAAAAAAGTTACGGCTGTTTCGTCGCGCGCCCGCCGCGGGCGCTGTTTGCAGTCGTCGCAGTTGCCGCTCCACCGGCGAGGGGCAGGCGGACATGGCGGCAGAGGGGGAAGGAGGCAGAGAGCGGCGCGGGGGGCGAAGGAGGGGGCTGCGGCGGCATTTCGCGACACTGCGCACTTTTTTCCGCTTCCTGCCGCGGGGCGCGCGCGGGAGGGTGGTCAAATATTTAACTTGCATCCGACTCCGTGGGACGCAGCCCCTCCTGACTGCCTCCGACGCCGACGCCGCCGCCCTCGCTGCCAATACGGGTGTAGGCTGACGCAGGATGATAGGTACAGTGGCAGGACGTGAAAGTAATCGCGCGCATGTAAAGTAGAAAAGGAACGAAAGAATAGTTCGAATAGTAGTAAAAAGAATAGCTCGTAGTTTAGTAGGCAAATACAAGACAAAGCATTACACGAGGTTGCTGAGTTTACGAATGCACGATGCAATGGTAGCATTTTATACAATCGTACTTTTTATTTTATCTTTACGCTGTTATTTTGAAAGAACTGCATTATTTTATCCAGTAACAACAAAGGGTCATAAAATTGGAAGTGAAATCTACAATAAAAGCAAAAAATGGGTAATGAATAGAACGTTATCAGAAAAGTAGGAATAAATTTAAAAAAATATATCTGACAAACAACGTATGAAACCAAAAATACAAAATAATTGTGCGCAAACCTGTGTAATTTAAATGTTCTGTAATCAATGTATTATCAGTATATCTTTGATCTCCGATCTCGTAGCTCAAACACAGCCAAGCGTGAACACGAGAAGGGTGGGCGAGTGAAAAACACGAAAGCAGAACGACACACGTCGAACGAAGCAAAATCGGAGGACGAAACACACCGGCCAGCATGGCGACGGCGCCACGATTCTCCATCCACCCACCTCTTTATCTCTCTTCCTCCTTCCAGTTCCTCCCGTGCGTCATCATACCGTCCAAACCGGTGGCTGGGCGCGGCGCGAGACGAGGCGAGGCGAGCGAACTCTCCCGGTCGCCTCTCGAAATACACCGCAGCGGCCCGCGCGCGTGCTTTTTGCACGACATCGCCTAATGGACGCCCTGTTTGAAGAGCAACGCGAGCCTCGTGGAAGCCGGGCCTCTCGGCCGCGCTGCACCCGTCGCCTCCTACCCTGCCCCCGCCCCGCCCGCCCCCGCCCCCCGCTCCGCCCCCGCCCCGCCCCCGACCGCGCCCGCGCCGTTGCTCCCTCCGCGCCGCTGACCGCCCCCGCCCCCGCCCCCGCCCACCCCGCTTGCTGGCCGTCGCCTCCGCGATGAGCCGGATATGTCGTGTGCGCTCGCCCGCTCCGCCCGCCCACGGCCCGACGCTCAAGCGCCGCCTGTCGCTGTCGTTCCCATCACCTCGCTCACACACACCCCACACGCACACACACGCGCTGCCTCTACACTGGCCGAAAGCCTTTCCCCCGGCAGGTTGTGGCCAACACGCTCTGCACACGGCTTCCGAATGCCAGCGTAGATTAGATGCAAAAAGATTGCGATCCTAAACCTGACATCTCCTTCATAAAATAAAAGAATACCGCAAATTAATAAATTCTCACTATAACCCGTTATAAAACGTTTATACAATGATCATTAGCAGAATTTATTTTTGTGAATGCGGATCACCTAATATTTCTGGATGAATGGTGCTTAAACGTACCTGATTAAACCTATTACTGATTCCTTTGTTACAGAGTCGGTGTTTCTAGAGATCAGATGTTTTATCGTATTATCGTGATAAAACCAATAATTAAAAAGATTAACATTGATTCCCAAATTGGGGTTCGATCCCATTAGCATTCGTATGAAATCAAGTGAGCTGATGTTCTAATCCCTTGGCAAAACACTCAAACTGTTAATACACAACGAGCAGTGCTACGACTGCTTTGAAATTTATAAAAATGGTTGCATCGTGCTAGGTAACGTACGACATAAAACAATTGAACCTAATATTAAATCAGAACACTTGCATCTTACTCCAGGCAATATCAAGGCATAAATGATCCCGGGCCTTAAAATTGGGAGGAGAGTGCTCGTATGAGCACAATGCTCAATATTTGATTCTATTGAAGTATTAGACCAATTTGCTAATGTAATACATTTTGTCTTCAATTAATGAACCTGTTAAAATCGTTAGATTTTACAATTGCAAAATAAATATTTTCGCAATAATACTTCTAATTAATATTAATGCAGAAATGTTCAATATTTTTAATTTTCGAAAATACAGAAACTTTGCCGGAAATGGGGCAGCACTATTTTTTACGCTTACTCTACTTCAGAATATTTTTTTAACATCAAGTGCCGTTTTTAGATTTTTTAGAAATTTGCTTGAGGCAGAATGCCGCAAAAACTACTCATATTTTCACTAAGAAAAATTCTATATCTTCAGTATTATAGTTGTACGAAAAACATAAAAGCGTTATAAACTTCCACAATTTTAGAAAACTTAAAAAGGTCTGAGGAAATGCGACCAGCGCCATTTTTAAGCATATTTTGCTCTATTGGAGATAAAAGTACAATTAAAAATTTGGAACCATTTTTCAGAAACGTTTGGAAATATTCTTAAGTGAATATATGTAACAGTAATGTAAAAGATAATGTAATGTCCTCATGAAAATCAAAACATTCGTTTCCATTTCGCAGAGCCACGAGATCGGATAAATCGATGAAATAATATTTATTTCGGAGAAATTCGTCAGATCGAGAACTATTTTCTAGAGATGCACTCTGATTACGTTCTGAGTACACAACGTATTAGAGGTCGTAATTTGCTACTATTGTGAACTATGATTATATTTTCTCTATACTATATACCAGAATCTAAAATATTGCTGTTCCACAATACAGCCCGTTAATAGCAAAAATATAATGGCGGACGGACTCTCTTGGAGCCCTGATGTTGCGTGACGTCATATCGTCATAAATAGTGGTGCACTAGATATGAGAATTCCGTCGATACGCACAGTATGGGAATAGGCTTCATAACACAAAGATTTTGCATTTTTCAGTCAAAATCAAAACTGTTTCTTTGGATTTTGATTTTTGCCGAATACCTATTAACGAAATCATAGACATCTACCACATGGCCGGCGGCTGCATTGTTTTCTATCAGTTTCTGCCTGTATTGGAGTTTAACGCAAACAAAGATGTTTTTGGATTATTTGAGTTCCTGTGTAGCTAACAAAACCATAGTCACCTCGCAAACACAGGTGGCTGCACGGTCTTCTTTCAATTTCTGCGCGCTGGGAAATTAGTAACAAGTGAAATTGGATATTTTCCGAGTTCTTATGTATCTAACGAAACCATAGGCACCTTTCACTTAGCCGAAGGCGTTTTAGTTTATTTTCAATTTCTGCGCGCGTTACAAATTTGTAATACAGATGTTTGCGAATTTTCTTGGGTTCCTGGGTATGTAACAAAACCATAGACAACTTTCACATTTTCGTAATCAGCAATTCTTTTTTATTTTCTACAATTGATTATTTCGTGTTTCCGGGCACTTCAACTGCTAAGGTCATTAGTCACGTATGAATGTAGGTCATGTTTCTCGTCGAGAGATGGCCCTGATATTCTCCCGCTGTATGGTAAGATATGGCGCCGACCTACGCTAGCGGGAGTCCAACCTGGTATCTCACGAGCGGAGCTGCGTTTCATCCAGAATAAGCTCTATGCTCCCGACCGGTCTTCCGACATTTGTGGTAATGTAGTGAGTGTAT
>BOPP01000031.1:7533649-7568760 GCA_017312745.1 Gryllus bimaculatus
TCTCAAGAAAACATCGAAAGCAAAACATACATACATACATACATACATGATCTAATATCGATGTTTTAAAATCATGAATGTTTTTTTGCCATTCCTAGCCATGCAAAGGTTCGGAGTGACCTGGGCGCCCTCTAGAAGCAAACGTTGGCCACCGCCAAGGTGCACGACTCGCAACCGGAAGCAGGCAGCCAACTTGCCACCGCGCCGACAGGCAGCGCTCCGGGCGCCGGCCCCGTCCGCCGCCGGTTTTTCTCTCCATATTTCCGCGACCCCCCGGAGCGGAAAAAAATTGCTTCAAAATAACTACACTTTCTTTCAAATGGAAATGCCGCGAGACTGTCGAGGATGGGCTTAATGTATTAAATCCCCTCTAAAGCCCTCTCACCCTATTTCGCTCCGACGGAACTTTCGAGGCGACGAGCCCTGTAAAATGGAGAGAGCTTCTTTGCAACCGGGCTGCAGACAGAGACGGCGGCGTGGGCGGCGTGGGCGGCGTGGGCGTGGAGGACAACCGTGATGAAAGAAAAAGCGGAGGGAACGGCGATGGCACCCGAGGTATCTCAGGTGAAAGTAATGGTGGATGCTGTCATCAGAGTTTTCTGATGGCGTTATTCAGAAGAGAAAGAAATGAGTGGGCTAGGATGAGGGCGTCGAAAATCATTAGATCGGGGAAGAGTTATTGATAGAGTACGGGTGAGAGACAAGGATGGGAGGTCAGTGAAGAAGAGGAAAGATGGTTTGAATTCTGTTTGTGAAGAGATGAACCAAACAAGTTGTAGTAGTACAGTGGTGTTGCTGTGAGTGGCGGCGGTGGCGAAGGCGGTGGCGGTGGCGGTGGCGGTGGCGGTGGCGGCGCCGGAGCCGGAGGGAAGGACCTCCCCGGGGCGGCCGTTCGCCAGGGCACGCGTTTCCTTCAGGAAATGAACTTGTAATGCCTCCAATTCCTCGCCCCGCCCTGGCGCCGCTCCGCGCTCACCCAGTCGCTGCCTCCCCCTCCCGACCCCACCGCCGCCGTGAGAGACCTCGCTTCCCTCGCTGCATCCTGCTGCCGCCTCCTTTTGCACTTCCCCGACCTCACCTTTTCGAGTCTAGATTTTTAAACAACTCATGCCATTACGGCCAGACTGCCTGAGACCAACATCTGATGTTTCCGTTAGAACGTCGGGCAATCCGTAAGAATTTCGGACAATCCGTAAGAATTTCGAGCAATCCGTAAGAATTTCGGGCAATTCTTAAGAATTTTTATTCGTCGAAATGCAGTAGGTTTAATCGAGGCACTTCTGTATTCATAAAAATAAGTCATCTTAACAACCCCACCTCCACCGTCAGACACCTCGCTTCCTTCGCTGCACCCTGCTACCGCCTCCATTTGCACTTCACCGATCTCATCTATTTGAGTTATGATTTTTAAACAGCTCATGCCATTACGGCCAGACTGCCTGAGATCAACATCTGATATTTCCGTTAGAATTTTGGGCAATCCATAACAATTTGATATTCGTCGAAATGCACTTCTGTATTCATAAAAATCAATCATCTTAACTCGCCACCTTTGAATTATTCATTCCTTCATGCAAATGTTCAGAATTCATTTTAAGTTACTATTATTTGCATACGAAAAGTCACAAATATACGAGTTTATTTTGTATCACTTTATATTTAGATAATTCTGTCTATAGAGGTACAACTTCGTTGTCTGATATTTATTCAGAGTTTGTATTAGAACCCTGAGATTTCTTTCGTTTGTTATCTGCCTTTTTTCACCTTTTGGTGATGGTTCCCTTAACGTACTCTTCTCTTTCCTAAATTCATTATTTTTATCGCTCTGTATATTGTGCGTATTTTCGTATTTTCTCAGACTTAACTTTGAAATCATGAACTTTCTAGACCATTTATTCCACACCATTTCGAAGTTGTTTCTTTTCAATTCACATTCCCTATTACTCTTCCTCTTGTTCTCCCAATCTCCTGTCCTATTTAAAATTAGATTTTCTCTTTAAATGGACAGGTGACTGTTTTACGCACTCCGCAACAGAGAAATTTTGTTTCTAATTCATCTTTGACACACAATATCTTTATATTTAAAATATTGATAGTTTTCGTTTATAAAGATGATTCTGCTAAACCAAAATTATGTTTACTATAAATGAAAGGTGGAGGACCTCAGATGTATTTTTATTCGTTATTTTTTATCGGTTTTTACATAGTGTGCACTCTTAATTTCAATGAGACCTTACAATTAATACAATTAAGGCGTATCTGATATCATTTTTTCATTACATAGTTGTGTTTCAATCTATCGAATGTACACGATAAGTCGTCGTCTAGCTCGAGCAAGTATGTGGAATTATAATTAGCGAAGCAATATAGCGAGTATTTAACTTCGAAGACTGAGTGTTTTTAAATGTAAATATTAGTGAGTTTTGTTAAAGTGTAATGTCAGCAATCGTTTGAACATATGTCTCGTTAAAAAAATGCAGTGATTGTAATAACATGTTATCTTTAACATTTTTTTTAATTAAGTTGGTTAGCTGGATTTCTTGCAGTAGTCCACTTCAACATACGTCTTGGTTCGATAAAATAGTTCAATAACATTTTATGAAATTTGTTTAACTGTGTGAACACAGAGAACAGTAATTGTATTGTCCCATAATGTGTTCCATATTAAATTGATCTTGTAGAATAAATTGTTCTTCCTCCACTCGAGTGGTGATTCGAGTAGTGTCCGTGTTCTCCAAGAAGAGTACTGTTTTGTTTTCGACTGGCGCTCCGTAATTTCTGTTGACATCAATCTAAGTAAGTGAAATCTCTGCATAGTTCCTACACAGATTTCAGTGCGCTGTAATAATAGAATTTGAACAGGGTGAGGTAAAATTACTTTAAAATGTTCTTCCTATTGTCAAGTAATTGTATTTGGGACTTGGCTCCTATTACCCCCACTCCATTTATCCTCTCTGATTCAAAATGTCAGATCCAACAAACTACATGTAATATGCAAACATTGGGTATTGTTACGCTTACAGAATGTCACGTAAACAAACATATATTATGGAGAGAGCGAAATGAACCCGAGAAGGTGTAGTAAAATGAGCGTTCAAGTCTATCAGCAAGGGCAGATCTATCCAGCAAACTGCTAAATTAATGAAAATTACTTAAATCGACCTTGCATACACGGAATCTTTGACGAATGACAGTTCTTCAAATTCAATTTGCCATTAAAGCGATTACTACGACGATGGATCCCTTTTGTTTAGATTGCTTCTCTCTCCTTAATGTGAATGAAGTAATACTTCATGTAACAGATGAAATAATTTGGCACGTCTTCAGTGCGCTGATTGGTCTGACTGAGATTAATTTTTATGCTATTTTTTGCGAAAGAAAATTAATCATTCTAAAAGTCAAAAGAAGAAAACCACGGTCCATTTTTGTTACACAAAGTAGTACCTATTGTTTTATTGCGTGTTATATAAGCAACAATAAAGTTGTTGTGTTAAATGGAAAAGATGATGTGGTTCCAAATGCCCCACTGTGAGCTCTCATTACCCGATACATGCGGTACTGGAGTCAGGAAATTATTTGTGTCAATTTAGTTTTTAATTTTAATTGTGGACCAAATGTCCTTCTAATTGTTTGTTATATTCTAAGAAAACAACTTCTTTCACAACTGACCCAGAGTAAAAAGCCTCGTTAGAAAAAATATATGGTGTACATTTTAATTTTCATTATTTTAATAATGGGCTGCCATTTCCTCTATTTCCCTAATTGTCTGTTTTAACGTTTCTGCAATTCTTCCTTTTGAGTGATTTAGTTACAAGGGCTCAACTGGAAATTTTTATTACTGAAGATGCTTCCAGTGAAGTTGTACTATTTTCGAACAAGTAATTTAATTTATTAAAATCAGACAACTGCAATTCTTGTTCACAACAATCATATTCTAAAAATTCGTGTTTATATGATTCAACCATCTTCCTGTTTCCCCCTCCCCGCTAAAAGAGAACAAACTCTTCTTTGGATCCGCATCAGTTATGTATTTTCATACTTCCGTTTACTTCCTCTAAAAAAAAATTAAATTAAAAAGTTAAGTCTTGGTTTAGCGACTATCCATGTCTTTCTTCTATTCCCCCCCCCCTTTTCCCTTAAATGGTAGGCTTTCCTCTTCTCCCATTCAAAAGATGGCTGCCACCTAGCTGTAACCAGCATGTTTGCTTGCTTTCACATTTTGAGACCATTGTTGTGAACACTCATGGGAGATCACGTTGCTTGGGCAGTAAGGTATTTTCTATTTGTATTTATGTATGATGATTATTTGTTTGTTTTTCCTCTGTGTTGTGTCCCAGTTCCTCTGTGTAAAGTCACTGTACCCCCCCTTTTTGTGTTCAACTTGTTGTAATGCTTTCATTTCTCCTCCTTGTTAGAGATCGACTGAGCATGAAAAGTGTTTTTCCCGAAGTTAACTCTTAAAAAAGCATTAATAAAAAAAACTATTAAAAACTTTTGTTGGGAGAGTATTTCCATTTACCATATATTACCATATTACTTTCTCTTTCCCACGACCACACACACACACACACATGCACTTAGTTTCTTTGCTATTGCCTATTGTTGGGATTTTACCTCCTCCCCTTATTCTCTTCATTCTCGTCTTTCCATATTCTCATCTCTCTCCACTCGTCTCATCTCTCTCACTCGTCTTCAATCTCTCTCACTCGTCTCATCTCTCTCACTGCTGTGTCTATTCTCTCGTCACTCGTCTCATCTCTCTCACTCGTCTCAACTCTCTCCTCGTCTCAACATGCTTTTCTTCTATTCCCCCCCCTTTTCCCTTAAATTGTAGGCTTCTCTCTCCATTCAAAAAGATGGCTGCCACCTAGCGGCAACCAGCATGTTTTTGCCTGCTTCACATTTTTGGACCATGTTGTTTGAACACTCATGGGAGATTCCACGTTGCTTGGGCAGTTAAGTATTTTCTATTTGTATTTATATGATAATTATTTGTTTGTTTTTCCTCTGTGTTAGTTGTCCAGTTTCCTCTGTGTAAAGTCACTGTACCCCCCCCTTTTTGTGTTCAACTTGTGTAATGCTTTGCATTTCTTCCGTCCTTGTTAGAGATCGACTGAGCATGGGAAAGTGTTTTCCCGAAAGTTAACTCTTAGAAAATTATTAATAAAAACTATTAAAAACTTTGTGGGAGATTATTTCCTTTTACCCATATTTACCATATTTACTTTCTCTTTCCTCCACACACACACACACACACACACACATGCAACTTAGTTTCTTTGCTATTGCCTATTGTTGGATTTTACCTCCTCCCCTTATTCTCTCATTCTCTCTTCCATTATCTCTCATCTCTCATCACTCGTCTATCTCTCTCACTCGTTCATTCTCTCTCACTCGTTTCTCAATCTCTCTCACTCGTCTCATCTCTCTCACTCGTCTCAATCTCCTCACTCGTGCTCATCTCTCTCACTCGTCTTCGATCTCTCTCACTAGTCTCATCTCTCTCACTCGACTCATCTCTCTCACTCGACTCATCTCTCTTCACTCGTCTCAACTCTCTCCCTTCGTCTCAACTCTCTCCCTTCGTCTCAACTCTCTCACACGTCTCAACTCTCTCCCTCGTTCTTCAAACTCCTCTACCCTCGTCTCACTGCTCTCCCTCGTCTCAACTCTCTCCTCGTCTCCAACGCTCTCACACGCTCTCAACTCTCTCACTCGTCTCAATCTCTCTCACTCATTCTCATCTCTCTCATTCATCTCTCCCATTCTCTCTCTAATTCTCTTTTTCATTTGTTTTATCTCCGTGTGTCTCTCTTCGCGTCTTTCCCTTAATTCTCTTCTTCGGTCTCTCTTTCTCTCCCCGCGTCTCTTTTGCTTTCCCTCGGTCTCTCTCTTCGGTTTCTCTTTCGTGTCTCTCTATTTGTTCTATTTTACTCTCTTTCGCCTCCTCTTTCCGTTTCATACTTTCCTCTTTCTATAGCATACATTTTCTTTCCCCTTCATATGATTTCTTGCTGATTAATCGGTCTTAATTCCTGCCTTTACGAATGCCTCCACCATCCTCCCCGTAAGTTGACTTTTGCAAAACACGTAAAACTCTACCATGTCCATTAGCTTCCGCTCCCTCAGCCCTTGTCACTTCCCTTTCGCATGGACTGCGGAAGGGGGGGGGGGTCTGCACAGAGCTCAGAGGCGGTCGTCGCGAGCCCGCGCCTGTCGGAGCTCAGAAAATATCGCGCGCGACAGTTTTAGATTCCAGGTGCGTGTTTTTTAATCCTGTCAAGGCGACCGCGGCCCGTGTCGCGCGCGTGGCAACATTTCGCAGGCACGGGGGGGGGGGTCGGAAACGCGAGCTCGCCCGTCTGGCACGCGCCGCAGCGCCGCGTCGGGGCGCTTGTACACATTTTTTTTTCTCCGCGTTCGGAGCTACTTCGTTGTTAGGCGAGAGAACCCAGCGGAAGACGAAAATACGAAATTCGAGAGTTCGGAAACGGCAATCAGAAAAAGGGCTAAATTACTCTCTTCTGACATTTGTATAACGATGGGCTGTAAATACGCAGCAATAATCTAAGAAATTGTTAGCCGAAATACCCTGGATGGTGAAGCATTGGAGCAGCGGCATTGAACGATATATCTTCCAAAACGGGTGCGGATGGAGAATATGGTATCACGACGTACCTATTCTGCAGTAAGATCTTCTCTAGGATACAATTTCGTCTATGACTTCTAAATAATGCGCGGGCAATTTTAAATGTAAATTCATTCGGTGAATGAATAAGCATAGAAACTATGCCAATAATTTGCCCTATTGAACATGACACATGACTGAAAATTTAATTGAACACATTTGAAAATATGTATTGCGCATTAACTACTAATTAAAATAACAATCACCCTTCATTTAAATGAGCAGTAATTTAAAGAAGTAAATAAATTAGTAGATGTATTTGTAAAACTAGTTATATTTGACACTCGGAATGCAATCACGAATATGACAAGATGTTCGGGCATCAATTATATTCAAGAACATACCATCTTGGGTAATTGGTGTCGAAGTCGCCAAGTACGTTGCAAAGAACTCATTCTGCATCGTGCCGACAGAAACTTCGACGGTCAATTTCATTGGACAATGCAATTAGAGCCGGAGTATAAGGATAGACTGTAAAAGAGCGAAAGTGCCCCAGGGGCAATGAAATACAGTGGGGCGACCACCGCGCCGCCGCCTCCATCGCGACAAGGAACTCTCCGAAGACGTATGGACGGAACATCGTATTTCGCGGAAATCGTCGTAAGCGGGGCGTTAAACTCAGGCGGTTCCGGAGGACGACGACCGCAATAGTAACGGAGACGGTGTCTGGGAGGCCGAGACGACGTCAGCGCCGGGGGTCGCGAGGGGGCCCGGCGACCCCCCCCCCCCGGGTGGGGCAAAGGCCGGGCGAGAGGCGGGGCGAGGGCGGGCGAGGGCGGGCGATGAGGCGGGCGAGGGGGCGGGCGAGGGGGCGGGCGAGAGGGGGCGGGCGAGGGGCGGGCCGAGGGGGCGGGCGAAGTGCGGGCGGGCGAGGGGGCGGGAACGGGGCGGCGAGGGGGCGGGCGAGGGGCGGGGCGAGGGGGGCGGCGAGGGGGGGGGGCGAGAGGGGGCGGGCGAGGGCGGCGGGCGGGCGCGGGGGCGGGTTGCGGGGCGGGCGATGGGGCGGGCGAGGCGCCGGGCGAGGGAGGCGGGGGCGAGGGGGCGGGCGAGGGGGCGGCAGGCGGGGCGGCGAGGCGTGAGCGAGGATGGTCCGAGGGGGGAGGGGCAAGGACGGCGAGGGGGACGAGAGGGGGCAAGGGGCGGCGAGCGGGCGAAGAACGAGACCGAGGCGGGCGGAGCCAAGAGACGGAATTTAGACCGCGTCCTGGAAAAGGGAAGCGCTTCCTACGATAAGGATAAAGATCGACTGCACAGAGTTGATAGCTCCGGATAGACGTAGATGAAAAATGAGAAACTGATTGGGGAGAAAGGGAATCAGGAAAAGGCGATTTGCCAAGCACGTGGAGGTTAACAGGTGGGTGAGTCGCAGTGGTCGTAGATATGGACAATGCTACGTCAAATCAGGTTATGTGACAGACACCGCCATTTAAACAGAGCTCGAGACCTGATTGGAAAGAAAAACTGATGACATCTCAAAGAGCTCCCCAAGGAAAGTGAAACTGGTGGGAGAAAAAGAGTGGAACTCGTTAGGTTTATTACATAAGAAGAAAATTCCAGAGAAAATTCAAAGAGAGATGTTCAATTTATGAGAAAGAATTAACCAAGAGATGAATAAAAGATAAATTCTGCAAGAAGAGATTAACGATATGTGGAAAAGTTTCGGAGTTCAGAACGTCCTGGCAAGCACGTGAAGCACGAGACTTACGATGATTCAGTGAAATACAGCAAAATACCTTTTATTTCATAATTTTACACAACAAATTTTTAAAATATTGCGTCTAATGTATTGGTCGATCAAACAATAACTCTCTGAATTTGTTTGCAATTTTAGAAAGAAAAATTTAGTTTTTTTCAATATAACTACTCCTTCAGCTTGGAAGCATTAAAACTTCCCTCTTGCCTTAACATATCCAAACACGCGACTCGGGATCTTTAAGAGTAGAATCAAGAAAGCAAACACTATCACAAAATGTTGATCAAAAAGTGCAATATGAACAGCAGCATAACCCAGGCCGAGGTCACGAGACAAGGGAAAAAACCTGCGCCCAGTTAACACCACGGCGGCGAACCCTATTTTATCGCGCTGGATTATACGCTTCTTTAACGACTTACTGCGGTTGCAGCGGCCTGTCGCACGCTTCTCCAGAGCGCGTCGCTCAGGTTGTCCGCCGAGAAGCGCGCGTGGCGGTGGAGGGAAGGTGGTGGTGAGGGCAGAGAAGGAGGGGGGCGCGGCGGGAAGACGGCCGTTCGGAAGCAGCGAGCGCAGAGGCGCCTTGTTTGCTCTCGCGGAGGATAGAGAAGTCGGCGCGCGGGGGGCGTCGCGAGCGACAAAGCAGACGAAAAGGTTGGAGGCGGCGCGGCGTGGGAGCGGCTGGGGAGATGCGGGGGAGATGTGCGGTGATGGGATGTCGGGGAAGGGGAGCGAGGAGGAGCTGGCGAAGCGGGACGGGTGCGGTGGGATGAAGCTCAGCAGGGCGGGCGCTAACGAGGTGTGAAGCTGTCGGAGAGGCGGCGGGCTGGGCGAGGGCGGGGAGATTCTCGGCCAAGGCGAAAAGTGACGAGGTGGGGCGCCGAGCATGACTGAATTGTGGTGGAGCGGGGCGCGGGTGCGGGGAGCTCGGCAGGGTGAGGACTGACTAGAGGGGGCGCGGTGGGGTGGAGAGGGCAAGGCGGGAAGGGCATGGGCGGGAAGTGACAATTGCGAAGGTGTGTTGGAGTGGGACGGGGCGCGCGGCGGAGAGATTACTGATCAGAGCGGGGAGAATGAGGGGGCGGCGCGGCGGAGGCAAAGTGCGGTGAAACCGGCGGGGACGGGAGCAGCGCGGCGGGAAGGCCTGCAGATCTGGGGTGACGCGAGATGGGCTCGGCAGGGCGGGGAGACGAGGTGGAGGGCAGGCTGAGAACGCGGAAACGGGGCGGGGCGGCGGTGAGGTGGACTGTGACGGAGCGGGTGGGGCGCCGGAAGAGGCTCGGCAGGCGGCGGAGTGACGTGTTGCGCGGCAGGCGGTGGCGGCAGGGGTTGTGGCGAGGTGGGCGCGACACGCGGGAGCGGCGAGGTCGAGGAGAGGCTCGGCAGGGGCGGAGAGCGACGGACTGGGAACACGGGCCGCAGGGCGAGGTGGAAGCGGAGACGGGGCGGAGCGGGTGGGCAGTCGCGCCACGCGGAGGCCAGTGCAAAAGCGATGCGAAACCTGTTCAAAGAAGGCGTGCGTTTAAGGCAATCCGCGACGTTCGCGCGCAAAGAGGTGAATGTGGACAAGTGCCCTCTGGATGCAGTCAAAGCACCAATCAGGTATTTAGGGGAAATTAAATAACCATTCAATCGGGGACCTGTTTAAAAGGTTTCCTCTTCATGAAGAGGGTAGGGAAATGTAGGAGTGCTCGTATAAAATTCATACTCAGACTCAAAGCCATACTCAGACTTTCTAAACATGGAAATACGTTTTTACTGATTAGAGGTTTCAAAAACGAATGGTGTGATATACAAATTTCATATAATTTTCATTCACACGTTTTGTTAAGAGCGACGAGCGTTCTTACTAAAACAGAGCAACTGAAAACACAATAAAAATATATAAATAATAACTTCTAAGAGAACATTATAGAACAACTGAATATGAATGTTTTGAACACGTAGGCAGAGAATAAATAGTTCTCTATTATAAAAATACCACCACCATTTATTTTGATTCGTTAATTTTAAAATTTAGGGGTTTCTCTTCTTCCAACCATATTTCGTTCAACATAGTCCCTATTAATTGAATGTAGTCGGGGTGTTCGTATTGCTAGGAAAAAGATTCAGTAATACCTAAGAAAAATATTGCATCATAATAAATAAGTCAACAACTCGTTTTGTTACTGCTTGCTAAAGTATGACTACAGGAAAGTATTGTAATAATTGTACTTTATATTACAATACCAAAAGTTAGCATTGAAATATTTAAGAGAGGGATTTTGGAATTCAAATTAATATTATCTCCATTTATCACAAAGCTAGTGAAATATTTGAGATTCTGGTACGATTTCAGTTCTTTTCACTAATAGACTTTGGTGTTCTGCATTAATTGGGTGTATCGTCTGCTTAACAAATTAAAGAGAATACTTAATACACACTTATCGTTTTCTAACTTTTCAAAAAATGGTTTAAATTCTTAGCAAAAACTATGTGCTCAAGATGAACAGGCAGACGTGTGTTATTACAGAGTTTTAAATAAATACACGACGAGCGCTTTGATATTCAACGTAATTCAAGAATTTAATTTATAGTATTGAAACAAAAATTCATCAAACGTATTAACCCCAATATATCGAATGACTTGTTCTGAATTCTTGAGTTTAATTATGTTTTAACAGATCTTTTACAAGACCATTGAAATTACTATTTGTGAAAATGTGTGAATCATAGATTTCTCTATCATTTCAGAAGAAATACAGGAGTTCATATAATGTTAAAAACCCTTTGAATTATTAATATTTGATTTGTATTACAATCTACAATATGTGCAAACTAAACAATGTGTTTTTCGTAAATACATTTTCAATATTTTTTGATTAAATTAACTGTGATAATTACTACTTGCTATTTTATTAATTCGGACAGCCCACCAGGAGAGTAACGGAATCGGGTGTCTGACAACTTGTTCCCGGATCTCAGCCGCTTGAATCGCACACAGTTTGTGGCCCTTCGTATAGTGTGCTGCGTCAACATTCGTCTGGAACGATGATGGAAATCAAATCCGATCAGAACAGTCGACCTAAGATTTATATCCCCACAGGGCCCGCAACTCCCTGAAAGAGATTACATCAAATGAATGAATAAATGAATTAATGAACGAACGAATGAATGAATGAATAAATGAATAAAAATAAATAATGTATTTTTGGGTGCTAAGGTTTAGGCCATTGGGTCTGCGCTTACGCCTGACCATTTTAGAAGTTTAATACTTCACACAATAAGCAGGAGGAATTAAAAAACTCGAACACAATTAGCGGCAAGGATTTCTCATCTGTGTGACCGACCAAAAACATGGGAGGAGGTGGTTGAAGGAAAAGGAATCCTTTCATCATTTGTATGAGTATTCAATTTTAGAAATTAATTGTAAATTAATGAGAAATATACCTAGTGATTATAGTTTAATACTCTATGAGATTTCACACTCACACACCCGTGTTGACGCCCGAGATTTTCGTCACCGGCGTTCTTAATCATTCCCGTAACGATCGCAGACACGGAAGCTGTTTCTCAGATATTTATAGTTTTTCGGATTTTCAGAAATCGCATTCTCTGCCTATTATTCTCACCGAAT
Source organism: Gryllus bimaculatus (assembly GCA_017312745.1). NCBI lineage: Eukaryota > Metazoa > Arthropoda > Insecta > Orthoptera > Gryllidae > Gryllus > Gryllus bimaculatus. The sequence goes on from BOPP01000031.1 coordinate 7,545,644, forward strand.
GATATTTCATTCCAGGCTTTTCGTGAAAGTATAGAAATTTCCGAAAAATATGGCCAACAGCATTTAACCCCCATTTTTCAATATGATGGAAATATTTCTCACTTTATTGAAAGCGGAAACTCGCGAGACCCTTCACAAAGCTTCGTTATGAATCTTTTATCAGGATCAGAGCATTCCCTCTCTCGACGTTTACTCTGACAAACGGACAAACACCTCCCCGGAGAGGCGGCCTGCGCTCTACGGTGCGTGCGAAGGTCGCATAGAAATACCACACATCATCCCGATGAACGGCGCGGGGAGGGCGCCCCCGAGACAAACCGGCCGTTTGCTCCCAGGCCACGGACGGCGGAAGCCGAGCAGAAGGCATCGAGGGCACTAGACGCCGGGGTGGAGGACGGTGGAGCGGGGGGCCGTGCGGGGAGGATCGAGGCGCGGTGGGGTGCGCACGGCAGGGTGCGTCGGTGCGGTGCCGCGGGCGGGAGGGGGCACGTGCGATGGGCCACGGGGTGGGCGGGCGTGCGCGGGGTGGCGCGGGGTGGCGCGGGGTGGCGCCGGGTGGCCGGGGTGCGCGGGGTGGCGCGGGTGGCGCGGGTCGCGCGGGCAAAGAGTCGGCGGAGCGGGGGAGGTGGGCGGGCGATTCGAGCTGGGAGGGCAGAAGGCAACGGCAGGTCGAGAGAAGCGCTGGACGTCGTAGAAGCCAAACAAAATCCCGCGGGCCAGGGAAGCGGGCGCCGATTGCGGCTGCGAGAGCGGAGGGCCCGGACGGCGCGCGAAGCAGCCGAGTAGTCACTGGGATGAGCGCTACGCAAGACGAACAGATGACTGCCAAATGAGATTACCTACCACAGCACCAATGACTGACAGTGCTGATGGTGAGAAAAAGCCTAGACGTAAAATAATTCCTTTATTTACGAAGTCAGTTACATATTATTCTACTTCGCCCGTTCCCTTTCATAGAATTATAGTGAAACTCACAGAGAGAAAAAACAAAACTCACAGTTATAGTGAAATTCTCCACAAGCCTTCTTGATATTTACGTTTTTAATATACGTTATTGCTTGCATGTATTTTAACTTAAGAACTTTTTTCTTTCTTCAAAAAAATAGTGGAAAGAGTAAATTAAAACCTCTATCACGTTTGTAATTATAATCCATTGGGTCTTTGATAACGAAAAAACTGACTGCAGAACGTGTCTGTCCGTCAGTCTCATTGCCCGTTTGCTCAGCCGATTATCTCCAAAATTGATATTCTTCAACAAATTGAAAGGAACGGTAGGACCTCTGAGTGTGAAACTAGTATTTTAGTTTTTGGTGGTACTTTACAAGAAGCCATAATTTCATTTCCAAAATTTTCTCAAAGATAGCTCCAAATGTTAGGATTAAATTTTGTCCTCGGAATGAGAACACATTAAAGAATGAAATTCGTAGGATGACCTGGCCATGAATGAATTACACAAAAAAAGAATGGTGTAGGTCTCATTTTCTTTGAAATCTCTGATTTTTCGAAAATTGCAAAAATTTCAACTTTTTTTTGGCCGTCTTCCTACAACTAATATTGAAGATAGAGATTTTTTATTCTGAATGAAATCTCTTCTTTAAACACGTCAATCTGTATTCGCTGCCCGCGTCTTTCGCTGAGGAAGCCACTGCCCAGCTGCGCTGTCACCTGGCTGCGGGAGCGTCAGTTTGAAAGCGCCGGTCGTAAGCTAATCGCACATCATACGTTGGAGTAATTCTGATGAAATTCAGGTACAGTAAATGTATAGCGAGTTCTGTTTAAGATTTATTATAAGAATTTTTCTAGAAAATGTTGGAAGAAAAATAATACAAAGGAGATGTAATAAAAAGGAATTGAAGAAATTCAATATTGGAAATTTTAGAGAGCGTGATCACGAGACAAAGAAAGAAACTTATTCTATATCTGAATAAGAGGTACAAATACATAGCCATCGAAATACAAAATAAAACTAAGAACTTCAATAGTGGGAGATACTTTTCCGTTTCTTTTCTGCGTTTTGCTTACTCTTCGCTTTTCTTCAATTTAAGAACGTCAATGTCATTGCTCACATTGGGGGAGTTCGGGGTGTAAATGTTTCCGCCTACGCCTTCACCGCTGAGGCCGCCGATCTTCAGCCAACCCATTTGGCAACGGTGGTGATAACGTCTCGGATGTTTCGCGTTTTTCCATGCCTCTCCTACCGTTTTGTTATCATTCTCCTCACTAACATTGTAACTATCACTGTCCCGTCCGCGTCGCAAAAGTCTTCGCCACTGTGACATCACCTGCGCCTTCAGCGAATCTCCGCGCTCTTTCACTCTGGCGCTGCGGTCCCCACCCCCACCGGATCACCGTCGCGGTCAGCGGGGAAGTCTCAACTAGGATTGCCAGATGATTGATTAGTCTTATTTTGTGTGTGTAACATTGAAATTATTATTATAATTATTATTATTATTACTATTATTATTATTATTATTATTAGTGTATAAACTTATAGTTTTTAAATAAAGAGTTATATCTTAATATTTGAAAATGAGTTAGTCCTATGTCCTTTTTCAATTGCTCATTTTCACTCTCCTTGCTCCTCTTTAATAACCACGCTCAAAAAGATTACCACAGAAATGCTTACATATGCATGCTTATTTTCTATGGCTTAGCGGTAAATGCTGTCAGTGAGACTGCAATTTCAAAAGATGACTAATTTTAAATGCCGTGTTCTAAAACTACCTCCAAGTACTGCCAATGTGATGTATTATATACTCATGTTGTGCATGAGTATATAATATACGTGCATATACAAATGAGTATGACGTTTAGTAGCACCCTATACTAGAGATCTAAAAACTAACGTTACTCACATCTCAAAGAAAATTTGAACGAATTAACAAAGGATTAATGAAAAATCATGTATAAAGTAAAAAGTAAAAAATCAAACTGTCATCGTTGATGTGGTTGTTTTCCGAAAATTTCTTCGTAATCTGAAAACCGCACGTTTTGATGCAATTTCGTCCGCTCGGCAGTATTCCGCGAAACCAACTTTTGCCCCGCAACAGAGAGCCGTTTTCCAGCCCAAAGAGCGGAATTCCGCCCAATCTGGCAAGCCTCGTCTCAACCCCAAAACACTTTCTCTCGCGTCCTCTAAACACGGCCTCAAAAGCAAAAACATTGCCTACGAGCATATAAGCTCCTTCCACGGCTCGGCTCCTTCTTATTGATAACTATGCTGCCCTCGGCAGTTCTGCTGTCTTCGACAAGCAGACGTACTTTCTTTCATCACAACTTCTTGATAGCTTTCGTAAGACGCTGCCCTCGATGGTTGTACTGTCTTCCACAAGCAAACTTAGTTTCATTCATTACAAGTCTTCGTGATGTTATCCACGAAAAGTCACTGCTGCTTTGGGCAGCTCTTCGACCGCCAAACTACGTCGGTATTCATTTGACTTTTACTTAAGACCCCAGTCAATCTATATATGGCCATCGGCAATCTCATGTCTGTGCTTCAGCAGTGCATATATGCCCTTTCACGGCCAAGTCACAATACCAAGTCACTATTGCACACCGTCTCTACATTAGTACGTATTGTGTGACATTCGCCTTCCCGGTCGCTGTTGTAAGCTGGCCACGTACACCGCTGCCTACTTGTTCAGTGAGCACTAGTCCACAGCCGCTATCCCATGTGAACGCTACAAATGCGCCTTGCAATCGCTGGTCCCTATGAGAATCTTGCATTTCCGACACAGACCCGGCTGTGCAACAAGTCTCCAGGTCACATCCAGCCGCGCCTGAAAGGTATACTCTAGCCCTTGAAGCCGTGTGACCGGTGAATTACATGCCAGGTCACTAAACAGTTACTATTCATCAGTACAAGATCAGTACTTTTAAAACGCCCTGTATCTTCGTTAATTTTCATGTTCCTGATTTATTCCATATGTCTTAAGACATTTGTATAAATGCTCAAATTCATAATCAATTTTTCGTGTGTAACTTCTGTATTAATATTTTACTAAACAAATAGTATGTGAAATGTTATTCATTATAATTACACTGTTTTGTCTTGACTCAAAATACCGTTTCCTTTCTCTAACCAGCACCAACCGACCCCCCTTGGGCAACTCACGGCCCTGCGTGGGGATAAATTTCTTTGTACAGTAAAAGGATCTGATCAGTCTGCTGCCACAACTTCTCCCTTTCACGGTCATTCGCCCCTCTCTCTATACAATTACCATTCACTAAATTTATCATTTTGGGGTCTCACTGACCACAGTAGAAGAAGGACTCCTGAACCTTAATCAATAAATAAAACTAGTGGTGCTGAAAGGGCACGTACTTTTTCGCCCGTATTTATTAAAATTGCGCGCAAAGTACTCAAATTTTCGAAAAAATGTAAGTGAACTTTTTTTCAAAATATATTTTAAGGAACAGATTTTATTAAGGAAAAAATCTCTATCTTAAATATTCTCGTAATCGGCAGGCTCCAAAAAATTTGAACTTTTGCAATTTTCGAAAAATTAGTGTTCTCTACGAAAATGAGACCTGCACCATTTTCTTAAACGCTCTTCACACTATGCAACAACAAAATTATCTTTCTCTCTACTCCGTAGCGAGAATGTAATAAATAGGATCCCTTATTTTAATCCCTTAAGATCCCTCGCTTCTTTAACTTCAGTTTCATCTTAATTAACATTAACATTTCTAGTTAATTTGTAACTTAAAGAAATTCATCAAATTTTTGTTACAAGAAAAATGCGTGTCAAAAGAAAGCGTGAACATCAGAAGCAACAGAAGAAAGAAATAGATCAAGTGATATGTTGCTGAGAGCAGACTGCTGCTAGGAGCAAACGCAGAGAGAATGGTAGAGGGTGGAGCCGGACGAGGGGATGGCAGAGTTGAAGAATGTGGAGTCGGAGGAGGGGATTATAGAGTGGTACAATGTGGAGTTGGAGGAGGGGATGGTAGAGTAGTGGAGAGTGGAATCGGAGAAGGAGATAACAGAGCGATGGAAGGTAGTCGGAGGGGTGGCACAGGGTGGAGGATGGAGTCGGAGGAAGGGATGGCAGAGTGGTAGAATGTGGAGTCGGAGGAGGGGAGGGTAGAGAAATGGAGGGTGGAGTTGGAAAAGGCGATGGCAGAGAAATGGAGGTCGGAGTCGTACGAAGGGAAGGCAGAGCGGTGACGGAAGAAGTCAGAGAGATTGTCGGAGAAATGGAGGGTGGAGTTGGAGGAGGGTATGGTAGAAAAGTGGAGTTGGAAGGGATTGCAGAGAAATGAAGGGTGGAGATGGAAATGGTGTTGAGGCTGGAATCGGAAGAGGGGGTGGCAGAGGTGGGGTCGGAAGAAGGAATGGAGGAGAGATGAAGGGTGGAGTCGGAGGAGAGTATGGCAGAGCGGGGAGACGGGCAGCTGCTCGGGTCGAATCGTGACATTTGTGAATGAACGCCACTCAGCGCCTGCGAAGTGTGCCCTCGCCGGCGCATGAATTATGTACCGGCGCCGCCAGGTGGGCGCGCTGCCGGGGCGGCGGGGCGCGCGGGCGAGGCAGCGACGAAGCGAAGCAAAGCCTCCTGGAAATCAATCAGATCTCGCACCCCGACTCGCAAATGCCACCTCTGCTGCACTTTTCACGATGAACACGTACCTAGCACTGCGGATGGCGATACTTTCACTTATTATTCACAAGCTGTCTCCTATTATTTGTAACATTACAATTTTTATCCTACTAATTCTTCAACTATCTTTGAAAAACTTTTCAGAAATAGAAGCACGGGAGATGAGAATATTAAATTTTAAAATATTCGGAGATTTTAGAAAAAATCGTATTTGAATGGGTGAAAAATAAAATGGTATAAGTGACATTTTATAAATTCAGAGAAATCTGTATACATAAGTTAGTATTACGATAAAATCGTAGTGCTTTGTTTCCTCATTAAAATCACACTATTTAATTGTAATTCTCATGCACAATGTAATGAGATCACTTGTGAATTTATACGTTTCAGACCTCAATAATATTTGTTTATATATTTAAGTACGAATTCAACTCCATGCATATTAATTAAGAATTAGTGCGCAAGCACTATTTCTTCGGTTTGTGGCCATGTTCAAGCAGGGAATCAGGAGTGAGAAAGAAAAATATTTCTCAAACAACCTCAAGTGTACTGCACTCTCGTGCACAGACGATCAACTTGCCACATAAGCCTCTTTTCTCACTCAGTCGTGTGCTAGCGTCAGACGCCCGGGAATCTCTGTGACAGGAATGAAGAGGGGCGGGGGAATCGCCGTCTGCGCATGCGTATTTTCCCTGCACAATCTCGCGGCAGACGCTAGAAGCATTTTAGCGTCCAAGCAATCAGAGGCCATCTTGTAACAACGCGCCGAATTCAATCGTAAGAAATCACTTTTAAAATTAATACAAAACTTGTTTCGCGCACTTGAAACATTATCAATACAATATTTAGGGTTCTCTGATTAATATTTTACGTGAGGATGCTTACCGTCTTAGCGACCCCAGACGCTGCGTTTCAAAAAATGCATTACAATACGTTTGCACAAAACATAAGTTGCAAAAACAGACAAGCAGTTGTTTTATTTTAAAACGTATGAGTGTTATTCGGATAAATATAAAAAATCGCTGCAGAGCGGGCAGAAAGTATTTCGAAATGAAATAATTATATGAGTCGTCATTGCCAACAATATTGTTGGTAATAACGACTCATATAATTATTTCATTGTAAATGCCAACGAAAACTCACCACAATACCAGTAGAAAGTATTTCTTTAGAAGGAATAAGTTTCTTAATATTGGTAATTAAATTGCTTCATGTGTTTCATGAGGAACGCCAACATTTTTATATCCGACGTCATTACATTCCACTACTCGGAGATGCTTGTGAAATTTGATCTGGCATCGTAGAAAATTTTAAAAAATGGTTTATGTAATTAATCGACAGAGATATTTTCACAGGAAATAAATGCGACCACAAATTATAACTTTTCATTATTTTAAAGATTTTTTTATTTTCTATGTTATCACTACATATTTTCAGAAAATATTACAATGGAACCCCTCGTAGCCGTCACTCACGTAACATAACGTAAAATGGAACTAAACACATGGTCGAATAATCGGAACCAACAAACAATGAATGAAAATGCAAATAAATTAGTAAGTACATATTATAATATAATAGTGCTTATATTATATTTAGTATAAATTAATACGCATACTTACTATATTATAAGATTGCAGCACTACAACAGCGTGCTAAGATCGGCAACGAGTACGAGTCAAGAAATGGCGGGGCAAAGAGAGAAGGAAATCTCGAGGTCGGACATTAAGGTCGGTATACTTATGTCAAATATACACATATTTGTGAGCGGATGTATATTTCATATGCAGTACTTTAAAAAAACATTTCATTGTATGTTTCTTTCGTTTGATAACGCATTTCAGGACATTAGTTAATTAATTACTAACTTCAACAATTGGTGTTTTTTGTTTACTAATTCGCTCCGTCTATTTTGCTAATGGCGAGGAAGTACGTAAAATAGAACCGAATGCAATAGAATTAAAACTCCCCGGCGCGAAAACATTTCACTTGCACAATGGACTTCCCCGAGTACGGTTTCTGTGTGATCGCGTGGCCCACAGCGGCGCACATCTCCAACTCGCGTTACTTAGATGAATGCCATCGTAACTAAGCATAATCCGATAAACTGCCGCTCCTCCTCGCCAACACCCTGTACAGGCGCGAACTTGCAGAACAAATGAACTGCTCGAGTGAGAGCGGGGACGGCGGGGCGGGGCGGGGCCGTGGAGGCGAGCTTCGCGGGTCAAAACCGGCGCGTGGGGGAGTTCCGGAGCGGCAGGCGGGACAGTGGGTGGGACGCCGCCGGGCCGGGAGAGGCCTAAATGGACGAGGATTCTATCTGGCGCGGGGGAGACTGCATGCAGCGGAGTGCGGATGCGACGACAGGGGAGAGCAGATGGCAGCCGCCGGATGGGAGGACAATGGCTGCGTGGCAAATGGCTGGTGACGCTGAAACAACCACGATGAGTGTAAACAAGTGACGACATTTCGGGCCAGAACCGCGGCCAGAGACAAAACGTTTTCAACGAGGGTGACGTTGGAGGCGACAGCCGGATGGAAATGGTGTGAATTGAAAATCAGCGAAGGTGAAAATAAGGGCAGTATCCATGTGACAAGGCTGGTATGAGACGCACCGGCGAAAACTGTGAAGGCATGGGAGGAACCCCGCGGCTCGGGTGGGCGTGGCTGGCAATGCCGTGGGGCCGAGCGCCACCAGAGGGCAGCAGTGGCGGCGGTGGCGGCAGAGGGACGACCCCTGGAGGGGGCTGAGGGAGTAGAGTCACGTCCGCCGCAGATGGCACGGTTCCATCAGCTCGGAAGCGGCCGGAAATAATCGCCCTATAAACTTCACTATCACTCGGGAGTCGATAAAAGTTGGCGGAGGTCAGCGCTGGCGTTTTACGGGTGCGCCCAGGCATTAAAGCGTCGTCAACTCATACGTCAGGCGCCGCCGCATGGGGCGGGGAGGTGGCGGGGCGCGATGGCGAGATGAGTGAGGCGTCAGCGCGGACGGCCGTTTCGCAGGTGTGGAGCTCCGATTGAAATATCCGCGCCCGCGAAGCACCTTATGGCCAGCCACCGATAGTCGCGCTTAAGACTGGATTACGACTAGCAGAGGTTGTCTTTGTCGATTTCACTCTACATAAACAGCCTTTCTTTGATTTAATATTTATTAATGGACTCAGCTCATTGGTCAGTGTGAACGCTTTCCATGACGGGAACCTGGATTCGATTCCTGGTCGGGCAAGATTATATTGTGCGTTTTCCTTGATATATCCCAGTATACGTATGTTGCTATGTGACGATGAGAAAACTCAATTCTCAGGATGAGCAGTTCAGAATTCAGCATAGGAGTGTCTTAATTGGGTAAGGGGTACCACACGTATCCCTTAACCCATGGCCGGGACGCTGCTGGTACACGAGCTGTGGCGTCAAGAACAGACAGTGGACCCAGCAATGCATCGCTATTGCAATATATTACACTTCACGCGCGATTGGTCACGTGATTGTTGATCACGTTTTACGCTTCGCTCTGCAAAAATTCTAATAAATGAAATATTTTCATGTGAGTGTGGATTTGTTCTATGTTTTGGTTTGGTCATGGTTGTCAAATATCATACGTCAGAACGTTAAAACGACCTCCCTCAAGTTTGGGCATGCGCACGCTATGACACTGTCTTGGAGAAACTTCAATTACTAATTCGTGATAACGTTCAAGTAATAATTCCGACCGATATTTCACAATCACTGGAGTAGAATATGCAGTGACAGACGACTTAATACTTAACAGTCCGACGGGTTGCCTAGAGTCTCCTTTCAGGCGCGCTCAAGTTATATAAACGCATAAATCATCACCACCAGCGCCTCCACATGTCGGATTCAATTCAAACCACTTTTTAAACACTCCCGATACTAATAAGAAGAAGTGTGAAAAGTTCAGCGAAAGCGGTCGAGTACTTCATGCGAGAGACAGACGCACATTCCTTTTATTTATATTTTTTTTCTTTTTCTTATGAATTTTTTCACAATAAACTCCTAACAGGGGTTCAGTTACAGGAGGATGTATCTCATGGCTATAGTAAAGGCACCCGAGATCGTGTGACATGCTGAAAGTATTACAGCACAGATTAAGGTAATTATTGCTTAAAGGACATCTAAAGCCGGCTTTAGCGTGAAGACGAGTCTGCTATATCGCAAATGGGGGTGTACCTTTTTTCTTAAATACAATTTTGTATATCAATCTGCAAATCAATTTTATATATCAACAATGAGAAGTACAGTAAAAGTGCTAAGGGCAGGGAAGTTTAATGGATACTTGTTATCAATATATAAGCACATTTATTGCCATATTAATACCGTAATTAAGAAGATTTCGATATATATGAAATGGAATATGATTGGAATGTTATTGGTAACATTGATCCACTAACTGGTTACAAAATTAATGCAAATGGTTCATTCATTATTGTATCGTAGCACAACTCAAGCAAAATATAATTACGCACATATTGTAAAATCTTACTTCGTTTGAAGCAGTAATCAGGCATAGACCTACAAAAAAGTTTATTGGTGATCTGTTTGTTTTTCACTCTACTTACTTGAATGGTCTATTCACATGATGCAAACCTGTTGATGGCTGGAACTGCACTTTAAATTGGCTCCATTTTCTAGGAGAAACGAAACTACAGGTAGAAGTGAACCAATAGTGCATTAACAGAACTTACAACGTATGAAGTTTGCTAAATCTTATAGTTTAACAGTATAACCTGTTATAGAGCAATAAAATTCCAAAATGTCTTATAGGATCCATAATATGTTAAGGCTAAAACCAGAAATGGACGGAACTAATGGCTCCTATTAAGAGTAAGCGCTTTAGGGCAGAATCCGTTGGCATGAACTCTGAATTAATTAGCACGTTAGTTAGACGGCTTGAATAAAGCTGCATAAAGGCGATTAATGGATCTTTTGAGACTCCATCCTCCTTGGTATTGATAAAAGAAAGCTGATTGTCTGAGAGCCAAGCGTCTTTGGTGTTTGGAAGAAATATGTTGGCTTAAATATACTGGCAGTTAAGTGGTGTTCGAACTTTCAGTTGTTTATACAAACCACAAAGGCCGCATGCCGGAGCCTCTACACCAGATCGAAAATGCGCAGTTTAGCTTTAGCTGAAGTACTATATAGGGATACTTAGAGCGAGGATCTAACATATTATGTAATATTAGGTCATACTATGTAAATAGTGCATTTATGACACAATGGAACTCTAAACTATACTGTGTCTTACTAGGCTTAGAAACTTTCCACCAGCAATTTGATCTCACTTATACACATTATCTGATATCTTTGTCACCGACACGATGTCACCAAGTCAGTCCACCTCATGTTGACTAATTTCAACTTGGAATTCAAAGCACGCTTCAAAACTGTTTCACTTCGGAGTCAATCCGCCCGTTTTGAATAATGGTATCTTTAACAGGCTGGTTCGGGAATTATCCAAATTCAGACTTAAACCATAACATGTACATTTAAAATCGTATACATTTTAGAATTAACATGTCCTCTTACTTTCATTGAAACGTAAACAGCAGCTGCCATTGTGTCTTTCATATTTGGACTTCGTTTGGAGTTTTAGACTTTTCTTAGTGCATAGTTTGCATTTTATTTCATAAACCACCAACTCTCGTATGGTCCTCAGAAAATCGCAAACGGACACAAAATGCGAATGTATATTCACCAGAGGCGCAGTCGAAGCAGCTAGGTGCAACAGACGTAATCTCAGTTCTCAGTGTTAATAAGATTTGGTTTAATTTATTATTGCGTGATTTTTCGGTATTATTAGCTTTCTTTTATGGTCTAGAAGGAGAAATTTCGCAGCCCCAGCCGTAAATGTAAAGCTTTTCACATGAACCGTTATTTTACTGCCCATATATAATGGATCTAAAAGCAAAACAATAACGTTCGGGCGGGGACGAAATTATGAGGAACCAGACTGATCGTTTTGGTGAGGTGATCAGCCCAAGAGTCCCTTCATGCAAGTATTTAGCCATTCATTAGGTAGTAAATTAGAGTGGGAGATGCATGATAAATCAGACAGTAAGAAAAAACTGGAAATGCTTTTGCATTTTGTAATGCGGAAACTAAAGAAAAGTCTTGATGCAAAAAGCCAAAGAAATTAGCATATCTTGACGCTGGTCGACCCGTCTCATGGAATATGGAGTTGCGTGTTGCGGATCCATATAGAAAGGCACACCGGAAAAAATCCTAGATAGAAAACAGAGAAAAGCGAATAGCTTACCTATTATAAGTAAACGCAAACAAGAAAAGTCATTGGAACCTCTAAAACGGAGAGTAAGAACAAAGGCGAGGCCTCATGCCAGCCCTTTATAATCGACGTAGGTCAACCCAGCTTGGAAGAAATTCAATAGATTAGAAAAACCAAATTATTTCGCCGAAGCATCACACCCACAAAATTCGGAGCAAGGAAAACAAAATTCAGAAGTCTTGGAAATTTTCCTTTTGTACAGAACAAGTTAGAGATGGAACAGTTTACCCCAGTAGTTTTCAAAGCTTTTCCCTCTCAGTGTCCGAAGTTTTAGAAACAAATTAGGAAACAAGGTATTTAAATAAGTATGTGCTGTGTAGTGCGGTGAAGTGCTGGTCAGTGTGTAATTCAAAGGTAATTGAAAGCAAAAAAATGTAGTGTAGTGAAGTAAAGTGAAGTGAAGTGAAGTGCGGTGAACCTGATCAATGCACTTTTCAATGCCGCTTTTCGTCTTGTACTGTATTGTACGGTATTATTGTTATTATTGTTATTATTATCATTATTATTATTGTTATTATTATCATTAATAGTATTATTATTGATGTAAGTGTTGTAATTTTTGCCATTAACTGCCACAGGGACATTCCCAATTGCAGTTCTAATAAATGTATGTATGTATGTATGTATGTATATTTTTTTTACCCAGGAAATCTAGTAATTTTAGGGGCAAGTGTCCAAAAAACGTTTGCCTGCGACTGAATTTTTTAATTTGTTGGAAATTATTGCGACGAAATACTGCACATCATATACTCGATGTACGCGCAAGTAAAATCTGCAAATGATAAAAGGTGACAGGATTTGCGAACTAAGCTCACAACCGTTATCCGTTTCATCTCCACTTCTCCGCTATTGTAGTACAATATGACAAATATGACTAAATCTGTTCTGATGTACGTTCTATAATATGATCTACTGATATTTCATAAGCTGCATTAAAAAATGGGTTAGATTCAAGGAATCGATTCATTTCGTTTGTTTGTGACATTCAATGCTCCCGTACGCTGATAGAAATAGTATGATTTTTTCTTTTTGTAAAAACGCCCTGTATCTGCTAGTTTTAATTTTCATAGTTCGCTGATTTAATTCCATATGTCCTTAAGACATTTTGTATAAAATGCTCAGATTCATAATTCAATTTTTCCGTTGTAACTTCAGGTATTAAAATCATTTTACTAAAACAAATTAGTAATGTGAATATGTCTCATTCATCTATAATTACACTTTGTTTTTCTTGATCAAAATACCCGTTATCCTTTCTCTAACCAGCACCAACCGACCCCCCTTGGGCAACTCACGGCCCTGGCTGGGATAAATTTCTTTGTACAGCTAAAAGGATCTGGATCAGTCTGCTGCCACAACTTCTACCCGTTCACGGGTGCCATCGCCCCTCTCTCAATATACAATTACCAATTCACTAAATTTAAATCATTTTAGGCGCGTAGTCTCACTGACTACCACCGTAGAAAAGAAGGACTACCCTGCAACCTTAATCAATAAATTAAAACTAGTGGGCTCAAAGGGCACACGTACTTTTTCGCCCGCATTTATTGAAAATTGCGCGCAATCAGTACTTCACAATTTCGGAAAAAATGTAAGTGAACTTTTCGTTTCGTTTCAAAATTAATTTTAAGGAAACAGGATTTATTCTAAAGGAAAAAATACTCTAATCTTAAATATTCGCTCGTAACGGCATCCACTGGCTCCCCATAAAGAATTTCTGCTGAAAACTGTTGCAAACTTTACCGAACATCTATTAGGCTGTTCTCTACGAAAATGAGACTGCCACCATCTTCTCCTTAAAATCGCTCCTTCCACACTACTGCCAACAAACAAAATATATCCAATTCCTCGTCTACTCCCGTAGCGGAGAATTGTCAATTAAATAGGATCCCTTATTCTTAATCCCTTCTAGATCCCTCTCGCTTCTTAACTTCAGGTTTCACTCTTAATCAACATTAATCATTTCGTAGATTAATTTGCTAACTGTAAAGAAAATTTCATTCAAATTATTTTTACAGAAGGAAAAATGCCGTGTCAAAAGAAAGCTGGAACATCAGAAGCAAAACAGAACGAAAAAAATAGATCAGATGATCTATGTTGCCTGAGTAGCAGGACTGCTGCATAGGAGCAAAACGCAGAAGAGAATGGGTAGAGGGCTGTGAGCCGCGACGAAGGGGATGGCAGAGGTTGAAGTAATGTGGAAAGCGCGGAGGAGGGCGAGATTATCAGAGGCGTGACAATTGGAGTTGAGGATGCGATGTGTAGAGTATGCGAAGAGTGGAATGGAGAAGGAGATAAAATCAGAGCGACTGGAAGGTAGTCGGAGGGGTGCCACAGGGTGGAGGATGGAGTCGAGGAAGGAGATGGCAGAGTGGTAGACATGTGGAGTCGGAGGAGGGCAGGTAGAGAAATGGAGCGGCGTGGAGTTCGGAAAAGGCCGATGGCCAGAGAAAATCGGAGTCGGAGTCGTACGCAAGGGAAGGCAGAGCGGTGACGGAAGGAAGTCAAAGAGAAGATTGTCGGAGAAATGGAGGGTGGATGAGGAGGTATGTAGAAACAGTGGAGTTTGGAAGGGATTGCAGAGGAAATGAAGGGTGGAGATGGAAATGCGTGTTAGGCTGGAATCGGAAGAGGGGTGCAGAGTGGGTCGGAAGAAAGGAATGGAGGAGAGATGAAGGTGAGTCGGAGGGAGAGTCATGGCCAGAGAGCGGGGAGACGGGCAGCGATGTCGTCGTCGCGAGATCTGACATTGGTTAATGAAACGCCACTCAGCGCCTTCGAAGTGTGCCCTCGCCGGCACGCTATAATTAATGACCGGCCGCCGCCAGGTGGTAGCGCGCCTGGCGGGGCGGCGGGGCGCGCCGGAGCCCTTGAGCAGCGACCGAAATGCGACCAGCATAGCCCCTCATGGAAATCAATTTCAATCTCGCCACCGCAACTCCGCAAATGCCACCGTCTAACTGCACTTTTACGACGAAACCACGTACCTAGCACTGCGGATGGAACGATACTTTCACTTATTATCACAAGCTGTCTCACTATTATTATGTAACGCGATACGTTATGTTATAACATTACAATTTTATTCTACTAATTCTTCAACTATCTTTGAAAAACCTTTTTTCAGAATAGAAGCACGCGGAGATGAGAATATTAATTTTAAAATATCGGAGCAGATGTTAGAAAAAATCGTTATTTGAATGGGTTGAAAAATAAAATGGTATAAGTCGACATTTTATAAATTCAGACAAATTCTGGTATACATAAGTTAGAATTACATCGCGTAAAAATCGTGGCTTTGTTTCCTCATATTAAAAATCACACTATTTAATTGTAATTCTCATGCACAATGCTAATGAGAATCACTCTGAATTTATACGTATTCAGGACCTCAATAATATTTGTTTATATATTAATACGAATTCAAACCTCCATGCATAATTAATTAAGAATTAGTGCGCAAAGCACTATTTACTTCGGTTAGTGTTTTTTTTTTTTTTTTTTTTTTTTTTTTTTTTTTTTTTTTTTTCTTTTTTTGTTTTTTTCTTTTTTTTTTTTTTTTTTTTTTTTTTTATTTTTTGTTCTTTTTTTATTTTTTTTTTTTTTTTTATTTTTTTCTGGCCATGTTCAAGCAGGGAATCAGGAGTGAGAAAGAAAAATATTTCTCAAACAAACCTCAAGGTACTGCTACTCTCCACGTGACAGCGACGAATCAACTTGCCGACATAAGCCTCTTTCTCGACCCAGTCGTTGGCTAGCGTCAACGCCCAGGGCGAACTCTCTTAGTGACAGGATATGAAGTACACGGGGCGGACGGGATATCGCCCGTGTATCTGCGCCATGCGTATTTTCCCTGCACAATCTCCGGCGGCAGGACGCTAGAAGCATTTTAGCGTCTCAAGCAATCAGAGCCATCTTGTAAACAACGCGCCGAATTCCGAATGTAAGAAATCACTCTTTTAAAATTTAATACCGCACAACAACTCTCGTTTGCGCGCACTAAAAAATTATCCGCACATCACAATGATTCTAGAAGGGTTCTCGGATTCACTATACTTTTACCTGAGGCCGCCTTACAGTCCTTAGCGACCTACCCAGACGCTGCGTTTCAAAAAATTGCAGTACAATTACGTCGGCTGCCACACAAACACTAACGCGTTCGCAAAAACAGACCAGCCCCCCATTTGTTTCTATTTTAAAACCAGTTAGAGTGTATTCGATAAATATTAAAAAATCGCTCTGCAGAGCGGGCAGGAACAGTCATATTCTCGTCAAATGATAAATAATTATGAGTCGTCATTAGCCAACATAATTCAAATGCTTTGTAAAATAACTTACGACTGACCACTGTTGACCTCACGTTTTCCTTATAATTTATTCCATTGTAAATGCCAACGGAAACTCACCACAATTACAGTAGAAAGTATTTCTTTAAAGGATAAGTTTCTAATATGGTAATTAAATTGCCTTTGCATTGTGTTTCAATGAGGAACGCCAAACATTATTATATTCCGACGTCATTACATTTCCACTACTCGAGATGCTGTGAAATTTATCTGCATCGTAGAAAATTTTAAAAAAATGTTTAGTAAATTAATCGCACAGGAGAGATTTTCACAGGAAATAAAATGCGACACAATTATAACTTTCAATATTTTAAAGATTTTTTTATTTTGCTATTTATCAGCTACATATTTCAGAAAATATTACAAAGAAACCCCTCGTTAGCCGTCACTCACGTAACATAACTAAAATGGAACGTAAAACACATGGTCGAATATCCGGAACCAACCAATATCAATGAATGAAAAATGAAATAAATTAGTAATAAGCATATTATAATATAATAGTGCTTATATTATATTAGTATAAATAATACGCCATACTTACTATATTATAAGATTGCACACAACCTACAAACAGCGTGCTAAGATCGGCCAACGAGTACGAGTCAAGAAATGGCGGGCAAAGAGAAGAAGAAATCTCGATCGGACATTAAGGTCGTTATACTATGTCAAATATAACACATATTTGTGAGCGATGTATATTTTCAATATGCAGTATCTTTAAAAAAAACATTTCATTGTATGTTTCTTTCGTTTTGATAACGCATTTCAGGACATTAGTTAATTAATTACTTAATTCAAACAATGGTGTTTTTGTTACTAATTCCGCTACCGTCTCATTTTGCTAATGGCGAGAAGTACGTAAAATAGAACCGAATGCAATAGAATTAAAACTCCCCGCGCGAAACATTTCAGCTGCACAATGGACTTCCCCGAGTACGCGTTTCTGTTGTGACGCGTGTCCGCACAGCGACGAACATCTCCAACTCGCTTACTGAATGAATGCCAACGTAAACTAAGCATATCCGATAAAAACTGCCGCTTCCTCCTCGCCCAACACCCTGTCACAGGCGCGAACTGCCAGAAACAAATGAACTGGCTCGACGTGAGAGCGGCAACCGCGGCGGGGCGGGGCCGTGGAGGCGAGCTTCGCGGGTCAAAACCGGCGCGGTGGGTGGAGTTCCGTGAGCGGACAGGCGGACAGTGGTGGAGCGCCGGCCGGGAGAGGCCTAAACATGACGAGGATTCATCTGGCCGGGGGGAGACTCCTGCATGCAGCGGAGTGCACGGATGCGACGACAAGGGAAGAGATGCAGATGGCAGCCGCCGGAGGGAGGACAATGGCTGCCGTTGGGCAAATGGCCTGGTGCGCTGGAAATCAACCCGATGAGATGTAACAAGTGACGACATTTCGGGCCAGAACCGCGGCCAGAGACAAAACGTTTTCAACGAGTGTGACGTTGGAGCGGACAGCCGCCGGATGAAATGGTCCGGTGATATTATGAATTGGGAAAAATCACCGAAGGTGAAATAAGGCATATCCATAATCGTTATGACAAGGCTGGGTATGAGACGCAACCGGCGAAAACTGTGAGGGCATGGAGGAAAACCCCCCCGCGGCTCGGTGGGCGTGGCTTGGCCAATCCGTGGGGCCGAGCGCCACCAGAGGGCAGCAAGTCGCGCGTTGGTGGAGGGAGCGACCCCTGGAGGAGGCTGAGGAGGTAGAGCACGTCCGCCGGCAGATGGCACGGTTTCCATCAGCGTCGAAGCCGGCCGGAAATAATCGCCCCCTATAAACTTCACTTCACTCGGAGCGATAAAAGTTGGCGAGCCGTCAGCCGCTGGCGTTTTACGGCGCGCCCCAAGAGCATTAAAGCGTCGTCAACTTAATACGTCAGGCGCGCCGCATGGGCGGAGGGGGCGGGGTGCGATGGCGAGATCGTGAGGCGCCAGCGCGGACGGCCGCTTCGCAGTGTGAGCTCGATTGCGAACATATCCGCGGCCGCGAAGCACCTTATGACCAGCCCCCCAACACCGATAGTCGCGCTTAAGACTGAGATTACTAGCAGAGGTGGTCTGTTGTCGATTTCACTCTACATAAAAGCAGTCTTTCGTTTGATTTAATGTTTATTAATGACTCAGTTCACTTGGTCAGTCGTGAACGCTTTCCATGATTGCGACCCTGGATTCGATTTCCTGTGTTTAAGGACTTATATTGTGCGTTTTCCCTGATAATATCCCAGGCGTAATACGCGATATAGTTGCTGTGATGACGATGAGAAAACTCACTTCTCACGCCTAGAGCCAGTCAGAATTCGAGCATAGGATTTCCTTAATATGGTTAAGGTACCACACGTATCCCTTAACCCATGACGGGACACTGCTGCGTAAAACAGCTTGGGCGTCAAGAACAACAAGTCTTGGACCCAGCAATGCATCGCTATTGCAATAAATTACCACTTCACGGCGCGATTGGTCACGTGATTGTTGATCACTGTTTTACGCTTCGCTCTGCACAAAAAATTCTAATAAATCAAATCATTTCATGTGAGTGTGGATTGTTCTATGTTCTTGGTGCGTCATGGTTGTCCAAATCATCAACGCTCAGAAACGTTTTAAAAACCGGACCTCCCTCAAAATTGGGCATGCGCACCTATGACACTGTCTTGGAAAGAAACTCAATTACTAATTCGTTCGTAACGTTCAATAATAAGTCCGACCGATATTTCACCAATGCACTGCGAGTAGAATATGCCGAGTGACAGACGACTTAATACTTAACAGTCCGACGGGTTGCCTTAGAGTCTCCTTTCAGGCCGCGGCTGCAAGTTATATTAAAACGCAATAAATCATCACCACCCAGCGCCCCACAGTGTCGGATTCAATTCAAACCACTTTTTAAAACACTCCCGTATACTAATAAGAAGAAGTGTGAAAAGTTCAGCGAAAGCGTCGAAGTTACTTCATTGCGAGAGACAAACGCCACATTTCCTTTTATTATATTTTTCTTTCCTTTTTCTTATGAATTTTTCACAATAAACCTCCTAACAGGGGTTCAGTTACAGAGGATGTATCTCATGCCTATAGTGAAGGCACCCGAAAACGTGTGACATGCTGAGAAGTATTACAACCACAGAGTAAGTAATCTCTTAAAGGTCATCGAAAGCCGGGCTTTAGCGCTGAAGACGAGGTCCTACTTATATCCAAATGGGGGGTACCCTTTTTTCTTAAAGACAATTTTGTATATCAATCTGCAAATCAATGTTATATATCAACAAGAGTAAGGACAGTAAAAGTGCTTAAGGCGGGAAACTTGGAAGCAGTACTAGTTATCAGTATACAAGCAACATTTTCTATGCCCATATAAATTACCTAATTAAAGAAGATTTCGACTATATCATGAAATGGAATATGATGGAATTTTATTGGAACATTGATCCCATAACTGGTTAACAAAATTAATGCAAATGGTTCATGCATCATTGTATTCATAGCCACCAACTCAAAGCCAAAATATAATTACGCACATATTGTAAATCTTACTTCGTTGAAGCATAATCAGGCATAGACCTACAGAAATGTTTATAGGTGATCTAGCTTTTTTTTCACTCTACTTACTTGAATGTCTATTCAACATTGATGCCAAACCTAGTTATGGCTAGGAACCTGCAAACACTTTAAATTGGCTCCATTCTTCTTGTGGCAGGAAACCGAAACTACAGGATAGAAAGTGATACCAAATAGCTGCATTTAACAGAACTTTACAGACGTATGAAGTTTGCTAATGCTTATAGTTTAACAGTATAACCCTGTTATAGAGCAATAAAATTCCAAAAATGTCTGTTATAGGATCCAATAATATGATTAAGGCTAAAACCAGGAAATGGACGGGAACTAATGGCTCCTATTAAGAGTAAGGCGCTTAGGGCAGAATCCTGGCCCATGAACTCTAATTAATTAGCACGTTAGTTAGACGGCTTGACATAAAGCTGCATAAAGCGATTAATGAGATCTTTGAACTCCATCCTCCGTTGGTATTGATAAAAGAAAGCTGAATGTCCGAGAGGCCAAGGCGTCTTTGGTGTTGGCGAAAGGAAACTATGTTTTGCTTAATATACTGCAGGTTAAGTGGTGTATCGAACTTTCAGTTGTTTATACAAACCACAAAGGCCGGCATTGCCGGAGCCTCTACCACCAGATCGAAAATGACCGCAGTTTAGCTTTAGCTGAAGTCTCCAGCACACCAGCACCAGCCCGCATAACCACAATAACCTACAGCTGGGCAACACGCGGCACAACTATTATAGAGATACTTAGAGCGAGGATCTAACAATATTATGTAATATTAAGGTCATACTATGTCAAATAGTCATTTCATTACACAATGGAACTCTAAACATACCTGTGTCTCACTAGGCTTTAGAAAACTTTCCACCAGCCAAATTTGATCTCCACTCTATACACCATTTATCTGCATATCTTTGTCACCGACACGATGATCACCAGTCAGTCCACCTCATGTCGATAATTTCAACCTTGGACATTCAAAGCCGCTTCAAAAACTGCTTCACTTCGGAGTCAATCCGCCCCTTTTGAATAATGTATCTTTAAACCAGGCTGGTTCGGGAGGAAACTTATTCAAATTCGCACTAAACTATAACATGTACTTGTACATTTAAAATCGATACATTTTAAAATTAACCTGTCCTCTTACTTTCATGAAACGTAAACAGCAGCTGCTATACATTATTTCATAATTTGGACGTATTCGTTTGAGTTTTCTAGCACTTTTCTATAGTGCATATTTGATTTCTATCTTCATTAAACCTACCAACTTCTAGTCTATGGTCCTCAGAAAATTGCAAACGACGACAACAATCCGAATGAAATTCACCAGACGCACCGAACAGGCGCTAGGCAACCCAACGTAATCGTCAGTTCCTCCCAGTACATAAGATTTGGTTAATTATTATTGCTGTGATTCTTTCGGTATTATTAGCCTTCTTTTATGGGTCCTGAACGGAGACAAGTTCGCAGCCCCAACCAGTAAATGTAAAGCTTTCACATTGAAACCCGTTATTACTGACCCCTTATATAATGATCCTAGAAACAAAACCCAAAGTAACGTTCGGCGTGACGAAATATGAGGAACACCCAGACTGATCGTTTTGGTGAGGTGATCAGCCCAAGAGTCCCTTCATGCAAGTATTTAGCCATTCATTAGGTAGTAAATTAGAGTGGGAGATGCATGATAAATCAGACAGTAAGAAAAAACTGGAAATGCTTTTGCATTTTGTAATGCGGAAACTAAAGAAAAGTCTTGATGCAAAAAGCCAAAGAAATTAGCATATCTTGACGCTGGTCGACCCGTCTCATGGAATATGGAGTTGCGTGTTGCGGATCCATATAGAAAGGCACACCGGAAAAAATCCTAGATAGAAAACAGAGAAAAGCGAATAGCTTACCTATTATAAGTAAACGCAAACAAGAAAAGTCATTGGAACCTCTAAAACGGAGAGTAAGAACAAAGGCGAGGCCTCATGCCAGCCCTTTATAATCGACGTAGGTCAACCCAGCTTGGAAGAAATTCAATAGATTAGAAAAACCAAATTATTTCGCCGAAGCATCACACCCACAAAATTCGGAGCAAGGAAAACAAAATTCAGAAGTCTTGGAAATTTTCCTTTTGTACAGAACAAGTTAGAGATGGAACAGTTTACCCCAGTAGTTTTCAAAGCTTTTCCCTCTCAGTGTCCGAAGTTTTAGAAACAAATTAGGAAACAAGGTATTTAAATAAGTATGTGCTGTGTAGTGCGGTGAAGTGCTGTAAGTGCTGGTCAGTGTGTAATTCAAAGTAATTCAAAGCCAAAAAAAAAAATGTAGTGTAGTGAAGTAAAGAGACAGTGAAGTGCCGTGACCCTGATCAATGCACTTTCAATCCGCTCTTTCGTCCTGTACTGTATTGTACGCAGTAGATTCATTATTTATTATTATCTTATTAATAGTATCTTATTATTATTATTATTATAGTATTATTATTTATTATGATTTCTTGTTGTTATTATTGTTATTATATCATATTAGTACTTATTATTAATCGTAGTGTTGGTAACTTTTTGCAATGATTCCATTAACTCCACAGGGTCATTCCCAATTGCAGTTCTATAAATGTATTATGTATGTATTATGTATGTATGTAGTGTATTGTAGGTATGTTATGTATATTTTTTTACCCAGGAAATCTAGTAATTAGGGGCAAGTGTCCAAAAAACCGTTTGCCTGCGACTGAATTTTTAATTTGTTGGAGAATTATTTCGAGACGAAATACTGCAACAGACTATACTCGATGTACGCGCAAAGTAAAAATCGCAAATGATAAAAGTGACAGGATTGGTGCGAACTAAGCTCACAACCGCTTATCCGTTTCGATCTCCACTTCTCCCGCTATTGTAGTACAAGATGACTAATATGACTCACAATCTTTTCTAATGTACGTTCGTACTAATATGAATCTACTGAATATTTCATAAGCTTCCATTCAACAAAATGGCTAATTCTAGGAATCGATTCATTTTCGTTTGTTTGTGACATTCAATGCTCCCGCTACGTATAAAAATAGTATGGATTTTTTCTACCCTCCACGAATCCGGAGTTCGAAAGGTACCGCTTTCCAATTATCCACTTGCCATCATTATTGTTCGACGCCCTTCTGCAGTTTCATTACAACCGCTTTGAGCAGCACATGGCATGTTGTAGGAAATATTGCGCGAATGGCGAATACTATAAATATTATTATCCATATCTCGCATATTTCCATATTTTTTTCAATATTACATAGTATATATATAGCTTAACTACTTATAC
>BOPP01000031.1:7573848-7600655 GCA_017312745.1 Gryllus bimaculatus
CTCCGCCCCGCCCCGCATCGCCGTGCTTCTCCCCGCCCCTGGACCGCTCCCGTTCGGCGTGTACTGCCCTCGTAATTTCGCTCTCGATAAAAACCGCGCTCCAGCATTGATCGCCTGTTCCGGACTCCAGAAATACGGCGCTGGCGGCGGCGGCGGG
Organism: Gryllus bimaculatus; assembly: GCA_017312745.1. NCBI lineage: Eukaryota > Metazoa > Arthropoda > Insecta > Orthoptera > Gryllidae > Gryllus > Gryllus bimaculatus. The sequence goes on from BOPP01000031.1 coordinate 7,574,006, forward strand.
TGCGGGTGCGGGCGCGAGTGCAAGCGGCACCACTAACTCAGGGCCTTAGCCGCGATGACGCACGCGCTGCGAGCCCCAGGGGCGTCGCACAACGGAAGGGAAATGCCCTCGCGGCAGGAACACCATTTCTGAACGTGAGCACGGGAAGGGAGGATATCCCAAGTCTGTGGCTCATCTGCCTTAGAAAACAACTTTTATTACAAGGCAACGGATATTTTATTACAATTATTACAAGGCAATGGATTCGAATAGACATCTATGGTATAGTATGCCCAAAATTTTCTTTCTTCTTTTACATTTGTCTTTTACATTTACCTTCAAACGTTGGTGTCGTGAACGATGAATGCGGTGAGCGCTCCCATCACGTTCGACAAATGAAAGAAAAAATTGCATTTATAAAATCTGTAAAATGTAGGATTTTCATGAGAAACCCCCAGAAAGAATTTAAATGTGTTTCGAATTCTCGCCGGAACGAGACATCACACAGATCGATTACGGAACATCCATTTTCGTGAGAAATTTATGAACTGTTTAGGCAATAATTTTGTTCATAGTTGATTGATTGATTGATTGAATAATAGTGATTTCGGGTGCGTCATCTATTGAAGTCATTAGTCTCGTAAGTGTAGTGCATGTTTTTCTCGGGAGGTGGCGGTGGATTTCTCCCACTGTATTGCGATATCCGGCGCCAACCTACCGTCGGCTAATGGAGTTTCCCTCAACCAGGTATCTTCCACCAGTGAGGCATCAACCCAAATAAAATTGTTTGATTGATTGATTGATTTTGTGATTCCGGACCCGTAAACGTCCAAGGTCATTAGTCCCGTAGGTATAGAGCATGTTTTTGCTCGGGAGGTGGCGGTGATATTTCCCTCGCTATATGGCGAGATCCGGCGCCGACCTACCGTCGGCTAATGGTGTTTCCCCAACCAGTATCTCCCAACAACAGGGCACTGCTCCACCCGGCACAAACTCTAAGATCCCGACCTGTCTCCCGGCATATGTGCTTGTGTAGTGAGTGTTCGCGTAAGCGCGTGTGTGAAAGGTGAGAGGATAAGTCAAGGAAGAGGTAGGAAAGATCCCGCGCGGTCCGTGGCCCGTTTGTTAGGGTACTGCTCCAGCGTTCGCCTGGTGTTGATCCGAGAATCCACGGAAAACTATCGATCTAAGCAACTGGCCACTAGAATTCTTCTCTAGGCAGCGACAGAACTCGACCTCGCTGGCAAAGCCAGTGTCGAAAATCCTGCCACCATCGAGACTCTAACCTAGAACGTTCCGGTCAGAGTGACTGCAGTAAGTCATAGTAGACATATGATCAGACAGACATTTTGCAAAATAACAGTTTTTCGATATGAAAGATCAAAATAGTATTTTGACTATTCTGAGTTTATGACAATGAAATATGCCTCGTTTAGGAACAACAGAAAAAATGCATCAAATGTGAACAAAATGGTTAAAAAGTTATCATTACCCCATACTCTGTTAAATTACCCACCCTTTCCCTGCATCATAAATTTCACTATTACGAGCTCTATACTGGGAAATAAAAACTAAAACGTCATAGTTAAATTCAATATTCCAAATATTGAAACGCAATCTAATCGATTAAATAATGTAAACAATATTTTTTGTAAAACACAATTAAAATATTCGATACCGAATTGGTAAAATACCTTGTGTTGTTTTTCGACGAACCGCCAAGAAGATTCTGAAATCCGATTACGAGATTGGAGACCGCAGATTCGCAGCGGGGGAAAGACTGGAGAAAAAAATCTGGAAGCGGTCTGGTGGAAAGAAACGGAAAAGTGGGTCGCCGCCACAAAAGGGAACAGTGGCGCGATAACAAAGCTCGAAGATTTCCAATCTTGTCAATCGGTGTCTCAAGCATGACTAGCAGGACAAGAAGTGAGCTTGCACTCGAGATTGCTAACAACACTCGTCTATGTTTTTTCCAGAAAATAAAACCTCAGAAAAGATAGAATTAAAGATGTTTTAACTGCACTTCAACGTGCTTTTAAAATTCCTAAACCAATAAACAGATTTTTACAAAACCTGAAAAGTCAATATTTCAAGGCTTTCCGAAGTACCTAAATACCAAATTAGATATCTCTCAGGTGGTCAAGTTGTCATCAACATGAGGCGCAAAAGCCATTTTTCTAATTTTAGAGTTCAAACTAGTGGTGCTAGAGAATAGCACAGACTTTCTCGTACTAGTTAGTTTTCTAATTTATTTGGTCTGGGCTAGCTTTTCTGTCTCACCCCATTCTGTAGTCAGCTACCTGCTATTGCCGCTCAAAAAACGTTTTTTTTCTCAATTTTTCGGTTTCCTAATGATAGAATCGAAATATTACTTTAAGAACATTACAGAAGAATTTACTAAACTTCGTTCAGTATGGAAATTTTCGTTGAAAAATTTGGAGTGGTTTTTAAGAAAATAGCGTTTAATTGTTATTGTAAATTCGAAATTTGAAGTAATTTTTTTTACAGAAAACTTTCGGTTTCCGAAAAAACTTTATTGGAAATCATTTGAATCACTTCCACTCAAACATTCAATGATGTATACAAATCGACGTAAAGATATTTTAAAAAATACGTACACAAAATTACTGATAAAACAAAAGAATACAGCAAAATTGTGCATCTTCTACAGTTCTTTTGCACTATTTGCACAAAAAGTTAGAGTCGTTTTTGAGAAGTTTCTGAAAATGCGGAATTTTGAGCTCACTTTTACAGAAAACGTTTAAGTTTGGCGTGTAACTTTATCAAACATTATTTGAAGCACTGGTCTTAACAAATTCAGTAACAAATCCCCCTTAATGGTGCCTGATATGACAGATGTCAAAAAATTACAATTGGGTTCATTCTGAAAAACAAACAAAAGAATAGAGCTAAATAGCGTTCATGTCATCTTATTCAGTACACTTAGCACCATCCCAACCAAACGTTTAAGGACAAATTTGGAGCCGTTCTTGAGAAATTCTTGTTTTGATATTTTTATTATTGCACATATTCCTCTTATTACACGAAAACTACTAAATATAATGTACTTTTCGTTAATGAAAAACCTAATTACGAGGAACAAATTTCATTTGAAGGAAAAATCTATATCTTTAATTTTGTTTTAGGCAGACGCCGAATAAATTAAGAGTAAACAGTGAAAATCGTACCTATGTCACCTTTGTAAGTGAATTTCTCTCTATTCTTTCAAGAAATTTAAAGAAAAGATCTTGAGCCAATTTTGAGAAATGTCACAGGGGGTTCCTGTAAAGAACCCTCAAAAATTTAAGAATGTTATTCAAAATCGCGGAGCTTTGAGCGAGACCTGATCGAAAGGGGAATATTCAGTTTGGAAAAAAATCATATGTATAGTTTAGGCGCTACTGTAGTTCACAGACGACAGGCAGACGGAGGGACTGACGAACGAACGGACGGGCGGACTAACTGAGGGACGGACGGATGTTTTGAAAAATACACTTTTTCGTTGTCAGTTAATCCCAAATGTGTACTTCCGTTGAATCAGCGAAATCGATTTCCCGCACTATTACTTAACATTCTCTGTACTACGTATGTTACTCCGTACGTACAGGAGAAAGTAAAAACCTAACTCAAAATTATTTGTTTTTGGTTCACTTTATAGAAGATGATGCCTTAAAGGCCCTTTCGTTCAGTTAACTTCCCCTGCCACATTTTTTCTTCTTTTTCCTTCACCTTTCCAACCAACTCCGTTCCCCGTCACCCATTTTCCTCTTCACATTTACTCCTTTCCCAATCAGCACGTAATGTTCCCATTAGGTCGCCCCTACACTCAAAGAGCGCCCTTCTTTCCCTGGCACATCTTGAGGAGCGACGGCGCCCGGGAGATGCGGGCCCATCACTCCGAGGGCGCGCCGGACAGGCGCGCCGGGAGCGACACTGGCGGCGGAGGTAGCCACTGCCGTCGCCAGCCCTACGCCGCTGCCGAAGATCGAAGCTGCCACTTTCTGCTGACGAAGAGGGCGCAGGGAGGCGGGCGCTGGCACGGCGGGACGGGACGGGACGGGACGGCCCGGCCGAGGTCTTTCCGTCGACTCGCGATAGAGCTCTCGCGTACTTTTTGTGAGGCAGAAACACGAAGTAATTTGACAGCGCGGCCAAACCCGAACTCTCGCGCCCCACCCGCGATTCGGCTCCCCGACCCGCTTCTCCCGATGCCGTTCCTCCCCCACCCCCGCCGCCCGCCCCGCCACCTCGGCGGATAACTTCAAAGCAAATGTCCGGAGCAAATGCAAAGTGCATTGGCAGTCCGAGGAAAAGGCGCTGCCAGCAGCGACGGCAGTGGCGGCGGCAGCGTATCATAATGAAAACAAGCTGAGCGCAGCAAGAACATTTCAACAAAAAAAAAACATTTACACAAAAGCGGGCGCGGTGTAGGGGAGGGGGTGGGGCGGAGAGGAAGAACCGAACGCGGCGTGGCGTGGCGAGGCGGAGCGGGGCGGGGCGGAGCGTCGTGCGCGCGGAAAAGGCAGCACTAACAGGGGCTGAGAGGGCCCGTCGCGAGACGAGCCCCAGGCGGAGGAAAGAGCCCGGGCGGGGCCGTGTGGGAGGGGCCGCAGACATCAAAAGGAGGCGCGTGATGGCTTGTTCCGCGCGCCGGTGCGGGAGGTCCTCCGGCGCGGCGCCTCGTCGCAAAGAGCGGAGCGACGCGGCGTCGCGGGCCCCGCCAAGGAGGCGACTGACGCCGCCCCGCCGTTCGCCTTGGGGGCGGCCTGCGTACCTCCGGAGGGCGCCGCCGCCGCCGCCGCTGAGAGTGGTCAATGCCCTGGAGGACTCGCAGTAACAAGAGGGAGGAGCCCCGATCTCGTAGAGATCCGACGCCGTTGATTTGGAAACCCCGGTGACGTACATATAGGAAGAATCCCTTTCAGTTGCGGTGGCATTTCGCAGATTCGAGTCTTGATATCGGGCGACATTTAATACACTTTCGTAATATAATGATATTTTACGCTAACCATTGGTGGATGGTTGTATAATATTCGGTTTCTCTGACAGCTCCAAAACCAAAAATATAGAATTCTATCACTAACGTCAATCTCACTTTAAATATGACAGGTCATTGTGAAAAGAGTTTTCGCAATTCAAATAAGGGAAAATAACAATTCAAAAAAACGGGAACAATTTTGCATAATTTTATCCTGCAATTGCTAGAACACGCAATCTAATTACCCAGACGCAGGCAAAATTACGTGCATTTTACTATTGCCACGAAGGATACTTCAAAATCAACAGATAAACCTCAGATATATCAATCCCTAAAACAGATCAATCTCATAAAGGTTGAAGACTACCTCATTATCATTTTACGTTGTAAAATGACATGGAAGCAAATCCATAATAATAAATCGTTATCATTATGCTAAGAACTGAACGCAGCCTGCTTGATTTAGAAGAAATATGAAAGTTCTACCTACATAACAAATATACATCCATATCGAACCCTTTTTTCAGCATTTTTTCAGAATAAGGTTGGTACATAAACAAAACAAAAACACGCACAAAATTGTGTATGGGAAGGTTAAGATGATTGAATGAAAATCGTAGCCAATCAATACAGGCACCTAGCTTCCAACAATATTTATATTATAAGATCTATAAAGTTGTTGATTATAAAGTTTCCAATAATTTTACAAATTTCACAAGGATCACAAGATCAGAACCTCTTTTATCGATTGCTGTTTGCGGATACGGTAAGTGCTATGTTCATTACTTATGGTAGTTCAGTGAATGTGGTACCTCGGGAGGTAATCACTTCCCCGACTGAAATCCTGCACCGACCTACACGTCACCATGCAACGGTTTCATCCTCCAGGTATCTCCCCCCAGAGGAGCATCGCCCTAGCTCAAACCTCAAGACTGGACTCCCGACATGTGTGGTAATGTATGTCTATACTACAAGCATACATTACCACATACACGTACCTCATATGTACTGCATGCAAGTGTGCGTGTCTAAGAAAGAGAAAAGGTCACGGGAGAGGATGGAATCATAGCACGTTTTCCGTGGTCCGTTTGTTAAAGTACTACCCCAACACTCGCCTGCTATTGATCGGAGAAACCACCGAAAACTATATCAAACAGAGCAGCAGGCCGCGAGTATCCTCTTCCAGATAATGGCTGAATACGACCCACCTTTATAGCTAGTATCGAAAATCCGCCTCCTGGGAATTCGAACGCTAGAACCTCCCGATCTGAGTAACTCCAGGGGAATGACAATGCTGGCTGAGACAGAATCTCGTACTATAAAACTTCTACAAAACTTACTGAAAGACAACAAAAGGAGGATCACCAGTTTTGCACTCCCGCCATGAATTAACAGAAAAGCGAAACAATAGAACACCTTCAGACCGGGAACCAAACCATTCTCAGCAATAATTCCCTAAACATTTTAGCTTCATATATTCAAGTAATATGTAATATACTACTAATTATATTTTGTAGGACTTTTTGTCTGCAGTAAACGGTCACGCTCAATCAATCCTGTTTCGCATAAAAAAGAAAGAACGCAGATTATTTGGCGTATTAAAACAACATCAGCGTACATTTCCCCAAAGCGAATGTAGCAGAATTTGTATATAGCAGATATTGTATAATTGAGAATAAATATACCCCTAAAAATTAGGACGTTAACATACGATTAAAGAAAACTGGCTGTGATGAAATCTTGGGTTCCGTGCTTTCAGGAAAAAGCATACAAACAAACGCGAATATATCCGCATCTCTGACATTACATTCGATGGTTGCGGGTTTCGAAAGCGAGAAGCGTAGAGCGAAAAAAAAACGAACAAGAACAGAAGGAAAGGAGCAACGAAAAAAATGCGTGTCCACAGCAGCATAAAAAGTTAATTTCTGCGAAAGACGAGTAGCGCGCGACTTCAAAGCCGGGCCGACCTAACCCATTCGATAAGGGTCGAAAGGGCGAAGGGCCGAGCGCGGCCGAGCCGGGCCGGACCGGGTCGGGTCGGGCCGGGTCGGGTCGGCGCCGAGCGCAGCCTATCGAGAGCGCGCGCATGCGGACGCTGGTGCGAGGACGAGTGGGTTCAAATTGTGTCCCCCCGGCTTCGGCGGAGCGAGAGCGAACGCAACCACATCACAGCGACGTTTCCATCACAGAAAGGCTACCGCCACGCCCCCCTTCCCCCTCCCCCGCGTCCGCTTCCCAAACATACACAAAACCGAATTCCAGCGCGTGCCCGGGCGGGGGCGTAGAGAGCGTGGCGGGCGGGGGCGAATTTCATTGGCCAATGGCGCGGCTAACGCCACCGAGCGCACCTCTCGCGTGATGATGAAGGGGAGGGGGCGGTCGAGGGGGAGGTAGAGCACGTTTGCCCGTCGAAGAGCGACTACTCACCAGTTCTGGACATACGGGGATAGTGGTGGTCGTAGGATGAGAGGGCCGAGATACGATAGTGAGCAGGGATGTGATGCGTAAATGTAGATGACAGCGGTAGGAAAATCGGACAAAGTTGAAATATGTTTTCAGGCTGAGTTTTTTGCCAGCAGTGGCAGCGTAAGTGGCAGCGTAGGCTAATTGAGTTTCATTGTCAGCTGGATTGAATGCAACGCTGTTTGTGTCAGTTGTGGTTTAGATTTGTAGAATATATCTTTCAGGAAAATCAGATGATAAAAGAGGAGCGGGAAACTGAGACAGGAAAGTTTTACTGTAACCGCCTGATGATATTCTTAATTCAAGAGTAATAATTTCAAGCGTTGAAGTCACAACCAGTATGTTGCTTTTCGTATTACTATAAATAATTCAGTTTTCCTTTTAAGTTGCGCAAATGCCGTTTCGTCCTCGGTGGCTCGGATGTTGGTAAAAGTGTTTAAAGACTTTTTTTTACTTTCGTGGTAGTTGTATGTTATTGAAATAGCATTTGCGAAAATTTGACCAGTCCCGAGACGCGAAGCGTTACCAAGTCTTGGAACTCGCCATATGCGTAGTGTGGAACAAGCTCTGCAGTTTCTGAAATCGCAGAAAACATTCGTCGAACTTCGTCGCGCTTCAATTTGATACATATCTTTAGTTAATCACTGGGTGGTTTTATCAATTAACCAACTCGCGATTTTCTTCGTTGAGATCGGAATAAAGAGTATTTTCCCGTGATATTTAGAAATATACTTACTGAATAGGTTTTCCGTTGGCACAAGCGTCCGAAATAATAGAATTCGTCAACTTGTAGTGGTACGAACGTTTTTCTCTTAGTAGCGTAAATTATTTTTTTGTATACTAGCATTATAAACGACTTTTCTGTTGAAAGAAATCGTTCATAATCGGGCATTTTACGGCACAAATAATGACTATCAGATCTTATGGCATGAATGATTGCGTCATCACACATTTAGACAATCGCAATGAAAGAACAGTAGGGAGGTAGAGGTAAACGGAACAGCTGACCATAGTTATCTTGCACAGATGTCAAATACCCAAAACGTCATAAGAAAGTTGTTTCGCAATATTAAGTTTGATTCTCTTGTAACTTTTTAATGCTTTTATACGAAAAATGGCGTATGCAACCCGTTTATAAAGTTGCCTTATTGCATTCGTAAATATTTGAAAACTCGCTCCTAACGTCACCCGTTTTCAAAACATGTACTCATGCAATAAAGCTTAACATTATAAACTTATTGCATAAACTACCATTGATTTTGCATAATTGATTTGATTTTTCATACCACACAGTTTTTACCTAAAGTGACTTAACTTTATCTCTTTTGAAGGGAAAGTGAACTACAAACAATGTTAAAAGATATTTTGCACATCGCACTAAAAATTACAAGAAATAAAACTTAAAAGTATTGATGTATGATGGTATTAGCCACGACGATGGAATGACATGAGGGATTGACCACGACAAAATGCATTTCAATTCATTCTATAATAATTAACAAATACATATCACTAAAATGAATGTAGCGTAGTACAGACATTGTTTTTTAAACTGCACGTAGGGTGCAGTAATCAGCGCAGATAATTCAAATGAGAACAATAGACATCTCCTCCAGATGCGATCAGCAGAGTCCAGAAAGAACGGCAGTGGCCACATCACTTATTCGTCCGACTGTCACAAAAATATTCCACTCTCCCGCGCAGAGTTCGGAAGGGTGCGAAAAAAACGGGGGGAATGGAAAGACAAAGAAATTCGCGTCCGGGCGCCTGCTTGGGGACGACGGACGCCGGCGGGGAAGTTAACTGGCGCGGCCCGATGCGACGGGGCGGAAACATCGGGGAATATTGAAACACTTGGCGGAACGAGCTTCGGGAGACGAGGAGGGCGTCGGAGGCGGCCAAGGACAGGGAAGCTTTCGTCAGGGGCGCGGCCGGCGGCTGTCGCCCTCGCCGCTCACCGCCGCTGCTGCCCGTGCTGTCGGCTTTACTGATGCCGAATCTAAAGCCTTCTCTGGAGCCATCTCTGACGCCATCACTGTCCCTCTCACAATCGCTCTCACTGCCACCCTCACTGCCGAATCCCTGCTGTCCTTTCTGTCGCTCTCGCTAACGCCATCTCTGACACCCCCACTGTCGCCCTCACTGCCTCACTGTCGCGCTCAGTTTCCCTCTCTGTCCTCACCCTTTCCCTCCATGTCGCCCTCACTGTCACCAACACTGTCGCCCCACTGTCACCAACACTGTCTCCCCCACTGTCACCAACACTGTCGCCCCCACTGTCACCAACACTGTCGCTCCACTGTCACCAACACTGTCGCCCCACTGTCACCAAGACTGTCGTCCTCACTGTCACCAACACTGTCGCCCTCACTGTCACCAACACTGTCGCCCTCACTGTCACCAACACTGACGCCCTCACTATCACCAACACTGTCGTCCTCACTGTCAATACCTCACTGCCACCCTCAATATCGCATCCCTGCTGTCCTTTCTGTCGCTCTCGCTGACGCCATCTCTGACACCCCCACTGTCGCCCACGCTGTCGCCCCCACGGTCGCCCTCGCTGGCGCCCTCACTGCCTCACTGTCGCGCTCAGTTTCCCTTTCTGTCCTCGCCGTTTCCCGCCCTTATTGTCACGGCCTGTGTCGGACTCATTTTCCCACTCGCCGCGGCTCGCAGTGTCTGAATATTCGCGCAAGTGAAAAAAACCCGTTGCATCGGTAGGTTCTTCTTAAATGTAAGACAATTTCCTAAAAACGAAGAAAAATTTGACAGTTTTGAAATATTCAATCACGAATGTTTTGCAAACTCTTTTTTACTTAGCGCTTATTTCATAATACTAATTTAAAATTTGAATGTTGATAAGCTCCATGGCTAAATGCATAAAATGTAAATGTTATTAAAAATACTTCCTAATTTTTAAACCACTAACTTAAAGACTACGTAGAAGAAAAATGTTGATTCAATAACTTCCATAATATCTTTCAAATATAAATCTTCCCTATCAACCTGAAGTATTCCTAAATCAATTCAGCGTCCGTCGTCACCTCAGTTAAATCTTGCACTGGCACTTACATAGTTTAAACACTCGTGGCTTCAGCGCCAGCAGCGCACGCAGCCAAAGAACTGTGGCGAATTGCGGAATTGAGTTCTATGAGAGGGCGCGCCACCATCATAACCTGAGCACAGAATAAATAATATACAGAATGGAAACGTCCCTGCATTCCGCACACTAGTTTATGATCTGTTTGCCATATTGAAACCGAGTAAATTGCAGGGCTAATGCCACCTGGGACACCCGTACCCTCTGTGGCATTGACTAGCCGACACGTATTATTTCGCAGTTTTTAGATCGCGAATTTTGTTTTTAGTAACCGGTTGTTTCTCATTATTAAGTTTGTTTCGATGAGAATATTAAATTTGGTAACATTTCAAATATTTTATAAGGACGAAGAAAGGTAACTGACGGTACTCGTATTATTGCGTGTCCTTTGATACATATTTCCCTCATTGAAATATATTGTAGTGCTTCCTTTTACTTCAAACGAGTTACTTAAAACTTGAATAGAGTTTCATTCACTATGGCGGTAGGGTATTCTATATACATACCTACTACGTGGAAGTATCGTGATTACTCGGTTTCAATATGGCAACCAATGCAACTTCGGCGGCTCTCGAAGATCAAAGGAACCGCCGATAAGTTTTCTTTCTGTATTCTTTCTTTTCTGTGTCCGGAGACACTCACAGCCTCGGAGGTCTCTGTTGTAGCGTCACCCCTTCAAGTCATCAGTCGCCATCACGTCGGTGTCGCAGGCGAACAACACAATGGTCCGGTTATCCCGCCTCTTCCTTTCAAGGGATGATCCCATTTGTACGTATCCTCGGCCTGCCCATCCAGCGCATAGCGCCACGTCTTGTTTCTAACACGAACCGCGTCCCGGCTACCCTACCGCCCCAAGCGCAGTCCTGCGGGCGGACTCCTCCCTGCTATAGTCCCTAGATACAGAGACTAACGCATTCCTTGGGGCCGCCGATTCCGCCATTTTATGTCCAGTTGAACTGTGCGTGAGCCGGGAACCACCAATCTCCGTAAAACCAATGACAATCTACTCGAAACTCTCCGTTAGGCGTCCAATTGTTATCATTTCTCCTTAACTCGTGAATGCTGCCTGGCGGGATAATTGGGTAAAAGGACACCAAATCGTTCAGGTTGCGTTACTCTGTGGGTGTAGGGACTCTCGCATCCGGCGCCACTCCCTAACGAGGCGCCCTCATGGCGTCCTGGTCTCACGACCGGCTATCTCCAACGCAGCCCCTAGCCCCTACGTCACGGAATAGTCGCCTGTCAGCCAGCGCACGGCCTTGCTGCCCAAGTTTGTCAATTGTTGTTTCATGACGCGTTATTTGAAGAATTCATTGGTATTTTACGATAATTAAATGAATTCGAATGCAAAGTGGTTTTCAAATATTAAATTCATGTATTACAGTTAACTATTTGTAATATCTACTTTTTATATTCACATTCTAGTCAACTCTAATTCAATGACTAATTTATACTACTTGAAAATGAAATATTTCCTATCTTGTTTTCACCTTTCATTTTCTTGTAATTGTCTACGTAACTCAATGACTACACTTGCCATTGGCGATCATCCAGTTACTGCCTGTAGTGGACATTATTAAAACGTCATGATTCTTATTACTCCATAGAGAATCACTTCTCTTCCCATTTCCGCAGGTGTCTTTCTCGTTTATATCTTCAATTAATTCAAATTCTTTCATATTCACATCGGTTTTGTACTACTACTTTCTATAGGAATCATTTCCCTCGTCATCGTCTTCGCAATTCTAACCTGACCCTCCACTTTCTTTACCATTCTTTCTTTTCTCCCCACCTCGCAATCCCCAGCGCACGCCACCCTCCCCGACCGCCGAGGTCCGCAACGTGATTTCGAGTTCCGCTCCTGTGATTCCCATTTCCCTTCGACGCCGTCCCCCTCGACGCATTCCATCCTCTTCCAAAGAAGCACGGTCGAGCGACGCAGTTCGCGCGTCCTCCAGCTTTCCCTTTCCTGCTGCTTTCGCCGGAAGAAGGAGGCCGAAGCTGACGGAAGTGACTGCGTGAAAAGAACAAAAACAATGCGAACGTCTGCGCGGACTTCTTAAATGCGATTTGCGAGAAAAGTTCATAAACCGATGCGAAACATCGGATTTCACGCTCATGCGGCGCTTGCAGACGCCCAGAAACTGAATTTCAGAAGTAAACAAAAAAATTTAGTTCAACTATAGAAAGATGAGTTCTTAGAATCTACAGTACGAAGATTGAACAAGACAGTTATATCACCTAAAAATACAAAACAATGGAATTCATGCAGCTCTTTCCTGGAAGAGGAGAGCATTTTTGTTCGATTTGAAGCTGAAATCTGACAGCAATCACTCAAACAGAAAATTTAATATACCATTGAGTTAATCACGTAATAATTAAGAAGCAAAAATTTCAAGTAAATAAACTACTTTTAAAAAACATTATGAAAATTCTGTTACACTCACAAAATATTGAGAAAGATGGATGTTTCGATTCAATGTGGTTACAAGTGTTTATTTATTAAACTTAGTTGCAAACGTAGGATTATAATCAAACTAAAAAAATAATTTAACATTAATTAAGATCGCAGGTATAATTATCGTAGAGAAGATTTGACAATTACATTCAAACCTCCCCATTCTCTTTTATTCCTACGGACTGCAGGCTATTTCCACCATTTATGTTGTTATAGTTCTCACTTAAGTCAATACTGTACGACAGACGAATTTCAGAAAACCAAACATTTTAAAGATTCGAAAAATGTGTTCTCGGAATCTTCAGAATCTGTTGTAAACAGTGCCCCTAACGTAGCAACCCCGTCTTAAAATCAGTGATTAGAAGTGACAAGGATAAATATGCTAACGCAGATAAAACGAGGCATGTATCTAACAATGACAATGTAGTGGCCAGTCGCATCCGCCACTTTGTCTCGCAGACGAAATAAAACATTATTACTCACTGGATCCTTCAACAAAACGTCACTAGTTCTTTACTGAGTTGCTTCCAATTAGGCGAACAAGTTTTAACCCTTCCATTTCCTGTTTTTTCTTATGTTTTCTTTCAATATCAGAATGTGAGAATGACAAATCTGCAAAATTAAAATTGTTGGAATCGCAAAATTAAGAAGGGTCTACTCTTTCCTCGGGCCGTGTAGGCTCTTTATTCTTTCCTCAGGACGTGAAGAAGGTACTACTTCCATTTGTGAAGTCTCCAAAAATTTCCTTAAACCTATACGGAGCATTATTCAACATTATTCTCATCTAACCTCCTGCAGAAGTTAACAAATATCAATTTTGTAACATGACAGCGTCGACGATACGGTGATGTCCTTGTTCTAAATACATCTAGAAATAACGCCTCAACTTCCTCACGACCAATAAACGCCTTTGCCTGGCAGTGGCTCAATTATCCCCTATCGTCGAGTAAACCGACACCTGTTACCCGCTGACGGCGCCAATCACTGTCTCGAAGGGGAAGCCGAGAACTTTGCTGCGGAAGGGGAGAACGCCACCGCAGAGGATTCGCTTTCCTCGGAAAGGGATTGGGGAGGCGGGGGGGGCGGAGGCCGGTGTCCTTCCCTCACAATTAGAGGGAGCGGCCACCCGAGATGCGAGGGGCAAAGGGGAACTACCGATCAAACGAAGGGATATTCCCCGTGAATACGAAGATTTCCTGTTTCAGATTGTGGCAACGTTCTCGAGAATTTCATGTATCAGTATAGGACAAAGTGTGAATGCGAGGATTTCGTGTTTCAGATTATGACAATAATCGGGAGAATTTCATATCGGACAAAGTATGAATACGAAAATATCGGGTTTCAGATTATGACAACTTCCTTGAGAATCTCAATTATCAGTAAAATATGAATATGATGATTTTGTGTTTCAGATTATGACGTTCTAGAGAATTTTGTGTATCAGTAAAGGGCAATGTAGTGACGGTAAGTGATACATATTTTGATTTTAAAAAGCAAACACTGTCAGTTCTTAATTTAAGGGAATTGTTTACTTTCATTACTGTATTTAAAAGAACTGAAAAGATCCGAATTAAATAGACATGAAACAGTAGAAATAGTATACAATTTCTACGATCTCTCGTTCGTACTCAATAAGTATAGGAAAATATTTTGTACATTTACATCTTCAAGCAGCCATATCTGTACTGTTAGCTGCCCAATTATTTGAGATTTCTGAGAAAACCATTTTTACCAGACTGGTTTCGTAAAAGTGGACAGACTCGATCATTGACCAATCAAATTCACTAACCATATCACTTCGGCCTTCGTACATAAACAACTATTGTTTTTAATAAAGAATTAGAAAACTTTTGTCATAACACAAAATTCACTCTGTTACATTCAATTTTTTATACTGTTGCAGAAAGAACCTTGTTTCATTATTTCTTGTTATTTGGGAAGTATAATCAACTAAATGTAATTGTGTTAAAATGAATGCGTTAAGGTAATATCGAATGAAATAGCAAGAAAAACAAAGACCAACAGCAATTAACAAAGCGAAAGTGTTTTTTTTTAATTGAACACGAATAATGATATCTCCAAAAGTGTTTGCTCTCACTTCAGTTAGAAGTATTAATAGACAAATTCTTAATATATAGAATACAACAGTTTTTCTTTTAATCAGCTAAGAAGTTTTGTGATTGCTTTCATTTAATTCTTTTGATTCAACCAATTTTCACTTAAAGTGCTTTCTAGCTTTCATTGATGATATCCCCTAACATGAGTTGCATAAAGCAATATAAACAGTCGATTCTCTTTAATTCAAAGCCCAAGGGGAATGAAAAAAATCGAATTATCAAAAGTTCGCATTAACAAAAACGACATTAAAATGCATTTTAAATCATGAAATATATTAAAACTTGCATAAAAGTACACAGTGACGAGTGAATCTTACCTCCAACAAGCCATTACATTATATTTTCTATGATTTTGTCTTCATTTGTAATGAACGTTGTCAAATTGTTGGGCTATATTACATATTCCTTCGCAATTTCACTCTTCTTAATTCTTCTCTCAACCTCCCTTAGGACTTCAACTTCCTTATTTGACGTTAAGCTTTGTACATTCCCCGCTCAGATATGGTGAGTACGAATGTAACACTGCAGGTGCTCTGAAAAACTCTCAAAGCTAACTGACCCTTCTGAAAATTTCTGATTGGTCGGTTAGAGGAGGAGGTTGAGGAGGCTCCCTCCTGACACTCCCTTCTGCCAGAATGCGCTGATGTCTTCGACGGACGTAGCAAGAGAAAGAGACACAGGCACATTTCTAAGAACAAAAACAACAGACGACACTTTTATCCTGCATTAGTTAAATTTTCAGACATATTTACAGCATGAGAACAGACACGTTGCACTGGCGACTTGAATACGACCAACTTGAGCCGATTTGGAATTATCCAAATATATACTTTGAAAATTTGAATTACTCGGACATTTTTCATTGCGTTGCATGTATGAATTTCCAGGAAAACATCCTCTTCACCCTGCGGTTCAAGAGCTAGTAAAAAGTCTCCATCAACGGACGAATAACTTAGTCGTCTGAGAGGTTGATTGATTGTTTTAGTGATTTCGAGCACGTCAACAACCAGGTTCCTTAGCCTCGAAAGTGTAGTGCATGTGTTTTGCTGGGGAAGTGGCCATGATATTTCCCTCACTGTTCGGCGATATACGGCGCCGACCTACTGTCGGCTATCGGGGTTTTCCCAACCATATATCTCCCATCAGCAGGGCAGCGTCCCAGCCAGGACAAGCTCTCAGCTCCCGACCGGTCTCCCGGCATGTGTGCTTGTGTAGTGCATGTTAATATATGTGTCAGGGGAGAGGATACAAGGAAGAGGTTGGAAAGATCGCGTGCGGTCCGTGGCTCATTTAGTAAGGTACTACTCCGGGATTCGCCTGGGGTTGATCGGAGAAACCACGGAAATATACCGATGAGAGCAGCCGGCCGCTAAAATTATCTTCCAGACAGCGTCTGAATTCGCCATAGTTATCCCTTTAGTGTCGAAAATCCACCCTCGGGTCTCGAAACTAGGACCTCCCAGTCAGAGGGACTGCAGTGACATCATTTGATGCTCTGAGCCATATCCCCGGTCCATCTGAGAGACGGACTGCGTCTGCCACAGGGTTAGCCAAAATATCAATTATTCCAATTATCCAACGTCGAATTAAAGAGAGTCAACTATAAGACATTACGGAAATCATTCAACCTAACCCCTTCCCGAAACGTTTCTCAGGCACTTCCTGTTTCCTTTCCGGAAGTGACGTGACGAACGCAGCCTCGGGGCGCCGAACGACGCAGGGACGTGCGAGTGGGCGTGGCGCCGAGTGTCACCACAGTGCGAGCGCTGGCCGTGGACGTCGGGCAGTGCGGCTGGGGCGGGGCAGGGGTGGGGCGGGGCGGGCAGGCTGTGCAGATTGCGCACGCCCGGGGGCCCGGAAGGCGGGAGGGAGGGCGGACGCGACGCAAGTCGCGGCGCTCGCTGCACGGGCCGTGGCGTCGGCGGGGAGAGGCTGTTTACGATGCTCAATTCAGGGAGCAGCTCGGAGATGCTGCCCGCATTGTGCACGCCGGCGCCGAAAAAGGGCTCGGTGGCGCTAAATTAAGCCATCCCCCCGTTAGTTACGCTCCGCCCGCCGCCCGGCCGGCGCTGCGGCTGCGTCTCGCGTCGCGTCAGCGACGCCCACGCGCCTGCGCTTTGGCCCAGGCGCGGCTGCGGCCCGTCCGAAGACGCTTGCAACAGAGCGCCGCCGGCGGTTAGAGGAGCTTCTATATACCTGTTGGGCCATTGTTGAGTAAATACACTCACGAAACATTCCGTACACGTTACTGGCGTCCGGTAGGGAGGTGCTTGGTTCGACCGACGGTGGCAGGATTTTCACACTAGCTGATACTTTATTGGTTCGGCCGCTGACGACGAGATTCTAAGCGGCCGGTTTGCTGCGTAGATTTCCGTGTTATTCCCCGGACAACACAGACGGGAGTGCGGAGCAAGTACTTACAAAGGGCCTCATAGACCAAGGCACAGATATCTTTCCTGCTCTTCTCTTCCTTATTTATACCCCTTGCCCCTTTTTACTTTTCAACATTTACACTTGCATGTCACTACACTAAATAATGCCGTGAGACAGTTGATAGTTGAGCTTGTCCGGCTGGGGCGGTGCGTGGTGGGAATACTGTTTGGGGAAATTCCTCTAGTGAAGTGTCGGTCGGGCGCCAGATCGGATAATCAGCGGGGAATATAATTGGCCACGTGGGCAAGGAAACACGCATTGAGTATAATGACTTAGGCAGTTGACGCGCCCGGGAAACGCGAAATTATTAAATCTTCAATCACCATACGTATGTAATACCAACAAACTTTTTTTGCGTGCATGTTTCCTGTGTTTACGATGACTGTAGCGGCTAGGATAATTCTGGCGTCTGTATCCGTTGCCTGAGCAGGCATCTTTGATTGAGGTGGTCTTAAATGAGAGTACCGATTTATTTCAGCTATCTTGAAATCTTGGTGTAAGTATAAAGATCTAGGTATAGCATCATTAGAAAATCATATTATGGACGAGTGATAAATGCCCTGCTTTTCCTGTACAATTATACAGAGAATGTTGCATAAAAATGCTTTGATTTTTACATACAGGCAGACAGGTCAAAAATTGTAAATCACACTTTCTTGCAAGCAAAAAAACCGACGAACAGTTTAAATTCTTGTAGAAGTTGTTTAAGAGATGTTTTGAAGTTCTTATGGTAAATATCATGATTTAATCAAAGTTTTACTGTAAGAAGAAAGATGCTTTCACCGAAGTTACTGACTAATAGTTTTAGATTTGGCTGTTTTGTAACAGTCTGAGAATTCTGCATTTACAAAAATTCTAAGATTTCTTTATGAGGGATAAGAAAACGCATTGTCACGGATTTAGCTCAGTGTATTATTAGCCTCCCAAGCAAATTATGATTCTTTCGTAAAGACATTCAGAGACTAAAGCATTCGATCGTTTAACAATATTTCAAGAGAATTACGGACATCCTTATCTTAGCGTTCATATAGACAATATATTTTAGTACATAGTATGAGAATCAGTGGGCAGTTTGAAATGGTTTGAGAACATTAAACTTTCTATTATTCCTAGAATATCTTTTGCCAGTTGATGTTGAAGCGGAGCTGCTTCTGTTTCTCATATTAATTACAGGAAAAACAACGGTAGTTTTGGAGTACTTGACTGCAAGAAGTCGAAGGACTAAAAGGATGAAACGAAGTGAAGCTTTGCTATAAAAAGCCGTAGAATTTGGAAGATAATTCCAGAAGAAAATGTCCTAGACAAAAGAGTGCTAAGAGATAGAGTGCTAAGAGTAGAGTGCTAAGAGTAAGGTGCTAAGAGTAA
This sequence comes from Gryllus bimaculatus, assembly GCA_017312745.1. Taxonomy (NCBI): domain Eukaryota; kingdom Metazoa; phylum Arthropoda; class Insecta; order Orthoptera; family Gryllidae; genus Gryllus; species Gryllus bimaculatus. The sequence goes on from BOPP01000031.1 coordinate 7,592,902, forward strand.
GAGTGCTACGGAGTAAGAAGTGCAAAGAGTAAGAGGTGTAAGAGTAAGAGTTGCTAGAGTAAGAAGTGCTAAAGAGTAAAGTGTAAGAGTAAGAGTGCTTAGAGTAAGAGTGCTTAGAGTAGAGTGCTAGAGTAAGAGTGCTAAGGGAAGAAGTGTCTAAGAGTAAAGAGTGCTAAGAGTAAGAGTGCTAGAAGTAAGAGTGCTAAGAGTAAGAGTGCTAAAAGAGGTAAGAGGTGCTAAGGTGAAGAGTGCTAAAGAGTAAGAGTGCAGAGTAAGAAGTGCTAAGAGTAAGAAGTGCTAAGAGAAGAGTGCTAAGAGTAAGAGTGCTAAGAGTAAGAGTGCTAAGAGAAAGAGTGCTAAGAGTAAGAGTGTAAGAGTAAGAAGGCTAAGAGTAGAGAGTAGAGTAAGAGAGCTAAGAGTAAGAGAGCTAGAGTAAGGATGAGCTAAGAGTAAGAGAGTAAGACTAGAGGGCTAAGAGTAGAGTGCTAAGATCTTTTAAAAAAGTCGACCCGTTATAAACGCCACATTATTTGGGCTCCAAATTAGCTTGTAATATTAACTGCTATATAGGAAGTGTATATACGAAGTGTAAACAGTTATTTACATATAAGAATTCAAAATATTGAGTTTCTTGATGAGAAATACAAATATTTAATGGCGAACAGCTATTCTTGAGGCATGCCATCGCTTGAGCGTCGCTTTGTGTCGTAAGTGAAGGATGGCCTAGAGTTAGTATTCAGTCGTACGCGCAATAAAGAGCATAACCGGATAGAGGCAATAAAATAGTTGATATTCAGTCAACATCGAAGGATTGGTTATTTTGTAATTTTTTAGGCCTGATTCTCGCTTCATATAAGTATACACGCTCTTGGGGTGAGTCTACACTACATAGTTTTTTTAATTTCGGTGCATATTTGGAAATTGTAATACAAGCATTTTATTTTTTAACAGCATTTTTATTTAAATAATGGTACCTCGCCCGAATAAATTTCGGAAATGAAAAGCCTGATAGATTTAATCATGATGATTAAGTTCTATGGTATTTTAGTGAAAAGCCACCAGTGGAAACGGGCAGCTGGCGAGTTGAAGTAGAGGCGTTGTCAGCTGCGCGGAGGCATGTGGCAGATCAGGAACTTGTGCGACCTTATGAGCAATGCAGATGCATATTAGTAACAGCAAGTTTGGTACAAGTTGATGTATGAGAGAGTATTTTTTGTCACTGAAGGTGCGTGCACATCTAAGTAACACACAAAACACTATTTGAGACAGTGAATGAGACTTTGGATGATTATTTTGCTCGTCAAAAGGATCGATCATTATAAATTAAACTCGAGAATGATTTAGACGTCAAATGAGCCTTATTAGTATTATTTTTTATCGCTTTTTTAGCCATGTGTCTATTCAGTGACGCCCATCCGGCATTTCAAATGTTTTTTTCAAAGTGTGTCTGTATTTTGATAATGGAATTTCCCGGTCTCTGGCTGGGGAGATGGTACGCCCAGTGTGTTCCCGTCAGTATGAGAAGGCACATTCAGATATCTCGGCTACAAGATAGCCGGTTTTGTTGGTATGTATGCACTTTGCGCGAAAGCGTGACGTGGGCTCAGGCTACCGGAAGTATTGCTCGGGCTGAGTTAAAAGGGTAGGTGTAAGTTAGCAGTAAATTCCAGCCGTATTCTATCTTTCAATTGAGAAGTGATTTTCTCGATCGTCATACTCACATATATGGACATTGCAGGAAATGACACTATAGTTTGGCTGACGGGAATCGAACGGGAGGCCGCGTTTGTGGAAAAGAACATGAAACAGTAGCCACGAGCTAGTAGTGTTGGTGGAAGATATGTACGTTGATAGTGAGAAAAATGCCGTTTATGATAGGATGGATTATTGGGCTCTTCTAAATAATATTGTATCATTTCCATGATTTTCGCATTCCCCCTGGTTGGCTGAATGGATTGAGCATGTGACAGTGTCTGTAGTGTGGGACTTTTTGCAGCTTTCTAGATGGCCACACACTTGAACCATCGGAAAAATGATAAAATGGTGATTGCTTGACTTGAGTTACTCCAGGAGTAGATTGGTGTAAATAGTAGTCGCGTGCGATGACTCGCGTACAACTTCTGACCGTGATATTTGTGGTTTCGAGCACTGTAAACGTTTTCTGAGATTGTGGTTTTGAATTCGAAGTGTTTTGTATTGAACCTCTGTAAAAGTGAAAGACTAACATGTAAATATAAGAGGAGAAAGAGGAAATGCATTGATGTTTTCGGAAGAGAGTGAGGCTTTTAATGGGGAGAAGAGAACGAAGACGAAGGATGGCGGATGAATATTACTAGAATAGAGACGTCGATTGTGAAAGCACTGAAGACGATTAAATAAGACTATGAAATGGCATTATAACTAGAATAGAAGTTTGTGGTAATTCGACAGTCAATTGGAATAAATTGCAACGCATGCTTCAAAATTCGAGCACAAAGCAGATAATAGCATTATCATGTTAATGATTCTGTGTTGAATTTCTGCTGAATATTTCCTGAGCATGTACAGAGAAAGATATGAATCATTCTTCCAAAAAATGTAATACAAATTTACAATGAAGTATTGAAACTCTGTGAATTTATTATTTGAGGGGGTATCAAGCTTCACGGTAGATCACATCGACATCTGAAAACAGAGTAGTTGTATTGAAGGCAATCGTGTAACAAAAAGCAGAACTAGGTAAACTGGGGTTGTGGGTGGCTCAGAACGATACATGGAATTATTAAGATGCTTTTGTGCACACTAAAACATTAGTTCAGATAAAGCATACAGAATTATTTTTTGTGAAAAGGCAGGTTTATAAGTGTTACAGAAGGTATATATATGATACGTTTCAAAAAGAATATACTCGTTTTTATAAATATATCTTTATTTAAAGCAAAATAACTAATTGCATGAAGCTTATGTGATTGTAATACGCAACAGTTCAAGTAAATAGTAATAGTTGCAACTAATTACTCGGCTTTAAGTATATTAAGACTCAAGGAAAAGGGATATTGTTCTCCGTTAGAAATTGCTAGTATTTCACCCAAATAACGAATGAATTTTTTAAACAGACAAAACAGAGCAATAATTTGGTCTTTCAACGATTTTCCCTGTGCGTGACAAAATGTGTTTTTAAGTATAAATTTGAAAATAAAATTTTAATATAATATAAATATTTGTAAGTTTATACCTAAATTCACATCTCGGTTGAATTGACATAAAACATCATGCAAAATATTTTGGTACGAAGGGATTACTTAGTTTCTATATGAGAGGTTTGCGCTATATTTCCTCGCTTAGCTTGCGTGACACCCTTTGTATTTGGGGGTGGGAGAGAGGGAGTCAGGAAATGTTCCCCAGGCGGACTTACCCAGGCAGGCAAGTAGTTGTGCGAGAAATTTGAGAGCTACTAATGTCCAACTGCTTTGATTTTTAGTAATTCACGGACGGTCAACTGGCTATATCATTAGTCCGGTTAAGTGCTGCATGTTTTTTCTGGAGGAGGCAGAGTTTAACACTCTGGATGGAAGGATCCGGAGACCTATCGTCAGCATAGCGGGTCCACACAGATTTTCCACCGAGCGTGGGCACCGCCCTTCGCGGGAAGATTGCGTCCTATAGTCCCGGATGTGGTAGGTAGTGTGAATTGATTAGTGTAAATGGTATAAAAAGGTGATGAATTCAGACAAACGAGAGGAGGAAGATCGGCACGGGTCAGTTTGGCCCGTTTTGTTAGAATCTGCTAGGCATTCCTATGTTCGGCAGACCGCGCGGACGATCAGAGCAGCGGCGAGCACACTATCTACAGAAAGCGATTGAAGCGAGCTGACAAGCTAAGTTGGGAAAAAATCCCCTGCCGGGAAAACCAGTCAGGTTAGAGAATTGGATTATCGGCCAAGGTACTGCACAAGGACATAAGTTGATGCACCTGAGCCACATTCTCCCAACATAATGTTAAGAAAACTCATTAATATAAATATTGCTTATAAATTCAAAACTATTTAAAAAATAGATCAACTTATAAAGCAGTTATTTTACACGTATTTATGTGGTTAACTGTTGTCCGATTCGATTTATTCATTTTGTTCGCTCGTAACTAGAACGCGCACTGCATAAAATAAGCCCGGATGCAACGGAATCAAGTTCGTCAACATGCGTTCACCGCCCGGTGTCGAGAGACGCGCCCCGCCATACGGCATCGGCGAGCGGGGGCCGGAAGGGGCAGACCGCGCGGGTTTTGCGAAATCCGAGATCGAGTTCGACAGATACGTCGGGGTGCCCCCGGAAGTTTTAGAAACGGAGGGTGGACGCAAGGCAACTGGAGAGGAGCCGGCAGGAGCAGGAGGCCCACGCGGGTGCGTGGGCGGGGGAGGGGGCGAGGAAGGGGGGAAGGGGTTCGGGAACTTCCGAAACATTTTGGCGTGTATAATAATAGTATGGGCGGCGCGGCCGGATGTGCCTGGAATGAAGTGCGTCGGGTCGGTCGGCGGGGAAAAGCGCGGGGGACAGCGAGAGGCATGGGCGCGACGATAAAACATAGAAAAAGAAAATACGGTCGATGTGCGGTGAGATAAAAAAAGAAGAATGGGGGAAATGCGTAGACAATATGAGTTAAAAATGAAAAATTCTAGTCGTCCTGCATGGCGATTTGGCATTTTTTTGGTCACGTGAAGCATTTTTTGCCGAAGTTCGGGACGTCGATGCGTCGGGAGTCGGACGTTTTTTCGTCTGATGTGGCCGGATTCGTTAAAGACAGTGATGGTAATCGAATGATTTTTTACGATGGCAGGAAACATCGATGTCAGACGAAGATCTGTTTGTTCTGATTTTGTCCGTAGTGAACGACGATCGAAAAAAATTTGCGGCCCAAATTGGCTTCACTGGTGTTGCACCTAAAGGCGTACGGAAGCGCAGCGCCTCAGTCCGGAAGTACTAGCGCCTAAGTCAAATTTGCGGTTGCAAATCCTGCACAGGTGGGAAGTCGTCCTTGTTTTCCGCGGTGCTAGTTGGGAAGCGCCTCGGATTCTGTGGTTCTCTTGGGTTACGAAGGGTAGTCTAGTCTAGTGTATGGTTTCGATAGACTTATTGAGTTTTCGGGGTAATGCTTGAGTGATAAGAAAGTCATAACAAGAAGGAAGAGAGAGATAGTACGTACAGAGGCAGGTCGTGAGAATTAGAAAAGAAGGTTGGAGCTGAAGATGGGATAATGTATGTTACTGATACCTATAGCGAATAGCCTATTAATGTTGTACATTGTATACAAAATGGATGGATAAAGTTGGAAGTAGGAACATTGAAAATATCTTCGGATTCAGCTGGTTGAGGTGGTAGGGGGTTGACATACTGAAAGTGGCGAGAATATAGATATTTAAGTTGATTAACAGATATCATGATTTGCAAGTAGTAAGTTTCTTCTAAGGCTAGTAGAGACAACGTGTGTAAGTATCGTTATCGCTGTCTCCAGGTGTAATTTTTCTGTTTAAAGATGCCACTAACTAACCAATCTTTCCATACATACAGGTTGACATTTGCCTTTGCATTTGGGTTGATAAAACGGAGGCTTCAGTCTTGACCTTCGCGATTTACTAAATACATTTCATTATGTAACATTAATATTTATACAAAATTCTTATCATGACCTCGATCGATCACCGGCTTACTTAGGCAGCATGTGCCGTTAGTCAGACGGATGAATGTCGGATATCATCATTCATCGTGATAAAACTCTTTATTCAAGTCAATGACCTATTCTCAAATTAGTCATATTTCGAATTTTGCCATAAATTGTTTTTCAGAAAAGGAAGGTGAAAAGTAAGTTTTTAGGGGATGGAAGAAAGAAAGAGAAAAAGCAAGGTAAAATGAGGAAAGATATGTTTTTGTATTTTGTAATACGATTAACTATTGTCATTTAAGATTAAAGATTTTGAATTTTCAAAAACTTTAACATGTTTAAAATGTTAATTATGTTTTGGATATTTTTCATCACTGCTACGTTTTCCATTTGGCAATTTTGGGTTTAATGTAACTAATTGGATAGAAACATTTTTTGTGTCATTGTTGAATACGTACGATAAATGTTTGAAATGAGAATTACACATTTCATTTTCTTGTGCAATTTATTGTACAAATTTTAAGAACTATTCATTAGGCAGGTAAAGTTTTTAAAGGTAATACTATTACTGCTAATTACGTAATCAATTATTGTAAATTAATCTATTACATGTTTACTATACAAAATGGATGGAAATAAGTCGAAGTAGAACAGCTTGAAACGTTCTTCGGACTTATTTGAGTGAGTTGGATGGCTTCCGAAAAATGAATATAAGGCAAAAGATACAAACGAGTTTTGGAGTATTTTGAATTTGTTTTACAATTATTTTTACCAAGAAAGCCATATCGAAATGATTTCGCTCATCGAAGGGTTCATTGGAACGTTACTAGTACTTAGGTGACAATGCGAGTTTTACGTCATGTAGAGAGAGTACATTCCTCATTGTTCGAAACCGAATTGTACTCATTGACGTAGCTCATCAACGCGAACCTGGTGGTGCACACGCCTTTATGAGCGGTATGAATGATTCAGCGGTAATCACTGTGAGCATCGGCTTAGTTTCTCGAGCCGAAACGCCGCTTTTACATGCGCATCTGTGGGCGATTCCAAACGCAGATCTTTGTGGATGTCTCCGTATGTGTTTCTACGCTGTACAAAACGACTCACATGATAAACATTATCTTACGTAGCCGTGAACCGTGATGTTGGCGAATTGGACAATCGTCATCAAATTTTAACGCTTGACCACATTAGCTTTTGTTTAAAATTACGTAATCTCTATTTGAAAAGTTTATGTTTATTCTAATGTTTTGTTATGCAGAAATTCTGCCTTTAAAGGTGGGTGTGCACGCAGGTATCGTTGCCGATCCCCCGCCCGCGAGCAATGAACTTCCGCAACAAGTGAGATTGGTAAGGCGATTTCACAGTAAGATTTCTTACAGAATTTGAAATTTATAGTAAGAATTCTCTTGCAGATTTTAGTCTTTGAAATGAAGAATTCAACTCTTACTCTTCTGCAGTTTTTTAAATAAAAATTCGCATTGCTTGTTACCTCTATTTTGAAATTTTTATAGACTTTCATAAATTTTACCCTCATATCAATAAAGACTATTTTTAAGTAAATATAAACATAATATTAAACATTATGTAACAGTAAAAATTAAAATAAATGTTTTTGGGCATTTAATTCTTTTTCATCGCATTTTTTAATCTATATTTTAAGATAACCACTACGACACGAAAAATGTGTGAGCTCAAGAATTATTCAGTTTTTTTAGATAATTTTAGGGACGAGCAGAGTATAAGATGGGAGCGGAGACCAGTATGAGGACGAATGGTGTGGGGTAGCGCCATTGTTTAAAGCATGTTGTCCGGGAGCGTTTGCATAGACGGGGAAACATGAACAGGATCTTCAGCGGCCGGCATGGTTGACTTCCCAATGCTATGTAGGTGTGAAAAGTCCGCGAACTTGCGCCCATAAACTCTACGCCTCTACGATGTCCGATTGAGACGTACTTGCCTCTGACACTAATAACTTCTGGTCCGAGGGGAGGGGTGGTAGCATTTGGCACAGTTGACAATCATCCCAGGCCTGCTCATTATCACCATGATCATGATGACCTCTGTAAACCATTGACGTATATGTATGGAAGAAATTTTCTGAAGCTTAACCTTTGAA
>BOPP01000031.1:7600680-7617395 GCA_017312745.1 Gryllus bimaculatus
CTCTCGCCGTCGCGTCGCGACGCCCCGCGCTGCGCTGGCCCAGGCGGCGCTGCGGGCCCCGTCCCACAGCACCCTTCGCACAGACGCCGCCGCCGCCGCCGCGTAGAGAGATCTTCTCATTAACTGTTGGGCCAATTGTTGAGTAATACACTCACGACCATTCCCGTACACGTCCTGCGCGTACCGGATCGGGAGGTGCTTGGGTTCGAACCCGACGGTGGCAGGATTTTCAACACTAGCTAGATAGCTTTATTGGATTCAGCCGCTGACGACGAGAATTCTAGCGGCCGGTTGCTCGGTAGATTTCCGTGTATTCTCCGAACAACACCAGACGAGTGCCGGAGCAGTACTCTTACAAACGGGCCATAGACCGCGCACGATCTTTCCTGCCTCTTCCTCTTCCTTATCTTATCCTTGCCCCTTACTTCATACATTTACACTTGCATGCACTACACTACCACATAATCCGGGAGACCAGTTGATAGCTTAGAGCTTGTCCCGGCTGGGGCGGTGCCCCGCTGGTGGGAAATACCTGTTTGGGGAAATCCCCTCTAGCTGAAGTGTCGGTCGGCGCCAGATCGCATCATCCAGCGGGGGAATATCATTGCCACGTGCCAAGGAAAAACACGCACTTACGTAACTAATGACCTTAGCAGTTGACGCGCCCGGGAACACGAAATTATTAATTCTTCAATCAACCATACCGTATGTACTACAAAAACAAACTTTTTTTGCGTGCTCGTCTTCTGTAGATTACGCATGACTGTACCGGCTAGGATAATTCTGCGTCTGTTCCGTTGCCTGAGCAGCATCTTTGATTGAGTGGTCTTAAGATGAGAGTACCGACTTTCATATTCTCAGCTATCTTGAAATCTTGGTGTATAAAAAGATCCTAGGTATAGCACTCATTAGAAAACATCATATATGGTACGAGTGATAAATGCCCTGCTTTTCCTGTACATTATACAGAGAACATTTAGCATAAAAATGCTTTCATTATCTACATACAGGCAGACAGGTCAAAAAATTGTAAACTACACTTTCTTGCAAGCAAAAAAACCGACGAACAGTTTAAATTCTTGTAGAAGTTGTTTAAGAGATGTTTTGAAGTTCTTATGGTAAATATCATGATTTAATCAAAGTTTTACTGTAAGAAGAAAGATGCTTTCACCGAAGTTACTGACTAATAGTTTTAGATTTGGCTGTTTTGTAACAGTCTGAGAATTCTGCATTTACAAAAATTCTAAGATTTCTTTATGAGGGATAAGAAGAAACGCATTTCCGATTTAGCTCAGTGTATTTAGCCTCCAAGCAAATTATGATTCTTTCGTAAAGACCTTCAGACTAAAACATTCGATCGTTTCAAATATTTCAAGAAAATTACGGACATCCTTTCTTACGTTCATATAGAAACAATATATTTGAGTACAATAGTACTGAAGAAATCAGTGGCAGTTTGAATGGTTTGAGAACACTTAAACTTTCTATTTCATTCCTGGAATATCTCTTGCCGTTGATGTTGTAGCCGAAGGCTGCTCTGTTTCTCATCACTAATTACAAAGGAAACAACAACGGTAGTTTTGAAGCTACTAGAACTGCAAGAAGCCGAAGGACTAAAAGGACTGAAACGAAGTGAAGTTTCTGCTATACCGTAGAATTTGGAAGATAATTCAAGAAGAAAAGTGTCCACTAACAAAAGAGTGCTAAGAGTAAGAGTGCTAAGAGTAAGAGTGAATTTTTAAAGTCACATTTTATACGACGCTAGATGGTGTATGTTGGTGGGCGTTCCTCTTAGGAACGGTGCTGAACAAAGCTCACTTACTAATGAATTGTCCCTGTCACAATGAATACCATGCTCACAACATTCAGGCAACCAGCAGATCAAATGACGACGAAAATGCATTAGTTCTGATGAATTACACTTTGGATACGATATGATAAAAGACTAGTTATTAGCAAGAGGCGCCAAACTGAATTATCCCTCTTTCACGAAAAAACCACTTCATATCTGTAGATATAACGGCCTTTTTGTGACTCTATCTTCCCGACAGGTTAGAGTATATCATCAGTCAATTACAAATCTGAACTAGCTCGTGTATGTTGGTGGCATGTGTTCGTTTTTTCCACAAAAGACGGCTCCGGTGTCGATTCCCGTGAGCCAAAATATAGTGTTTACATTTCCTTGGCAATTCCAGTAATATGTTGATGTAAGGTGACGATGAAGAAAATCATGCTTCTCAGATTGAGGAGATTAGAATAGCGGCGTGGGGATAGTTAAGTGCTAACTACACTAAACCTTTTACTCATGGCCGGAGGCAAGTAGGATTGCGGTAGGACTGAGCCACGTTTCGGGGCTTTTTTCGGCAAAGTGCATAAGGTTTTAAACCAATAAACAAACCGCTTTTGGGCCGGTATAATGCTGAAGTGGTGCTTATCGAGATCGACGGAGACGACCTGCGTGAATTCCGAGCAGAGAGGACGAGATGTCATTATCAAATACGACGAGCTTTGAATAACATTTGGTGAAATGGCGGATGGGGGTGCACGTGGGAAGAAGCCTACATGGCTAAAAAAGGCGATAAAAATAAGTACTAAGTAAGGCTCATTTTGCAGTCTCTAAATTCATTCTCGAGTTTAATATACTGATGGTCGGATACCGGTTTGAACGAGCAAAATATCATCAAAGTCTATTCCCGTGTCGGAAATAGGTGTTTTGTGGTGTTTACTTAGATGTGCACGCACTTCAGTGGACATAAAATATCTCTCATACATGAATTGACGACTTGCGTGGTTTACTAATATGGATCTGCATTTGCTCATAGCGGTCGTCACGAAGTTAGTACTGGCCCAATGGGCTCTGGGAGGCGAGGAACGCCTCTACGTTCAACTGGGGCGCAGCTGCCGTTTTCGACTGGTGGTTTTTCTAGGTAGATAACATAGAAGTTAATTCATCAGTGATTAATTATCGAGGTTTTCATTTCGAAGATATTTTATTCCTGGCGAAGTTTAACGCTATTGATTAAAATAAAATGGTTAAAAATAAAATCTTGTTTTATTAGAATTTTCAATATGCACGAATTAAAAGAAAACTATGTAGACTACACAAATGAGGGTGTATATATATAGCAGCGAGAAATCACAGAAATTACAAAATGGAAGCATTTCGAATTTTGAATGAAATTTGAACTATTTTTTAAGCCTATTTCGTTTATGCTCTTTTTGGCGCGTACTGCGACTGATACTAATTCTTGCGCGAGTGCTTTCACTGTTACGGACACAGCTAGCGTCAAGCGATGGGCTATGCTCAAGGAAGTAGTGTTCGCATTAAATATTTGTATTTGGTTAAGGAACATGCAATTATTTTGGAATTCTTGATATGTAATACTGTTGAGTCTTCGTATATTACAGCTGTCCTTATATTAGCAGGTATTAGTTACTAGTTAATTTTGGAGCGCAGAATAGATGTTGCTGTTTATAACGAGTACTTTGTCTTAGATTAAGACTCCTTAGCACTCTTACATCTTAGATGCTCTTAGTTTAGTCTCTTATCTTAGCTTCTTACTCTTAGCTCTTTACTCTTAGCTCTCTTACATTTAGCTCTCTTACTCTTAAGCCGCTCTTACTCTTAGCAACTCTTAACTCTTAGCTTGCTGTGTCTTAGACACTCTTACTTAGCATCTTACTCTTAGCACTCTTTGACTCTTAGCTTTATCTTAGCACTTTACTCTTGATCTTATCTTGCTACTCTTACTCTTAGATCCCTTATAGCTTAGCATCACGCTTACATATCTAAGTAGACGTGCTTTAAGGAGGTTGAGACTCCATAGTTTGCTATTATCGAGTAGGGGTGTACATATGTGAAAGAGTGCTAAGAGATCATGGAGTGCTAGAGTCTGAGTGCTAAGAGTAGGTAAGAGTGTCTACTGTAGCTCCTTAAGGCGCTTGTCTGCACTTTAGGACTAGCCAGTGGGTGAATACAAGTGGCAGTGATCTTAGAGTGTAAGCAGTGGTGATGAACTCTTTGACTTGAGGCTCTTAATCATTAGCAGTCTGTACTCTAAAAGCACTGCTCTACTCATAAGACTCTTTACTCTTAAGCAGGACTAGCTAGAGGCGGTTTTGTAAGAGTAAAATGGGCTTAAGACTGTAAAGAAGGCTTCGGGCTAAGAGTAAGAGTGTAAGACAGTTAGAAGGCTAGAGGTAAGAGAGCTAAGAGGTAAGAGCTTACTAAGAGGTATAGGGAGGGTTTAGAAGAGGGTCAGACTGCTTACTAGAACGCGTTTAAGCACTCGCTTACTGGGCTCTAGTAACAGACGGTTAGCCCTTAGAAGACGGTCTTAGCTACTCAGGAGGCGGGACTAGTTGAGAGAAAATAAGAGGCGGGAGAAAAAAGGATGGAGAGAAAAAAGGATAGGTGAAGGGCGAAGACTGTCATTAGCATGTAGGCCAACTTTACTTAATACCGTTAAAGCATCTACTGCCTCTTAGCAGCTCAGTGGCTAGACCTGACTCTTAGACTCTCTTTGTTAGTGGACAATTTTTCTCTGAGATTATCTTCAAATTCATACGGTATTGAGGAGCTTCAACCTTCGTTTTCAGTCGCTGTTTATAAGTCTTCGATTCTTCGAGTTAAGGTAACTAAAAACTCGCGTTGATTCGTTTTCCTTTGTAATTAATGATTGAGAACAGAGAGCCCCGGCTTCACAATTAACGAGCAAGAGATATTCTTAGGATGAATAGAAGTTTAGTGTTCTCAAACAGTTCAAGACTCGCATGATTTTTCAGAACTAATTGGTACTCAAATTATTGTTTTATATTGCGACGTGTAAGAAAAGATGTCGTAAATTTTATCTTGAACCTTATTTCGAACGAGTGGAATGTTCTTCAGTCTGGAAGGTCTTTAGAAACGAATCATAATTTGCTTGAGGCTAATCATACACTGAGCTAAATCGGAATATGCGTTCTTCTTCGTCCTTAAAGAACTTCTTGAGATTTGTAAATGCAGCGGAATTCAACTGTATAAAATCAGCAAATCTAAGAACTATTAGGGGTCATTATTTCGGTGAAACGATTTTTGTTTTTTCTTACACTTAGAACTTTGATTTAAATCATGATGATTACGAAAATCATTCCAAAACATTCTTACAATTTTAAGAAGAATTTAAACTGTCGTCGGGTGTGTTTTTGGCTTGCAAGAAAAGTGTAGTTTACATATTTTTTGCTTGTCTGCTGTATGTAGATAACTGAAAGCATTGTTTATGTAATGTTCTATGTATAATGTATACGGAAGCAGGGCATTTATCCTGTAGCATATATGAATGGTTTTCTACCATGAGTGCTTATACTAGGAATCTTTTTTATTACCAGCTTTCAAGATAGGCTGCAGAATACTGAAGTGCGGTATCTCATCTTTAGCCCGACTCAATCAAAGATTCTGTCGGGCCAACGGGAACAGAACAGCAGAATGGAATCCTAGCGGTACAGTCATGCGTAATCTACAGAAGATGAGCACGCCAAGTAAAAAGTTGTTTTTGTGGTCATCCAGGTATGAGTTGATTGAAGATTAATAATTTCGTGGTTCCCGGGCGGTCAGTGGTAAGGTCATTAGTTACGTAACGTGCGTGTTTTTCCCTTGGCCGTGGCATGATTTCCACCCGCTGGATGATGCGATCCTGGCGCCAGACCGACATATAAGCTGAGAGGCGGATTTCTCCAAGACAGGTATTCTCCCAGCGGGGCCACCGCTCAGCGGGACAAGCTTCTAAGTCTATCAGATGGTCCTCCGGTTATGGTGGTTAGTGTAGTGATGCAATAGTGTACAATAGTATGAAGAGTAAGGGGCAAGGATAAGATAGAGGAAGAGAGAGAGGAGGAAAGATCGCGTGCGCGGATCTATGGCGTTTTGGTAAAGAGTACTGTCCGCCACTCGTCTGTGTGGTTTTTCGGACAGTATACACGGAATATCTAGCGCAGCACGGCCGTAGAATTCTCGTGGTCATGCGGTGATATCCAAGTAAAGCTTATCTAAGCTAAGTGTTGAAATTCCTGCCCGAGCAGTCGGGTTTGAACCGAAGCACTCTCTCCGATCCGGTACGCGCAGGACACGTTGGTAGGGAATGGTCGTGAGTGTATTACTAACAATCTGGCCAACAGTTTAATGAGGAAGATTTTCTACGAGGCGGCGGCCGGGGGCGTGGTCTCTGCTGCGAAGGGTGCTGCTCGGCGACGGGGCCGCAGCGCGGCTGGGCCGCGCAGCGCTGGGCGTCGCGACCGCGAGACAGGCGAGACGCAGCGCCGGGGCGGCGCGGGCGGGGCGGGCGGGAGCGGGTAAGCAGACGGACTTGGCTCTATAGGCGCACGCGAGCCCCCTCTTGTTTCGGGGCGCGGGCCGTGGCACAGTCCGCCGGGGCGGACCATTCCGCTAGCTCCCTGACATATAGCGTGCGGTACACGCCTCCTCCCGCCGACGCAGGCGCGTGCAGCCGAGCGTCGCGACCGACGTCGTCGCGTCGCTCCCTCCGGCTTCCGCGTTCGCCCCCCGGGCGGCAAATACTGACAACAGCCGGCGCGCCACAGCCACCCTGACCGCGAAGCCCGACTGCGCGAGTGCAGCGGCAGGGGCTCGCGTGACAACCTCCGGGCACGCCCCATCGCACGTCCGTGTGTCGTTCGGACGCTGGACGGGCTGCATGTCGTCCAGTCACGGAAAGAGGGAAGGAACGATGCCCTGGAACGGTTCGGGAGGGGTTACGGCATTTGAATGATTGGTCGTCTGTCTTATAGTTGGATCTACTTTAGATTTCGACGTTGGATAAATTTCGAGAATAATATGGATATTATTGCGCTACCCTGATGGCAGCACAGCGGTCGGTCTCTTGATTGTACCGGGACGGAGATGGTTAGAGGCATCAAACTCGAACTGTACTGCCAGTACTCTTGACTGTGGAATGCTCAATTGCGTTACGTAGACCGCCGCGTGGCAGGGATTTTTTCGCCTACTAGAAGGATACCAAACTATGTCGATTTCAGCATGCTGTTGGGCACAGAATTTTAGGCCGGACCCGGCTTGCTTTCTGATGCTATATTATATGGTTTTCCCCGATACCCCAGGAAATGAGAGTGTACTTACGAATGGGAGGACCGGTAGCAATTTTCCTTGTCATTCCTGTTTCCTCTCCATTGCACCTATAGTAACATGCAGCTACAAAGCACATGCGCGAGGAACCATTCGGAGCCTGCATTAGCATTGGCTCCTTCGGCCTGGAGGCTGCTTCCTGCTCGTATCGGGAGATGTATGGCTTGGGAAAAACCGATAGCCGACGTAGGTTCGGCGCGTTATCGACGAACAGCTGGAGGGAATATCATGGCCACTTCCCAGCAAACACATTGCACTTACACTTTCGAGGCTAAGGAACCCTGGGTCTGTTGGACGTGCTCGAAATCAATACAAGACAATGCCTGAATCAACGCTCTGCAGGACGCAATAAGCTTATTCGTCCGTTGATCGGAGACTTTTGTACTAGCTCTTGTCACGAGAGATGAGCGGATGTTTTCCTTGCAAATTCATAATTCTTGCAATGCGCAATGAAACTGTCGAGTAGAATATCAAATTTTAAAGTATCTTATATGGATAATTCAAATTCTGGCAAATGTTGGTCGTATTCAGTCGGCAGTAGTCGTCTGTTCTCATGCGTGTTAAACTATGTCCGAATCTTAACATAATGCGGGATGAAGTGTGTCGCGTATGTTTTTGTTCCTAGAATGTGGCCGTGGTGGTCTCTTTCGTCTTAGCTACGTCGCGTCGAGACATCAGCGCTTCTGGGCAGGAACGGGACGTGAGTCCAGGAGGGCAGGATCCTTCACTCCTCTCGTAACGAGCAATCAGAAAGCACCGAGGATTTTAGAAGCGGTCAGTTGCTTTGAGAGTTTTTTCAGAGCACTGCAGTGTTACTTTGTAGGGCTCACCATATCTGAGGCGGGGAAGATAGCAAGCTTAGTCAAATAGAGGAAGTTGATAGTTAAGGAGGTTGAGAGGAAGAATAAGAAGAGTGCAAATTGCGAAGGAATATGTAGATTGCCAACATATTTGACAACGTTCATTCAATGAAGACAAATATAGAAAAGTATATGTAATAGGTTCGTTGGATGGTAAGATTCTCTGTCATCGTGTACTTTTATGCAAGTTTTTAATATATTTCATGATTTAAAATTGCAATTTTATGTGTTTTTGGTTAATGGGAATTTTGATAATTGATTTTTTTCATTCCTTGGATTTGAATTAAAGAGATCGCCTGTTTATATTGTTTATGCAACTCATGTTCAGGGATATCATTCAATGAAAGCTAACGAAGCATTTAGTGAAAATGGTTGAATCAAAACGAATTAAATGAATGAATCACAACAACTTTCTTATGCTGATTCATAAAGATAAACTGTTGCTATTTCCTTATATAATTAAGATTTGCTCTATTTCCTCTAACTGAAAGTGAGAGAAACCCTTCTTGGAGTTCATTATTCGTGTTTCAAGCTTAAAAAAAAAAACTTTTCGCCTTTGTATAATTGCTGTCGTGGTACTTTTGTATTTTCGAGACTATCTCTCGACTTCGGATATTATTAAGCAGTTCATTTAGTAACACAAGGCTTCACGCATTGGGGTTCACTTATATTCCCAAATAAACCACGTTACATGGATGAAAAAGAACGCGTTGCTTATGGGACGGTTAAATTGGATGTACAGAGTGAATTTTGTGTTAGGACAAAGTGTTGCTAAATACTTTACGTTAGAGACGAATAGATTGCTTCATGTACGAAGGCTCGAAGTGAGTATGGGTTCGTTGGAAAAGTCTGTTGGTGCAACTGCTCGATTGTCTACTTTTTAGAGCAAGTGCTGGCTACAGGGTGAGTGTAGGCTCATCGACCGAAACTGTCAGGGAGGTAGGTAGATCTGGGGGGCGAGACGTAACAGTGGAGATTGGGCTGGTCTCGAAGATGCGTAAATGACGTACAACAATATTTTCTATACTTATTGGAGAATTGAACAGAGACTCGTGAAATTGTATACGTATTTCTGAGCCTGTTTCAGTGTTATTTATGCATCTTTGCAGTTCTTATTACGAATAGCGGCAGTGAATGAAGGTAACGCATTCCTTAAAAATTCAAGAAATGAAGGAGTGAAATTTGCCCTCATATATATTAACAGTCTAAAGAGATTATGTATCAGCGATGACCGTCAATTAAACAAATATTGAAGGCTTTAAACTGGAATAATTCAGAGAGGGGAAGATTCATCTAGGGAACGGTCTTGTAAATCTAGAATACCAGGAATCATCATATTCATATTTATGATAATTGAAGATTCGTCAAGGAAGTTTGTATTCGATCTGAAACTGCGTATTTTTCGTATTCATATTACTGTCGATATAAAATTCTTCGATTATTGTACTAATCGTGGTAAACACGAATCCTCGTTCAGACACTTTTGTCGTCATACTGATGAATGGAATTCTCGAGAAGTTTGCACAATCTGAAACGGAAATTTCGATTCGGGGAATATATCCGTTCGTTTGATCGGTATTCCTTTGCCCACGATCTGGGTGGGATCCTGCTAATTGTGAGGGAAGGAACGCATTCCCCCCCCCCCCCCGCTCAACAATACCTTTCCGAGGAGAGCGAATCCTCCTGCGGTGGGTTCCGTCGCTTCCGCAGCAAAAGTTTGGTTCCTTCGAGACAATGATTTGGCGCGTCGACGGTACAGGTGTCGTTTACTCGAGATAGGGGATATTGAGAACTAGCAGGGCAAAGGTGTATTGGTTCGTGAGGAAGTTGAGGCGTTATTTTAGATTGTATTTAGAAACGGACAGTCACGTATGTCGCGCTGTCATGTTACAAAATGTGATATTTGTTAACTCTTGCAGGAGGAATAGATGAGATAGTTTGAATAATGCTCCGTAATAGTTTTAAGAAATTTTTTTGGACTCAAAATGGGAAGTGTAATTGCTTCCGGTGCTAGGAAAGACTAAGAGCCTACACGGTCGAGGAAAGAGTAGACCCTTTTATT
This sequence comes from Gryllus bimaculatus, assembly GCA_017312745.1. Taxonomy (NCBI): domain Eukaryota; kingdom Metazoa; phylum Arthropoda; class Insecta; order Orthoptera; family Gryllidae; genus Gryllus; species Gryllus bimaculatus. The sequence continues at coordinate 7,610,738 of BOPP01000031.1, forward strand.
TTGCGGTCCAAAGAATTTAAATTTTGCAGATTTGTCATTCAACAACATTGCTGATAATTGAAAGAAGAAAGTAAGAGAAAAACAGGAAATGGGAAGGGTTAAGACTTGTTTCGCTTAACGTTGGAAGGCAATCAGTAGAAATAGTGACGTTTTGTTTGAAGGATCCAGTGAGTAATATAATGTTTTTATTATCGTTCTGCGAGACAAGTGCGATGCGACTGCCACTACATTGTCTTGTTAGATCCTGGCCTGTTTTTATCTGCGTTAGCTATTTATTTGACTTTAATCCGTGATTTTAAGAGGGGGTCGCTAGCGTTAGGGGCATGTTTTACAACAGGTATTTGAAGATTACGAGAACACATTTTTTCGAATTTTAAAATGTTTTGCTTTTCTGACTTCGTCTGTTGCGTAAGTATTGACTTAGTGAGAACTATAGACACAAATATTTCTCACAAACGGAGGATGGAGGATAAAATGAAAGGAGATGACTGGATTGATTATTAACTAGATTTATTATGATGTGATTATCTTAGGATTTAGTCACAATTATGTAAGTTCTAAGAGGCAGAGGGAAATGATTCAGAAAGACAAGTATCATGGTTAAAGATTCGAAACATGTGCTTATGTTCGTAATGGTAATCTTTTCGGTATACTGTCGGTTAGAAACTGAACTAACCCTAACTGATTTAGCAACATCCAGTTCATTAGATGAAAATCAGTGATTAGAAAGTGACATTAGGCTCCTAATTTCTGAGTGCTAATGAAGTATAAACAAGAGACGGCATTTGTCAATAGTATATCTAATTCGCGGAACGTAGTTCGGAGCGCAAGTTTTATCGCATACCAGAATTTATGTCTCTCTCGCTAGTACTCGGATTAATACTACATTATATATATTTATCAAAATGTGATCTTTCTAATCAGGAACGTCACTTAGTTCTTTGAATTGAGTTGCTCATCCAGGTTACTGGACGTCTAAGGACAACGTTTAAACATGTGATCGTTTCATTAGATCTGGTTTTTCTTAGATGTTGGTATATTTATCATTACTAATCAAGAGTTATGGTGTCGTATGAAAATTTGTAATTAAATTGTTTGGATATACAGCAAATTATTAGATATGGGTCGTCAAATTTCGTTTCTATATGTCTCTCGGACCTTTGTGTGCTATATTTATTCTTATCAGGAGTGTATAGAAGGATCTACTAATCATTTGTGAAGACTGATCAAAAATTTTCTTAAACCTATACGGAGCATTATTAACATTTATTCTCATGCTATCTCTGCAGAAGTTACATATCAAATCTTTGTAACAAAGCTGACGATAACGGTGATGTCCGTGTTCTAAAATTAATCTAGAAAGAAGTCAACTTCTCACGACAATAAAACGCTTTGCCTTGCAGTGACTCATTTCCCCTATCCCGTCGAGTGACGACTGTTACCGCTGACGGCGCAAATCACTGTCTCGAAGGGAACCGAGAATTTGCTGCGGAAGGTTTTGAGTAACGTCACGAGAGGAATTCGCTTTCGGCTGGAAAAGGGTTGTTGAGGCGGGGGGGGGGGGAGGGGTGGGGAAGGAGCGGTGTCTTCCTCAATTAGAGGGAGGGCCCGAAGATGCGTGGGGGCAAAGGGGAACTCCGATATAAGAGGGATATTCCCGTGATACGAAGCATTTCCTGTTTTAGATGTTGTGGCAAGTTCTCGAGAATTTCATGTATACAGTATACGTACAAGTGTGAATGCGAGTTTCGTGTTTCGGGTTTATGACAATAATCGGGAGAATTTTATTCGGACAAAGTATCGAATACGAAAATATCGGGGTTTCAGATTATGACAACTTCTTGAGAATTAATTTCAGTAAGTATAATATGATGATTTTGTGTTTCAGGATGACGTTTAGGAGATTTTGTGTATCAGTAAGGGCATGTAGTGACGGTGTGATACATATTTTGATTTTCAAAAGCAAACTGTCAGTTCTTATTTAAGGGATTTGTTTACTTCATTATGTATTTAAAGACTGAAAAGATCCGATTGGAAATAGAATCATGAAAAGTAGAAATAGTAATACAATTTCTACGATCTACTCGTTCTTTGTCAATAAGTATAGGAAAATTTTGTTTGTACCTTTACATCTTAAAGCGCATATGTAACTGTTTTAGCTGCCCAATTATTTGAGATTTCTGAGAAACAGCCATTTTTAGCAGACTGGTTTCGTAAAGTAGACATTTCGATCATGACCAAATTCATAACCATTACTCGGCCTTCGTACATAACAATATTGTTTTTTAATATAGTATTAAGAAACTTTTGTCATAAGCACAAATTCCATCTGTTATTCAATTTCTTTTTATAAGCTGTTGAGGAAAGAACTTGTTTCATTATTTCTTTTGTTATTTGGGCGTATAACTCAACTAAATGTATTGTGGTTAAAATGAATGCGTTAAGTGGTAAATATGAATGAAATGAAGAAAAACAGGAAAGCAATAAAAAAGTCGAAGTGTTTTTTTTTATAGTTGAGAAAGAATAATGATATCTCAAAATGTGTTTGCCTTCTCACTTCAGTTAGAGTATGTAATAGAAAAATTCTTAATATATAGAATAGCAACCAGTTTTTCTTTTAATCAGCTAAGAAGTTTTGGTGATTGTTGATTTAATTTTTTGATTCCAAATTGGGGGTCACTTAAGTGTTTCTAGCTTTCATTGTGGATTGCTAACTGAGTTGCAATAAAGCAATATAGTCGAATTCCTTTAATTCAAAGGCAAGGGACATGAAAAAAATGAATTAATAAAGTTCCCATTAACAAAACGACATTAAAATGGATTTTACAATCATGGAAATATATTAAACTTAGCATAAAGTACAACAGTGCACGAGAGAATCTTATCCAAACAAGCATTACATTATATTTTCTATGATTTTGTCTTCTTTGTCATGAACGTTGTCAATTGTTGGGGCTATATTAACATGATTCTTCGCAATTTCAAACTCTCTTTTTAATTCTTCTCTCAACTCCTTAGGACTTCAATTCCTTATTTTGAGTTTAGCTTTGTACTTCCCGTCAGAAATATGGTTGGAGTACGAAGTAAACTGCAGGTGGCTATGAAACTACATCAAAGCTAACTGACCTCTTCTGAAAATTTCTCGGTGCTTGTCTGATTGGTCGGGTTAAGGAGGAGGGTTGAGGATGCTCCTGCTGACATACTACTTCTGCCAGACATGCGGCTGATTGTTTCGACGGACGTAGGCGAGAAGAGACACAGCACATTTTAGGACAAAAACACGGACGACCTTCTATCGCATTAGTTTATTTTTGGACATATTTACAGCTGAGACAGACAGTACTGGCGATTGAATACGACGAACTTGTGCGACTTTGGAATTAATCTCAATAATGATTCTATTGAAATTTGAATTACTCGGAATTTTTTCATTGCGTTGCATATATGAATTCAAGGAAAACATCCTTCACTGCCGGTACACAGAGTAGTCAAAATTCTCCATCAACGGAGAATCACTTAGTGTCTGAGAGGTTGATGTGTTGTTTTTAGTGATTTCGGAGGGCACGTCAAACCAGGTTCTGTAGCCTCGAAAGTGTAGTGCATGTGTTTGCTGGAGGAAGTGGCCATGATAATTTCCTCACTGTTAGGGATATACGGCGCGACTATGTCGCTATCGGGGTTTTCCCAACCATAATATTCTCCATCAGCAGGGAAGGTCCAGCAGGCAAGCTTCAGCTCGAATGGTCCTCGGGCAGGGTGGTGTGCTTGTGTAGTGCTGTTACTGGTTGTGCAATGGGAGAGGAAGCGGGAATAGATAGGAAAATTGCGACGGTCCGTGGGCGCGCATTTGGTAAGGTAACTACTCTGGCATTTGCTGGGGTTGGATCGGAGAAACCATGGGAAATCAATTCGATCAGAGCAGCCGGCGCTAAAATTATGTTCCGCAGACAGCTGGTCTGAATTGACATAGTATCCTTTAGTGTGAAAAATCTGCAGCCGGCGGGTCCTCGGAACTCTAAGACATTCCAGTCAGAGAGTCTGTCGTGACTCATTTGATCCCTGACCTCTCTCCCCGTAACATATAAGAGACGACGCGTCTGCCACAGGGTATAAGCCAAAATATCCAATAGATTACGAATTATCACAACGTGAATTAAGAGGCCAATCTATAAGACATGACGGGAAATATTTCAACTAACCCCTTCGAAGTTTGCAGGATTGTTCCCCTTCCTGGTGACGTGACGACTGCAGCTCGGAGCGCGAACGAACGGCAGGGACGTGCGAGTGGGGGTGGGCCGAGTGTACAGTGCGAGCGCTGGCCGTGGACGTCGGGCAGTGCGGCTGGGGCGGGGCAGGGGTGGGGCGGGGCGGGCAGGCTGTGCAGATTGCGCACGCCCGGGGGCCCGGAAGGCGGGAGGGAGGGCGGACGCGACGCAAGTCGCGGCGCTCGCTGCACGGGCCGTGGCGTCGGCGGGGAGAGGCTGTTTACGATGCTCAATTCAGGGAGCAGCTCGGAGATGCTGCCCGCATTGTGCACGCCGGCGCCGAAAAAGGGCTCGGTGGCGCTAAATTAAGCCATCCCCCCGTTAGTTACGCTCCGCCCGCCGCCCGGCCGGCGCTGCGGCTGCGTCTCGCGTCGCGTCAGCGACGCCCACGCGCCTGCGCTTTGGCCCAGGCGCGGCTGCGGCCCGTCCGAAGACGCTTGCAACAGAGCGCCGCCGGCGGTTAGAGGAGCTTCTATATACCTGTTGGGCCATTGTTGAGTAAATACACTCACGAAACATTCCGTACACGTTACTGGCGTCCGGTAGGGAGGTGCTTGGTTCGACCGACGGTGGCAGGATTTTCACACTAGCTGATACTTTATTGGTTCGGCCGCTGACGACGAGATTCTAAGCGGCCGGTTTGCTGCGTAGATTTCCGTGTTATTCCCCGGACAACACAGACGGGAGTGCGGAGCAAGTACTTACAAAGGGCCTCATAGACCAAGGCACAGATATCTTTCCTGCTCTTCTCTTCCTTATTTATACCCCTTGCCCCTTTTTACTTTTCAACATTTACACTTGCATGTCACTACACTAAATAATGCCGTGAGACAGTTGATAGTTGAGCTTGTCCGGCTGGGGCGGTGCGTGGTGGGAATACTGTTTGGGGAAATTCCTCTAGTGAAGTGTCGGTCGGGCGCCAGATCGGATAATCAGCGGGGAATATAATTGGCCACGTGGGCAAGGAAACACGCATTGAGTATAATGACTTAGGCAGTTGACGCGCCCGGGAAACGCGAAATTATTAAATCTTCAATCACCATACGTATGTAATACCAACAAACTTTTTTTGCGTGCATGTTTCCTGTGTTTACGATGACTGTAGCGGCTAGGATAATTCTGGCGTCTGTATCCGTTGCCTGAGCAGGCATCTTTGATTGAGGTGGTCTTAAATGAGAGTACCGATTTATTTCAGCTATCTTGAAATCTTGGTGTAAGTATAAAGATCTAGGTATAGCATCATTAGAAAATCATATTATGGACGAGTGATAAATGCCCTGCTTTTCCTGTACAATTATACAGAGAATGTTGCATAAAAATGCTTTGATTTTTACATACAGGCAGACAGGTCAAAAATTGTAAATCACACTTTCTTGCAAGCAAAAAAACCGACGAACAGTTTAAATTCTTGTAGAAGTTGTTTAAGAGATGTTTTGAAGTTCTTATGGTAAATATCATGATTTAATCAAAGTTTTACTGTAAGAAGAAAGATGCTTTCACCGAAGTTACTGACTAATAGTTTTAGATTTGGCTGTTTTGTAACAGTCTGAGAATTCTGCATTTACAAAAATTCTAAGATTTCTTTATGAGGGATAAGAAAACGCATTGTCACGGATTTAGCTCAGTGTATTATTAGCCTCCCAAGCAAATTATGATTCTTTCGTAAAGACATTCAGAGACTAAAGCATTCGATCGTTTAACAATATTTCAAGAGAATTACGGACATCCTTATCTTAGCGTTCATATAGACAATATATTTTAGTACATAGTATGAGAATCAGTGGGCAGTTTGAAATGGTTTGAGAACATTAAACTTTCTATTATTCCTAGAATATCTTTTGCCAGTTGATGTTGAAGCGGAGCTGCTTCTGTTTCTCATATTAATTACAGGAAAAACAACGGTAGTTTTGGAGTACTTGACTGCAAGAAGTCGAAGGACTAAAAGGATGAAACGAAGTGAAGCTTTGCTATAAAAAGCCGTAGAATTTGGAAGATAATTCCAGAAGAAAATGTCCTAGACAAAAGAGTGCTAAGAGATAGAGTGCTAAGAGTAGAGTGCTAAGAGTAAGGTGCTAAGAGTAAGAGTGCTACGGAGTAAGAAGTGCAAAGAGTAAGAGGTGTAAGAGTAAGAGTTGCTAGAGTAAGAAGTGCTAAAGAGTAAAGTGTAAGAGTAAGAGTGCTTAGAGTAAGAGTGCTTAGAGTAGAGTGCTAGAGTAAGAGTGCTAAGGGAAGAAGTGTCTAAGAGTAAAGAGTGCTAAGAGTAAGAGTGCTAGAAGTAAGAGTGCTAAGAGTAAGAGTGCTAAAAGAGGTAAGAGGTGCTAAGGTGAAGAGTGCTAAAGAGTAAGAGTGCAGAGTAAGAAGTGCTAAGAGTAAGAAGTGCTAAGAGAAGAGTG
>BOPP01000031.1:7617420-7633927 GCA_017312745.1 Gryllus bimaculatus
CTAAGAGTAAGAGTGCTAAGAGTAAGAGTGCTAAGAGAAAGAGTGCTAAGAGTAAGAGTGCTAAGAGTAAGAGGGCTAAGAGTAAGAGAGCTAAGAGTAAGAGAGCTAAGAGTAAGAGAGCTAAGAGTAAGAGAGCTAAGAGTAAGAGAGCTAAGACTAAGAGAGCTAAGAGTAAGAGTGCTAAGAGTCTTAATCTAAACAAAGTGACTCGCTTATAAACAGCAACATCTATTTGCGGCTCCCAAAATTAAGCTTAGTAACTATACCTGCTATATAAGGACAGTGTATATACGAAGTGTACAACAGTTATTTACATATCAAGAATTCCAAAATAATTGCAGTTCCTTAACGCAAATACAAATATTTAATGGCGAACAGCTACTTCCTTGGAGGCATGCCATCGCTTGACGCTAGCTGTGTCGTAAACAGTGAAGCACTGCGCAAGAGTTAGTATTCAGTCGGTACGCGCAATAAGAGCATAAACGGAATAGGGCAATAAAATATTTGCATATTTCAGTCAAAATCGAAATTGCTTCATTTTGTAATTTTCTGGCTGAATTTCTCGTTGTCTATAATATACACGCTCATTGGGGCGAGTCTACATAGTTTTCTTTTAATTTCGGTGCATATTGGAAATTCGTAATAAACAAGATTTTATTTTTAACCATTTTTTTAAATAATAGCATTAAACTCGCCAGAATAAACATCTCGGTAATGAAAAGCCTCAATATATTTAATCATTGATTAATTAACTTCCAATGGTATTCTTACGTAGAAAAGCCACCAGTCGAAAAACGGCAGCTGCCGCCCGCAGTTGGAACGTAGAGGGCGTTGTCGCCTGCCGCAGAGCGCCATGTGGCCAGATCACGAACTTCGTGACGACCGCTATGAGCAAATGCAGATCCATATTAGTAAAACCACGCAAGTTCGTCAAGTTCGATGTATGAGAGAGTATTTTTATGTCCACTGAAGGTGCGTGTACATCTAAGTAACACACAAAACACCTATTTCGACACGTGAATGAGACTTTGGATGATATTTTGCTCATCAAACCGGATCCGAATCAGTATATTAAACTCGAGAATGAATTTAAGACGTCAAAATGAGCCTTACTTAGTACTTATTTTTATCGCCTTTTTTAGCCATGTAGGCTCTTTCAGTGCACCGCCCATTCGGCCATTTCACAAATGTTTTTCAAAGCTCGTGTCTGTATTTTGTTTAATGGACATCCCCGTCCTCTGCTAGCGGAGATGGTACGCAGTCTCGTCTCCGTCAGTCTCGAAAGGCACCGCTTCAGCATATCTCGGCCCAAGATAGCCGGTTTGTTGGTACGTATGCACTTTGCGCGAAAGCCCGTGAACGGGGCTCAAGCCTACCGACAACGTACCTGCATCGCGGCCATAAGTTAAAAGGGTAGGTGTAGTTAGCACGTAAACATCCCCACGCCGTATTCTAATCTTCTCAATCTGAGAAGTGAATTTTCTCATCGTCATACATCAACATATACTGGGACATTGCAAGGAAAATGCACACTATAGTCTTGGCTCGACCGGGAATCGAACCGGGAGCCGCGTTTGTGGAAAACGAACACATTGACCAACAGCTAGCCACGAGCTAGGTTTGGTGGAAGATATGTACGTCTGATAGTGACGAAAAATGCGTTTTGTAGGATGATTCATTGGGCTCTTCTAACTATCATGTATCATTTTCCATCATTTTCGCATTCCTGGTTGGCCTGAATGGCTTGGAGCATGTGACAGTGTCTTAGTGTGGACTTTTTAGCACCTTTCCTAGATGGCCCCACCACTTGACACATCGCGAAAAATGACTAAAATGGTGATTGCTGCACTTGAGTTAACCTCCAGGAGTAGATTGGTGTACAATAGTAGTCCGTGCGATCACTCGCGTTACAACTTCTGACCGTGACTATGTCGGTTTCGAGCACTGTAAACAGTTTCTGAGTTTGTGGTTCTCGAATTCGAAAGTGTTTTGTATTGAACACTCTGTAAAAGTGAAAGACTAACATGTCAAATATAAAGAGGAGAAAGAAGGAAATGCATTGATGTTTCGGAAGACGAGTGACGGCGATGGCGGAGACAGACGAACGAAGACGAAGGATGGCGATGAATTATTACTAGAATCAGAGCACGTCGGATTAGTGAAAGCAAACTGAAGACGATAACATAAGACTATGAAATGCATTATAACTAAATAGAAGCTTTGTCGCTAATTCGACAGTAAATTGGAATAAATTAGCAACGCATCGCTTCCAAAATTCCGAGCAAAAAAGCAGACTACACTACATTATCATGTAATGATTCTGGTGTTGACATTTCTGCTGAATATCTTCCTGAGCATGTACAGAGAAAAGATCATGACTCATTCTCTACAAAAATGTAATACAAAATTTACCAATGAAGTAAAATTGAAAACTCTGCTCCGAATTTATTATTTTGAGGGGGTATCCAAGCTCTCCGGATAGATCACAATCGACATCTCGAAAACAGAGTAGTTGTATTGAAACAACTCATGTAACAAAAAACAGAACTACGTAAACTGGGGTCTGTGGGTGTGCACAGAACATACCATGGAATCTATATAAGACGCTTATCTGATGCACACACTAAAACATGTTCAGAATAAAGCATCAACAAATTATTTTTTATGTGACAAAGGCAAAGTTTATCACGTGTTCAAAAGTATGTATCATGATACGTTTCAAAAAGACATATCTACTCGCTTATTTATAAATATATTTATTTAAAAGCAAAATACAACTAATTGCATGAAGCATTTTGTAGCATTTGTAATACGCAACAAGTTAAAGTAAATAGTATATTGCAACTAATTACTGCTTTAAGTATCATTACGACTCAAGGAAAAGGCGATATCTGTTCTCCCGTAAGAAATTGCTATTTTCAACAAATAACAGAATGATTTTTTAAAACAGACAAAAACAAGCAAATAATTTGTCTTTCAACCATTTTCCTGTCGCGTGACAAAATGTTTTTAAAGTATACAATTTGAAAATAAAATTAATATAATATAAAATAATTAGTAAAGTTTATACACAAAATTCACATCTCGGTTGATTGACATAAAACATCAGGTAAAATATTATGGTAATAAGGTGCCATTCTTGATTCTACTATGAGAGCGCTTTGCGCTAAGATTTCCCGTTTCAGCTTGCCATGCACACCACTTTGTAAATTTGGGGGTGGGAGAGAGCGGAGTCAGGAAATGTTCCCAGGCAGGCAAGTAGTTCGGGCGAGAACAGTTTAAGAAGCTACGTAAATGTTCAATGCTTGATTTTTAGTAATTCCGGACGCGTCAACTGCTAAGATCATTATTCCCGTAAGTGCAGTGCATGTTCTTTCCTCTGGAGGAGGCAGAGATCTACCACCTCTGAATGGCAAGATCCGGCACCGACGTATCGTCGGCTAGCGGGGTCCACAACAAGGTATTTCCCACCAGCGGGGCACCGCCCTAGCGGGGAAGAATATGCTTCCTATCAGTCCCCCGGCATGTGTGAGAGCGTAGTGTATGTTAGTGTAAATGAGTATAAAGGGTGATGATTCAACAACGAAGAGAGAGGAAAGATCGCACGCGGTCAGGTGCCCGTTTGTTAGAATACTGCTCCGGCATTCGCCTCATGTTCGGAGACACCGCGGACCGATCAGAGCAGCCGGCCGCCATCACTATCCTCCAGAAAGCGATTGAATGCGAGCTGACAAGCTAGTGCCGAAAATCCTGCGACCGTCAGGTACAGAACCTAGGACTTTCCGGCCAAAGGTACTGCAACGACATCAGTTGATGCCCTGAGCCACATCTCCCAACATAAATGTTCAAGAAAACTCATTAAATATAAAATCATTTATAAATTTCAAAACTATTTAAAAATAGATTCAAACTTTATAGAGCACGCTTATTTTAACACGTATTTATTGTTAACTGTTGTCCGATTCGATTTATTCATTCTGTACTCGCTCGTAACCTCAGAACGCGCTCGCATAAAATACCAAGCCCGAATCGCAACGGGAAGCAGATTCCGTCAACATGCGTCACCCGCCCGCTCGTCGAGCGACGCGCCCACGCCCATCGGCATACGGCGAGCGGGGGCGGCCCGGAAGCGGGCAGACCGCGCGGGTTGCGAAATCCGAACGATCGAGTTCGACAGATTCCGTCGGGCGTCCGGAAGTTAGGAACGCGAGGTGGACGCAGGCAACTCGGAGAGGAGCCGGCAGGAGCGGAGGCCCACGCGGCGTGCGTGGGCGGAGGAGGGGGCGGAAGGACGGGGGCAAGGCGTTCGGGACTCCGAAACATTGGCCCGTTCATAAATAATGTATCGGGCGGCCGCCGGCCGGATGTCCTGGAATGAAGTGCGTCGGGTCGCATCCGGCGGGGAGGAAAGCGCGGGGGACAGCGAAGACGGCATGGCGCCGGACGAAACACTAGAAAAAGCAAAATACGCGTCGATGTGCGGTGAGAATTAAAAAAGAACAGAAATGGGGGAAATTGGTAGAAATATGAGTTAAAATGAAAAATTCTAGTCGTCCTGCATGCCGATTTGGCCAATTTTTGTCCACAGTGAAGCAATTTTTGCCGAAATTTCGGACGTCCGATGCGTCGCGACCGTCGCGACCGTTTTCGTCTGATGTGCCGGATTCGTTCAAACACGTGATGGTAAATCGAATGACATTTTACGACTGCGCAGGAAAACATCGACTGTCAGACGAAGATCTGTTTTGTCTGATTTTGTCCGTTCGACGACGATCGACAAAAATTTCGGCCCAAATCGGCTTCACTGTGTTCGGCACCTCAGAACGCGTACCGAAGCGCCAGCGCCTCAGTCCGCGAAGTACCAGCGCCTCAGTCCGAACAATTGCAGGTTGCAATCCTGCCACAGGTGGGAACGTTCGTCCCTTGTTTTCCGCGTGCATAGTTGGGAAGCGCCTCGCATTCTGCTGGTTCTTGGAGTCTACGAACGGGTAGTCTAGTCTAGTGTATGGTTTTAGATAGACCTTATTGGAGTGTTCGGGGTAACTGGCTTGAGTGCTAGAAAGTCATAACAAAGAAAGAAGAGAGAGATAAGTCACGTACAGAGGCAGGTAGTGAGAATCTAGAAAAGAAGGTGGAGCCCTGAGATGGGATATGTATGTTACTGACTACCTAATTAGCGAATTAGCCTATTAATGTTTACATTATACAAAATGGATGGATAAAGTTGGAAGTAGGAACAACTTCGAAACATTCTTCGGACTTCAGCTGGTTGAGGTGGCTAAGGCGGGTGACATACTGAAAGGTGGCGAGAAATACTAGATATTACGTGATTAACAGATATCAGATTGCAAGTCAGTAGTTTCTAACGCTAGTAAGAGACAACGTGTTAAGTATCGATTTCACTGTCTCAGGTGTAATTTTTCTGTTAACACGATGCCACCTAACCTAACCAAATCTTTCCATACATCACAGCTGACCATTTGCTTTGCATTTCGGGTTGATAAAACGAGGCTTCAGTCTTCGACCTTCGCGATTTACATAAAATAACATTCATTATGTACAATTAATATTTATCAAAATTCTTATCACCTGACACTCGACTCGATCACCGCCTTACTTTAGGCAACGCCATGTGACGTTCAGTCAGACGGATGATGTCCGATATCATCATTCATCGTGACTAAAACATCTTTATTCAAGTCAACTGACTATTCTGCAAATTAGTCATATTTCGAATTTTGCCCATAACATTCGCTTTTCAAGAAAGGAAGAGTGAAAATAAGTTTTTAGGGGATGGGAAGAAAGAAAGAGAAAAAGCAAGGTAAAATGAGGAAAGATATGTTTTGTATATTTGTAATACGAATTAACTATTGTACATTCTAGATTAAGATTTTGAATTTTCAATAAACTTTAACAGTGTTTAAAATGTTAATTATTTGTTTTGATATTTTTCATCACTGCTACGTTTCCATTTGCAATTTTGGGTTTAATGTAACTAATTGGAAGAAACATTTCTTTGGTGTCATTGTTGAATACGTCACAGATAAATGTTTGAAATGAATTACACATTTCATTTCTTGTGCACATTTATATGTAAAATTTAAGAACTATTCATTGCAGTAAAATGTTTAAAGGTAATACTATTACTGCTAATTACTGCTAATAATTAATTAGTAAATTAATCTATTAATGTTTACATTATACAAAATGGATGGAAAAAGTCCGAAGTAGGAACAGCTTCGAAACGTTCTTCGGACTTCATTTGGATGAGTTGGATGAGCTCTCCGCAAAAAATGAATGATAAGCAGAAAGATCACAAACGATTTTGGATCATTATTGAAATATGTTTTACAACTTACTATTTTATACCAACGAAGCCATATCAATGAATTTAGCTCATCCGAAGGGCTTCATGGAACAGTTACTAGTACTTTAGGTGACATGCGAGTTTTACAGTCATGATAGAGAGGTACATTCCTCATTGTCTCAAACCCGCAATTGTACCTCCATTGACGTCACGCTCATCAAACGCAGAACCTGGAGGCTGCACACGCTTTATGAGCGAGTATGAATCGATTCAGCGCCTATCACTGTGAGCATCGCTTATTACTCTCGAGCCGCAAACGCCGCTTTACATGCCGCATCTGTGGGCGATTCAAACGCAGACTCTTCTGTGGATGTCCTCGTATGTGTTTCTACCCTGTACACGACTCACAATGAATAAAACACCTTTCTATCGTAGCCCGTGAACCGTGATGTTGGCGAATTGACAATCGTCATCAAAATTTTAACCCCTTCGACCACTTGCTTTTGTTTAAAATTAACGCTAAATCTCTAAATTTGAAAAGTTTATGTTTATTCTAAACTTGTTTTGTCTATGCAGAAATATCTGCCTTTAAAGTGGGTGTGCACGCAGGTATCGTTGCCAGCCAGCAATGAAACTTCCGCTAACAAAGTGCGATTGTGTAAGGCGATTTCACAGTAAGATTTCCACAGAATTTGAAATTATAGTAAATTCTCTTTGTAGTATTTTAGTCCTTTGACAATGAAGGATATCAACTCCATTACTTTCTGCATTTTTAAATAAAAATTCGCATTGCTTGTTCTATTTTGAAAATTTATAGAATTTCATAATATTACCCTCATATCAATAAAACTATTTTTAGTAAAATATACAAAACATAATTATTACAACAAATTTGTAACCAGTAAAAATTAAAATAAATGTTTATTTGCATTCTCAAATTCTTTTTCATCGCATTTTTTAATCTATATTTTAGATAACCCACTACGAACACGAAAAATGTGTGAGCCTCAGAAATTCATCCCAGTTTTTCTTAGATAAATTAGGGACGAGCCCAGAGTCCTAAAGATGGGAGCGGAGACAGTATGAAGGACGAATGGTGTGGGGTCAGCGCCCCATTGTTTAAAGCACTGTTCCGGCAGACGCTTTGCATAGACCGGAGGAAACCATGAACAGGATCTTCAGCGGCCGGCAGTGGTCGACTTCCACCCAACTGCTATGTAGCTCGTGACAAAAGTCCGCGAACTTGCGCCCATAACTCTACAGCTCTCCTACGACTGTCCGATCTAGAGCACGTCACTTGCCTTCTGACAACTAATAACTTCTGGCTCCCGCAAGGGGAGGGGTGGTAAAGCATTGCACAGTTGACAAATCATCCCAGGCCTCGCCCTCATCTCCACCCATGCTCTCATGAATGACCTCTGTAAACACACATTGACGTATCAATGTATGGAAGAAATTTCTAAAGCTTAACCCTTGAAATCTGGAATATACATTCGTATTAAGTAACCTCTAACAAAGGACTTTTCACAACTCACTCCCTGAAGAGGTGAAAACTCCTCAGAGTTTATTACTGAAGTTTTTTAGGAGAACGTAAGCATTTTATAATGTTTACAGCTGCCCCTAGCAAGAATGATCGTGGCGAAGATGAAGGATAGACGAGCAAAGTAGGTCAGGGCGCTAAGGGGGAGACATGGTAGGACATAGCAGAGCGGGAAGAGATAGGGCTAGAATATACTATAGTACATGTAGAATTAATTCATTTTCCCGACTAATAAGTGATTTCCATTATTCTGCTCTGAAATGGACAACAATAGCGCTTGCAAATACATCTAGTATACATAAATATCATAATGTTGTATCTAAATACAATTATCGCTTTTATCTATGTAATTTTTCTTATCACTTCTGCATTGGCAACCACCTCTCTAGGGGCCATTAAGCTACGATATATCAGTCATGGGGCACGGCGTGCACTTCATTAATATAATCAATAGTTGGCGTATTCTGAAATTCTGTTGGTCATAATTTTATTTGTGGATTAGTCGTATTAGTGGGTGCTTCGGTTAGTACATTTCATTACATTACGTTACTGCTGAGAAAAGATGTAAAGAAACTTCTATTTATAACTTGAATATTAGTATCAGCGCAAAATATTCAGTAAGCAACCATCAATTTCATCAAGTCATTTTCTAAATATCAATTCATTTTTGTTATTCATTTTGAAAAGACAGCTCTGCATGAACATTCTTCTGCCATATTCTTTGCACTCACATACGTGCAAAGAAGAGAGTAAACAGAGTAAGCCAGATTATCGCAGGGCAGACCAACGAAAATCCTCGGAGAGGTCCGCAAACCATGGCAGTCGAAGCTAGCAATCTACTGTGAGCTCCTCCAGAAGGAGCCGCTCTAAGGAGGGGCAAGGTCTAGCCCTGGCGCTAAGACCTCGGATCTGGGCCGGGGGCGCCTCGGAGGCTGCCAAGAGATTTCACGAAGGAAACGAGAAGACTTCTTTAGTCCTCCCAACAGTCGCCGTCTCCCTGACCTCCTCTCACCCTTGCCCCGGCCTCGACCTTAGTGGTAGCGTTGCACAACCGTCACTCACCTCTTCCACAATGGAGGCATGAAGTTACTTCGACCCCAGTCACACGCTTCCTATTCCGGAGTTTTGTCGTTCGTGAAAAGGAAGCGTGTTAATTGTGTCTTTCGCTACACGATTGATAGTTCTGTTGGTGCACTGGTGTATTAGTGCACTACAAGTGAAAACAACAGCGCACTTAATTTTAAATGTTTCCTCCAGTTGCGTTGCTAAACCAATGGCGTAAATAACTATTACGCCACTGAAACAAGTCTCCAACGTTAACAAGGGGCATTAAGTAAACAAGAACACGAAACGTGTTATTGAATCATTTTGATTGATTCTTTTAATTTTTTCAAAATTAAACAAATGTATTTTTTAAATACTTCTCACGTCTTTATTATTTATACTATAGATGTTTCTTATACTACATTACTACATTTATGAGTACAAGTAGTACAAGTAGTACAAATGATTTCCAATGATGTTCTTGAAAATTCAAATGTTTTCTGTGAAAATGAGCTTCAAATTACGCAATTTCAGAACAGCTTAAAAATGACCTTTAGGCTGCAATAGATAGCAGCTGGGAAGTGGGTGGGGCAAAATCAAACGGCAAGCTCAGACTAAAGAGAATAGTCTAATTTGTAAGAGAAAATTTTTGCCATTCTGCAGCACCAGGACACGATATGTTTTATGACGAATTGAATATGAGTATACTTGTAAGCACTGGAAGTTTTAAGCACTTGAAGTTTATGTCTACGCCACACTATTTTTTCAACCATGTCACATATCCAGTTGCTGTTAATCCCACTCGACTGACAAACTTTGATTCACACAGTAAATTGCTAGTGTAAGTTTAATCCCAAAATGGGAGAATTTAGTGACTGTGAATATGACCCGCATCAAACACTTCACCGCTTGTCAATCTTTGTCATCCTCACAGAAAGTAAATAGCTCGTATTCTTGCTAGTACGACACTCATTCGCTCCCCTATTCAAAGTATCACATGTCTCAAAAGAGGACTTTCTCTATGTTTAGCGGATACACCACCAGAACTGCAAGGGACATGACAAGCTTTTATGAAGCATATGGTCAACTAAGCGTAGGTTGTAAATTGTCTTCTCTGTCCTACAACCCTAGAGGACAATGTAAGGGAGATGGTGCGCGTCTTTGGATTATTATGGACACCTTACAGGAGATCATGCGTGTCCCTTGGAGATATTACTATAACTCAACCAACGGATCAACAAAAACTCCCAACCGCACATAAGATTACCCTTCAAATGACTTCATTCCACATCCTAACGTGCAAGAGTGACTTCGCAGACTACCCTCCTCTACCATCCACAGCCTGCTTCAATTTTCTTCCTTCCACTCCGCCTTGGCGAGTCCGCCTGCTGCTCAGTCCCTCTGTTCGTCTTACGAGACATCCACAGCGCCGCACTGCGGGCACCTTCCTTCCCTCCGACTCCTCTCCCCTCCCCCTCCCCCTCCCCAGCTTCCTTGTTTCCATTCTCACGCTCCGATTCCCGCCCGCCCTGCTCGTAAGCGCGCTCGATCAGCAAGCGCGCGCGCCCCCGCCAAAGCAGACGACGACGACGCGGCCGGAAGGAGAGCGGAGCGGGGAATTTTTGTCCCCCGCCCTCCCACCAATCGCCGCCCCGCCCCGCAGCCGCACGCGCACCGCACCAGGCCGCACCGCCTCGCCGCGCCCCGCCGCCCGCGCCGCGCAGCGCAGATTGGCCCGGCACTGCGCGCGCGCGCGCACCGCGCGCAGCCTGCGTTGATGAGGCCTGCCAGCGGATGACCCTCTCCGGGACGGCGAGGCGGCGGATGGCGACGGGGATGGAGATGGTGGGGAGTCTGCTGGTAGTTTTTGCTGATGGGTGTAGTGGCGGGGCGAACATGGAATCGAAGTCGGCCGTGGAGGTGGAAGCCGCTTTAAAGAATAGCGATAATAAAACTCGCGATTGTCAGCCGAGGCTACGCAAGTTCCTCTTGGTTTCCGCTAGAAGGGAATTCAGGTGTATACGTATGATTGGTTCTGTTGTGTTCTAAACAAACTTGACTAAACGGAAACTATTCATTTCTGAATTGACAACAATGATCAGGTTTAAACCCATTCCTGTTCGATCCTGTCCTGTTTTATCTGCATTGTCTCATTTCATGAAGATTTCAATCATATTACTATTCGTCTTCCCATGAATTCTGGTTCGTGAAAGTTGGTCTGTATTTGCATGCGTTTTTATTTATGTACTTTTTTTTAATATCTTCCTGTCACACACTTTCAAAATAATATAACATTATATAGTTCGTCTCCATCATAATCACCAAGAAAAAAGTATTGAATGGTGTCAAAAAGATCACAATTATATGTGAAAAACCCGTATTATTTCAGACAGTCAACGGAAGACCTGATTTGTCATCGGGTGACAATAGGATCTCTTTCAAAGTGTCTGAAAAGAGCCACGGTGATGGCAATGGCAGGTAATTCCAAGGAGGACTACGGGAGGTTGTATTCGTAGTTGCGAAAGTGTAAATGACCAAATTGGTGTTTCGGGCAGATGGCATCACTAAACGCACATTAAACGAGCAGCTGCCGTAGTAGTGGAGGTGACGGATGGCGGCGCTGGTGGAACCACCGAGAGCCAGGACACTGAAGCGGCAACGATGAGGGGGCGAAGGCGACAGCGTCGCAACCGGCGAATGGCAACGGCAGCTGTGACGGCGCGGCGCGGCGGAGCTCATCCCAAGGCCGGGGGCCGGGACGGCGGGGGCAAGGCCGGCGAATCCTTTAATTAGAAAATTAGGCCTGGCGCGAAGAGCCGGGGAGGGCCGGAGCCCGGTTGAAGGAGAGCTCATTACCTAATGCACCACGGGTGCCCCGCGGCTTATTGTGCGGATAGGGCGTCTGCTGAACGGCCGCCGCCACCGCCGCCGCCGCCGCTGGCGACGACGGCTTCGGAGGCGCTCAAAGGGCCGCGGAAATCCCGCGCCGCCGGAGCGACACCTCGGGGCGAAAGCGGTGTCCCCCAAGGCGGCGCGCTGCGCCCGCGCTGCTCCCGTGGATTTCCCCCAGGTTCCGCGGTGCGCGCCCGGCGCGGACCTTGGCAGCGGTCGGGTTTTCTGTAGAAATTTCAAGACTTCCTTGTCGCGTTCCTGGGCTTCAGAAAGATGTTGACTTCTATTGTAGTAAAATGTTGAATACATATTACTGTCTCTTATTTCATAACTTTACAGGAAATTTAATTATCCATTTCTATTTCTATCATAATGATCCACAACAGCTCCATCATAATCACCAGAAAATGGGAATTAATGGAGTCAAAAATAAATTTGTGAGAGATACTTTTTGTTGGAGATGGATGACGGAAAATCTAACTATGGGAGTTTGTTGCTGAAAGATGAATCAACATTATATAACTAACATAGCTGACATGATAACTTAATGATATAAAAAAGCAACCCCTGTTATCACTAGACATTATTCTTTTTCTATGTGACACGTTCCCTTCCATATATAATACAAAACAAGAATTATTCGTATATATATACTCGTATATTCGTATTATAAGTAACGAGTGATATTGGAAATCAAAGTCTTTATAGAAATATTTCCGTGAGTGAAATCTGATATCGAATATATCAAAACCAAAATATTAATTCATCTGAAACTTTTTCAAAACAAATCCATCAACCCGACAGACATTTTTACCAAGCGTTTTCTTTCTCTCTCTCATCCTCTCTGTTTTCCCTATTTATTACGTTTGTCTCTTTCTCTCTCTCCCTACTTCTCTCTCTCCCTACTTCTCTCTCTCTCTCCCTACTTCTCTCTCTCTCCCTACTTCTCTCTCTCCCTACTTCTCTCTCTCTCCCTACTTCTCTCTCTCTCCCTACTTCTCTCTCTCTCCCTACTTCTCTCTCTCCCTACTTCTCTCTCTCCCTACTTCTCTCTCTCCTCTCTTTCATTCTTTCTCAATTTCTTTCTTTGAAACTTCTCTCTTAAATAAGGCAATCAAGAATCTACAGGTGCAATTTGAACACTCCTAGGCGATTAATAAATTTGTTAACTTCACAAAGATAATGTTCCTTTTCTTGTTTAAATTTGGCAGCTTTTGTTGCCAACTGATATTTCATTTCCAACTTAGCCGGAAAGCCCTTGCCCCATTTATCAATTTTAGAGTTTGGTTTTGTTTATTGACTTATCACTTGTCACATACTAATATCTCGAGTGAGCATGAAAAATTCTTAGAAATAGCTTTAAATGCATGTATAAGTGTCTTGCGTTATGAAGTCATGAAAACGCTCAATCCATGTGTTCAATGATGTTGCTGTCTATCGTAAAGGATATATAATCTTTAAGGATAGAAACAAGAGAATTTATTATGTTGGGATCACATTATGTCCCTTAGTACTTAAAAAAGTCCAATATATTTAAGAGAAGTGTTCATTTACCACAAAACAATGTTCTTGTGAGCTTAGATCAAATGCGAGTGCCATTCACATACCTTCTGCTCGTACTGAATTTTAGAAACATTTATTTCTTATAAAAATGCATTGCATGCATTATTTAAATGACGCCGAAAGAATAACAGCAGACAAACGCAGGTTACCGTGAGAGCAAGAGTGGTTTACCTACAATAATGGTAGTTGCATTTAAGTAGTTCTTCCTCTTGCGGTACACTATAGTTATTCCACTAATGTTCTCGCGGTCTCAATTATACAACTGTATAATTGAAATTGTATATTCTATTTTTGAAGCGCCTGATTACTACAACGGAGCCTAGATTTAAAGTTTATTTGAAAGTATTGTTATAACCGCTACTATATTTAATCTGTGACATGTGATTGAAAATTGCAAAATGATATTATTAACTTAATGATTGTTTTGATGTTAAGTGTATGATCAAATCTTAACTGTGGTAAATTTTACTTCTAATGAACTTTATTAATGTAATGGAACATTGATCTAACTTTATCTTTAAATCGATGGTATTGTTGTAAGCGGTGGAAGGCGCTATTTGCTAACTTAAAAACTTAACGGTATGGTAGAGCAAATGCTATAGAACAGGCAATGAGTTGGAAAAGTAAATAATTCATCAATCAATCAATTTCTGTTATTTATTTCATTTATGTCATTTGTTTTGTCTCTCCCCTTCTTTTTTTTAAAGAACTGACTTTAAAATATATCTTTGTATGAGTTACACCACTACAATAACACCAATACGTAATTATAGTTATTCGAGTGTTTTAATAATCAATTATAAGTCACACATACAAATTGTGAATGAAAGTAGACAATGAAACAGCACTTCATAATATTTCTCTCGTAGTGCACATGTCTATAATCTCTCAAAAGAACATTCAGACTGCGAATTTTCCATTTCTTTTCCCCGAACGTATGACTCAGAAATTGCGCGAGTAGTGTTTATGGTGGTAATATAAAAGCCACTTCAGCAACATCCCGGTAGTATTATTTCCACATCAAAGTAAAACGAATGACGCGAAAATGTATCAACAGAAGCACGGCTTCCATAAAACGAAACCGGGAAAGGTTACACCGCGAAGTCACCTCCCCATCAGCCACTTGGGCCGCGCGTCGTATAAGAAAGGCTGAGAAAGCACTGGCGCCCTCAGCGGCGGCGCAGCCATGGAGATGCGCAGGGGCAGGAGACGGGGGCGGGCGGAGAGGGGTGAGGGAAGGAAAAGGGAGGGGAGGGGAGGGGGAGGGGTGCGGGAAGAGCGAAGTTCCCAGGCAACCCCGCCCGTCGCGCAAGCACGCAAACAGAACAATATCGAGTTCGAGAAGAAGACCATTCAAACCGAAGCGAGTTTGGTCTCCCAGAAAGGATCGTATTATTTCCTGCAGGGGGAAATCGTGTGTGACATAATACCACGGCGGGTAGAAACGTTATTTACCTTTTCGTTGATTGTTTCATTCGTTTATTTCCGGCGAAACGTCGCTTTCGGGGATGCCCTAATAAAAAATGCCGTGCGTCTTGCGTTGCTGCCTCGCGCCGACAGAGACGCGCGGCCCCCGGCAGAGCGCTGCACCGCACGGCAAACCCGCCGACCGGACCCGCGCTCTAAGCCGTCGCATCGGTTTCGGGTTGGAGTCGGGTCCGGGGACGATAATCGGCAGGGCCCAATTCTCCAGAAGAGGTTGGCGGAAAACATGCAATGTCCACGACACCGGTACCAACGCCAGTACAAAGCAATGGACAGATTACGACTGGACATGTACAATTGTTTTGGTCTGTCCCTGTCTCCCCGCCCTGTCTCCCTCATGTCCCCTTGTCTCCCGCCTGCTCCCTCCCCTGCTCCCTCCCTGCCTCAGCACACTGTCTCCTTCGCCCCATGTCATCCCTCGCCCTGTCCTCCTCGCCCCTGTCTCCCTCGCCTGTCTCTGCCCTCCCTCGCGCTGCTTTTCTCCCTCTTCACCCCTTGCCCTTCATCCTATTTTCTTCGACTTCCTTCTTCTTTCTCTTTCTCTCTTCTTTCTCTCACTAACGGTCTTCTCTATTTCTCTTTCTCTTCTCTCTTCTCTCTCTTTCTTCTTTCCTTCTCTCTCTTTCTCTCTCTTCCTTCTCATTTCTTCTCTTCTTTCTCTCTTCCTCTCTCTCTTCTCTCTCTCTCTTTCTTCTCTCTCTCTTCATCTATCTCTCTCTTTCTTTTATCTCTTTCTCTCTTATCTTCTCTCTTCTCTCTCATTCTCTCTCTAATCTCTCTTCTCTTCTCTCTCCCTCTCTTTCTCTCTCTCTTTCTCTCTCTCTTTCCTTCTCTTCTTCTTCTCTCTCTCTTCTCTCTCTCCTCTCTCTCTCTCTCGCTCTCTCAACAAGCACGCACGCACGACACGCACCGCGCACGGCGACTCACACCGCACCGCGACGACACACCACACACACACACCACACACAGCCACAAATTTTTTTGAGGAGAGCAGCGCCACCGCCATTCACCTACATCTTCCCTCCGCCTCGCGCCCCCCTCAGCTTCCGCTCCAAAGGCGCGCTGGGCGCACCCTCCAACCCGCCGCGTGCGCCCAATGCGCTCGGCGGGCCATTCCGCGGCCGACGCTCCGCCGAACCGGCACGCAGCGAAGGGCCGCCCCAAACCGGCTGCGCCTCGAGGTGCCTGGCGAGACAAGTGGGTGACGCTGGCACGGGATTGCGTTCATGCGGCCGGGTTTCGCGGTGCCTCGGTTGGGTCTCGCGTTACACTGAGCGGCTTCGAAAAGCGCAGGGCAGGTATAACTGAGGTATATTTGGAAGATGTATTTTGGGCGCGAAGTGAACTTGATGTCGTAATTATGTTTCCGCAAGACCTCCTTTTCGTAGTGGCTTCTATAGCAATGAGGCCATTTTCATGAGTAGGCTTCTCTTCAGGTTACGTGGAAGCGTCGATAACTGCTTTCTCTCAAATTTTATGGTAACAATATTCTTGCTTCGTATTAGAACATTTTTCTTTGTTTTGATGAATTGCGTTGCTTCTACTCGTTGCAAGAACTATTCAGTGCATCACTACACTTAACGTGATTATTACACATGGTCTTTTGCCGTATATAGAACTACGAATCACGGACATTTTCTGAACATTTTTTTAAAAAATAAATTAAATGTGTAATG
>BOPP01000031.1:7633952-7678691 GCA_017312745.1 Gryllus bimaculatus
AACTATTCAGGAAGTATTTGTATAATGTAACATTTTCTGTTACATTGCCATTAGGTTTTTCATTGCACTACTCAGAAAGACTTAGGAGAAAAACAAAGCATTGTACTTTAGCTAGAAATAGATTTCAGTTTCACGTGATTAAAAAGAGCACAGAAAGACTAACGGCAAAATGGCTATTGTTGAAGCTTGTAAAAACATTGCTGGTGCGTGCTTTAATTTCAATGTTATTGCTGTCTTCACTAAGCCTCGTGTTGTCGTTTTAATATGACTGTTGATCTATTCTTCTTTCCTATATTCGTACCAAGTACTCAGGGAGGACCGGGCGGCGGGAGGATGAGTGGCTGGGCGGGTTGGCGGAGCGGAACGAGATCGGACAGAGCAGGGCGTGGCGGGGGTGTAAAGAAATCTATTTCCATTTTCCACTACCGATAGCATTTAATTTCACTTCCTGCCATTTAGATAATTGGGACAAACGATAAATAAATAGTTACCTCAATTTGATAAAATTGAAGATAAGTAAATTATATAATAGATTTGAAGCGGTGGATGTGCATTAAATGTGATCGTATTCTGTAATAATACTATAATAAAAAATAAAATTGGATTGTCTGTCTGGGTTTTTTGAAAATAAAAGTGTTTTTACAATCTCATAGGCTTGTTTAAATATGAAATCCAAATCAATTGCTACAATGCATTTTTGTTTATGTTGTTTGTTCGAAGGAATTTCTGCAAAGGTCGAACCGATTTCGATGCAGTTTCACTAAAAAGTAAGAGTGTTTTGTGGGGCATAACTTAGGCTTCGTTTCTTCAAATTATTACTTTCTCCGCTACGAAAAAGAATGTTTGCTTTTTCAAACAAAGCTACACCTTTAACCCATTTTAATGAAACTCATGCCCTTCAAATAAGGAAAAAAAGTTCTGTCGGCAAGAGATTTTATAACAATTACCCTCATTCCCCTTTTCTTCCTCTGAGATCAAAAGTACAGGTACATTCATACAGTTTCGGCGAATATTTTGAAAAGACGAGGAGATCCATTAAAATATATTAAGCGTTCCTTACAGCACATAAAATTTCCATGCGTTTTAATTCATTCCGAAAACGCCATTACGTTTTGAAACTATGCAGACCAGTATTATTACAGGAAGTTTGCACATTATTGCAAGAGTATGGAGCATTGCATTTGTTTACATCTACCCGTTGAAGCCATGGAAGGGCGATGATAGACTGCAAGGCAGGGTGTGGCGCGCGGGAGCGTGGCCCGATAGACGTGCCCGGAAGCGAGGGCGTGGGAAGGAGACGGTTGGTTTTGAGCAGTGCGGGCGCCAGGCAAGCAGACTAGGGTGGGAATGCTGTGTATTGAATTCATTCCCCTTTCTGCCTAATATATGATTACGATTAATAAATACCAGGGCAACGCGAAGTACTTCAGTTAGTCTATATAAATAAAATTGGAATGTCCATCGGCCTTCGGTGGCTCGTTGGTTAGAGTACCTACGCTACTTCATAGAAACCAAATTAATTGGTTTAATGATTTTTATCTGTATCAGTTTTTCCAGCCTGAACAGATTCCGATGCGATTTTCACTGAAAGGTAAAGTGTTTTCTCGAGCATAACTTAAATAAATAAACAAAAACAATAATCTCGAAAACGTTGAGGAAATTTACCTCGGTGAATTAAAGATTTTTAAAGCCCGAAACAGTTTCTACCAATTATTTTTAGTTTATTCGTACAGCGTAATTATACTTTCAGTAATTGACTGTCAAAATTATGGCTAGAAATTTGCACAGAGTACGTAGCAATGCGTCTGCTTACAGCTGACCGTGGGAATATGATGGTGGCATAGACAATCGTTGCAAATACGTTGAGGCGGGGGGAGGGATGATGTGCAGGTCGACGCGAAGCAAAATTGTGTCTTTTTGTGTAGTTGTCGAGAAATGAGACGGGCCGGGCAGGGTGTGGAAGGACAGGTTTGGAGCAGGGCAGGTGAGGATGGGGCGTGGTGAGATCGGGCGGGGACGGGGAAAGGAAGCAGTAGTACAGGTTAAAGCGGGTCTGGACACGGGTGGGAGGTAGTACATTGTACACGGAATCCATTCCTTTTCCAGCATAATAGAGGCTCGTAATTAATACATACTTGGGGACGCAGGATACTTGACTAGTAATTAATTTGTACCTTTATGTCCGGCAAATATTTTCAACCGATAATCATAGATTTTCTACTTTGATACTTGAGATGGTCCTAACTTGAGATGGTCCAAAATAATACTTTCATCTCGAAATTCCATCACTGTTAGATTTCTTCTTCTTCTCCGTTCTACCCCTTCATCCTCCTTCTTCACCCTTCCATCTCCTTCTTCCCCTTCATCTCCTGTCTATCCCCTTCATCTCCTTCCTTCCCCTTTCATCTCCTTCTTCCCCTTCATCTCCTTCTTCCCCTTCATCTCCTGTCTTCCCCTTGTCATCTCCTTCTTCCCCTTCATCTCCTATCTTCTCATTCTTCTTCTTCAATTCTCCCTTCTTCATTATTTGTTTATGCAAACCCGCAATTCATCCCGGTATTGCAGGGCATTTAAGAGAGCTGAGCGGACGAATTCGACAGGACCGAAAGAGGTACGGCGGTTGATTGATTGATTGATTGATTAGTTATTCCTGGCGCGTCAACTGCAGGTGTCATTAGTCCCGTAAGTGTAGTGTATGTGTTGGCGCGTGAAGAGTGTCATCTTCCCTCCCTGGCTGGCGAGATCCGGCTGCGACGTCTTGTGGGGTGTTTCCCCAACCAGGTATTTCCCACAGTGTGACACCACCCCAGTCATGACAGACTAAGATCCTGACTGGTCTTCCGGTGTGTGTGGTAGCGTAGAGTATGGAAGTGTAAGTGCGTGTAAGGGGTGAGGATAGGTCAAGGAAGAGGAAGGTGAGATCGCGCGCGGTCCGTGTCCCGTTTGTTACGATACTGCTCCGACATTCTCCAAGTGTTGATTGGAGAAACCACGAAAAACGATCAGAGCAGCCGGCCGGTAGAGTTTTCCTCCAGACAGCGGCTGAATTCGACATAGCTGTATCGGTAGTGTCGAAAATCCTGCCACCGCCGGGCAGGATTAACCATAGGACCAACCGGTCACAGGCACTGCAATGACATCAATTGAGCCCCTGAACCACCTTTACCGGTGGGTACGGCGGCACAGGAGGGGTCAAGGAGGTTATGGAGAGGACGGAGAGAGTGGGGGAGTCGAAATGAAATGGGGGGCGGGGGAGGAACCAGGGGAAGCCGATGGGACGTGGCGAGAATGTAAATAAAATTACTTATATTTTACGCTGTACATCGAATTCATACCTTTCCCTGTATAACACGTGATTGTGAAAAAACATACCCCAGCGGTATATTGCTTCTATTATTTTATGTCATAAAATACATTGGGTTTGATAATATGTATTTCAGGACTACGTGGGTGGGATGTCATTAAAAGAAATAAAATGGTCCACTCAAGTTGAAACTTCAAAATGTACATTTAAAGACATGTACATTGTGAACATGATGAGGTATTTTTATAGCTACATTTTATTCAGTTGCTTTCCAGTCTTTTATCGTAGCATTCCATTTGCAATTGGATTTTAAAATAACGATTTACCTCAATTTCGATGCTCAAGCAGTATGCCGAGGACGAATTAATGCGTGCAGTAATGAAGTTGCTGGTATTACCGAGTGAGAGTAGCCTATTTAGGACAAAATCAGCACAGCTCTATTGTTCTGAGCGCCTTTTTTGTGGCGGTGATGATTAAAATAATAATCCGGTGGTTTTTGTGGCGATTGGTTGCGGTTTGGGGTTTTACACAACTGACTGCGCAAGTCAAGAGCACTTAAAGAATTATAATTGAGTTTACACCAATATATATTTTTTCAAGAATTTGTTTTAACTCTATCGTTATGTATTATAGCGGAATATATCACCTATGGGAACATTATTTGGTCACTTAATATTTTCAAATGCTGAATGATCTCACATCGCGAGCGAGGGTCGATCACGTGGTTTACTGCACCAAGCATTTACAAGATCAGGGGTGGTGGAGCTCAGCCATTTCCGGGCACACCCGAAAGTTTTAGACATTCGTTCTAACCTGCTTTGAAGAATTGAAAGGTGGAGGAAATATTTTCCGAAGAAATGCGCAGTCGAGGGAATATAACACGCTGCACCTGCCATGTCCGTTTAAGAAATAATTATAGACGTTGTCATTGCCAACAATATTATTTAATATAAGAGCAGCTTTCGATGGCTTAGCCATCATCATCAGTTATGATGTTAACTCAGTTATGATGATCAGTTATGATGTCTTCCTCAGGGCTGGTATGGAGGGACACCACGACAAGATGGTCGAAACGTCGGCAACACAGCCTTCGACGCGGCGTCACCCGGACAGCCCAGATCACGCACATGGCTCTGGCCGCGGACGCCTACGACTTCAAACGAATATGTGTGTTTTTATTACCAATATTTTGTGAAAAATTAAAATTTGCCAAAAGGGGCTTAAGCCCTTTTGACCGTACACTAAAGAATTATATCCGTCGAGTTAAACCGTCGGTATCGCTTTTTTCTTGGTGTGCAAGATATAAACACGTAAAATTACAATTCATGACTATATATTAATTTGCGTGAGTAAAAGACTAGTTCTCAACTTTCTCGCTTACCCGGAAATAATAGGCAATCATATTCACTATTTTTATTCCAATCATATTTCGTTCAAATGCTGCAAAAAATTTTAATTCGGGAGGAATTTTTCATATAAATGTATTCTCTTAATGATTGAAGCCTGTGTGGGCAAGCGAGGGGTGGGGTTTAGACGGCTGACCACAGCCAGCGATTCAATGAACATAACAAATGTGAGCCGTGCACCTTCCGCTGTGACACCACCCAAAAGCAGAAACAAGCGACCTTATCCGAGAAGGCGTCGAGGAATATGTTAATGAACTCGTAATGTGCGAACAATCCACGATGATGGGTGCAGTTTCTAAATGTGTTTCTTTTTCATTCTAAATGTATTCAAATTAAATTTCGAGACACGTATGTTCAGTAAATTTGTGTATTGTTATAGCACAGGGTTGAACGCTATTTAAAAAAAATATTTGTCTTGTGATGTATCACATCTTTTTTGTGTTAAGTATCTAACTAGTTTTTCTATGCTAGCCATCATTTAGTTGTTTTTTTTCATTATTTTAAATGTAAAAGTAACTTGGAAAACTGTAAATCTCCATAATAATTGGTTCACTTTTTTTTTGAATTCTCAGTTCACTAAATGTAAAGAATTGGAGTTTGGTTATATCGACATTATACTATCAAATCATCTCTGTAGCTCGTTTAACAAAAGCACACAGTTTTTATTTTAAACTGGACTGAAAAGTTCTTGTAACCAAATGTCATCACTCGTTGCTATATTTTATTCGTAATTGAACTGCCTTGATAAAGAAGGGAGACAATTCCGTGACTCGAAAAGAAGTGCGCGTACAATATAACTCGTTCTCTGAATCTTGATTTGGTAAATATTTAATTCAAATTCAGCTTTTATAACTTTCAATTCGCAATCTAAAGGACTATAAATTGTACACCTAGTGTAAACGAACTATGGCATATAAAAACAAGTCTACGCATTCTTAGTCATATAGACTATTATTCTGCAATTTGAATATCAAATTATGATAATGGACGTAATGGACGGATACTAGTAATTTCGTTTACTGTGTTGTTCGTCGTCACATGATGATTACATTTTCTCACTCACAAGACATTAGTTCATACTGAAGATGTATTAAAGACAATTCGAACATTTCAGGAGTTTTATTAATTTCCATAAGGCTTAGTTTCTGTTCAGCGATCATTTTAACGCCATACTGCTTACCGTAGTTATAATTTATAATGAACATGCATTCTAAGTAGATTCAATAGATTGAACAGTACACATAAAACGCATGATATTATTAAAGTACTGCATCATGGGGCAAGCGATTTTTTCTCACACGACAGTTTCATAGAAAAGGCAGTGAAACGCTGCAACTCTCAGCCTCTTTGTAGATGCTGCCTGCAGTGATGCGGCAGCCGGTTTGAATTGATTTGATGATGTTCTATTTTTGTGTTATATTAAATTAATTCATTTGATTATATTGTTACTAAAATCAGTTTCTCGAAGAGACAAAAGTTATGAGCATCATTGAATACATAATTACTCCTAGTAACAATATTATCTGTTCTTTACCGAAGAATGTTTGACTTCTCAACATTTATAGCTGCGTTCGAGCAAGCAAAAATTGTCAAAATTGAAATCTGCCGTGATCTTTAGAGGAGACTAAATTTAAAACGGACAAAGTTGTCAGGATATAAACAATAACCATCTTAGCATCAACTCTGGAATTCGCTGAAAAGACTGAACAGAAACCACGGGCAAGATGGGAACCGGGTGGATGGGCGGCAAGATGTCATTTACAACATATTGGAACAAGATTCATCGAATTTTTCGGCATCTGTTCCCCCACAACAAGATTTTTTCATTCGAAAAATGTTTGTTTTTTGCTGCAACATAATATTTTTTAAAAGTAGTATGCGAGAAAGAAATAATCGAATTAGAATATCGTGCAAGCAACACTGAGTACATAATCTAGTATTTGAAGTAAGATATAAAAAAAGAACGCAGTGACCAGTGATGAAAAAGATGCACTGAACTTCAAACTTTTAATCATTTTAATTAATATTGTAGGTTTTAATTGCATTTATAAATTTATAACTAGGTTTCAGGCGAAAAGATGTTGACACTAATTTAATGGATGGAACAACCTCAAGGGATATTATAAAAATGAAGAAATAATTTGACAAAAACACACATCCTCATAGTTAAGTAAGATTTTTTCGAAAAAAAACAACCGATTTGAAAATATAAATTCACTGCAATAGCTTATAAGTTGCAGGGTAAGTTTATTCATCGGCAATGGTAAAGAGGATGACTCTTTCAATTTATTTTCACAATTCGGTTCAGTAACCTGAAAGTATAAGTATCATCAGATGAATCCCTTCAAAATTTATAAAATGAATATGAAATATATATGGTATGTACATAAAATATATGTTATTTGATACTTGAATGGACATTCCCAAAATATAAAGAAATCAGCCTATTGGTGAAATGAACTGTATAGTAACCACTTAATTGACTAATAGCATAAAAAATAGGCCTATTTAGTATTCAGTTTCATCAAATGTTTGCTCCATTTAATTGATGGTTATGATGGAATTCCTTGCTTTTTTCTCCGATGCATAATTCTTCGTCATACATGTTTTGAGGGCAGAATTTTAGTATGCAAAATTTTAAAGTATATATGTGGTTATGCCATGGAGTTCAAGGGGACAATATCTTATTGATACAAGCATGATTGCGTGATTATTAATTGCTTCGTAAGCCAAATTTGAATATAAGGTGTAAATACGTTTAAAAAACATAAAATGTTACGACATTTCTCACTTTAATTTTAAGCGAAGAAATTATATTGAAATTCAACGTTAAAAACGTAGTTACTTAATACCATTTTCGAAGTGCCACTTAAATTTCTCTGAATGTCGGTTCCATTGGCCTATTTTCTCACCTTCATATTCTAGATGTACAAATCTTGCTCATAAAATAACAAGGTCAATCGTTAATCATGACGGCATCATATAGAACCTACAAATCAATAGCGTTTAGCCAAAACCTCACCTTTAAATACAAATTATTTTATCGTCATTGTATATCATCAGAGACTTGTTGGTAATTTTTTTAAATACCCAATAAACTGATTATAAATATTCTTTAGAAAATGTATAATACGAATCTGATTTACTGATATTTATTGAGATAATTCTGATCTTCCCTTACACTTAGATTGCAAAGTTTACCCATGCATAACAATGGCTCTATTTATTTAAAAAGCAAAAGTAAAAAGGATGTTGATTTTATGTGGTGAGAAAACCTATAATTAGTGTTCGAAATCACAAAGAGACATCTTGAGAATTTTTCAATTGATAGGTTTGTCAGATGTTTACTCATTGAGTGAAATATGTAGATCATAGGTTCACTATTTTGAAATAAATGTGAATGTGAATTATACATTAACCGAAGAAATTGTATAATTTTTATAAAGTAATTATTTCTGAATTTTATTATGGCTAGTGTGCAATCACAATTGGAAATTACTTTGTACTGTTGGCAATCCTGACCATTGTACCGAGATATAAATCGAGCTTTCAAATACCTCAAAAATCACAGTATTGAAAGAGCATTATTTTGATGCAGAAGATTATATTAATACAAATAAATATTCAAATATTGTATATTATATGTACAGTCTTATCCCCTTCTGGTTCTTTACCATTTCCTATAAAGACATACAAGAACTCTGGAAAAACCATCCAGATACTGGTTATTACACTTAAACACACAAAAAGGTAGTGATTTTATATTCACTCCTTTAGAATTATTACATTTTACAAAAAGGAAGAGAACAAAGGAAAGAAATAGACAATTTTCTTTCCATTTTAATGGAATTACGAGTAACTAAACTAAATGGCACTTACAAAAAGCATAATACGTCCATAAAAACCATATCACAAACTTATTTATTAAATAGAGTCAATGGAAAAAGCAGAGTGGTAGGCATGTGTGATAGGTAGACATATATGTGCGATTAATGATTTCCTTGCTCTTATAAGAAAATCTTTTTTTTCTAATTTGCTTGTAACATTGTGACCTAGTCACATCCAAAATCGTTTAGAAATGTTTCTGCCTTCGAAGACTAGGTAAGTTATAAATATTAGAATTTTCATAAAGTTCTAATTTAATTCGTTTGCGTTGGCAGTGCGTAGACAATACTAAAAATTACAATCATGTATTGATATCCAATTAATTATTATTTACGTCTTAAATATTTAATAACTTAGAATTTAAATCAATTTTTCAAAAATTCATCACATCCCGTGCTGGTTAAATCAGCGCGTCTAATTAAAATAAACACAGAAAAACGGATACCAAATGAATTAGCATTAAAAACACATTCAAAGGAATTGTAGTATATGACACGTTACACTTCGGCAATTTAAGGACAAATTAAAGTATAAAAATGTAGAGTTATACACATAAAAATAAATTGACTTTCCAATACACAATACAAAATGATTAAACTTTATTTCAAGTAAGTAAAATCTGAACGATAATCGAGTAGGCTGACATTCATCCCGGTAAATTGTACTAAATAATCCATCAAGTTATTCGAAACAAAAGGAATCCAATCAAAATCTCAATCTCTAAAGTAATTTTCGGCAACGATGCCAGAGATCAATGTTTTTCTTCACAATAATACAGAGGACTGCAGTGTTTTCAAACTTCTGTGTGGCCGATTAATGACTGTCGACAGTTCATACGTGAATTTGAATCGTTTAAATTTAGAAGATTTTCTTCTCTGCACATATAAATAGCATCTTCTCATTTGTGACAAAAATATTATCGAAGAAAAATCAGGAAAGAAAATGAAGTAAATATATCCAAAACAAGAGAAATGTAAATTTTTAATACTCAAAACTAAATTTAATACATCACTACGAGAGGATTGAATACGTGTATTTTCAGACAGTTTCGTATTATTTTAATATCAGAATTATCGACTCATAACCTCAAATATGAAATATATTTACTTTTTGGAAGTCTAAATGAAAATAAAATACTACGCTGTAAAACAACGAGTCTATTGAAGCAGTCATATTTTACTTTAAATAAGTTATATTATTACGTATCTAGAGAGACGGCCATTATTACGTATGCGGCCATTTGTCACTAATTTCTTCAACTTACACACAAATTTAATTATTTATCGTACGAATAGTCACGGCCTTCAACGAATATTGTCTTCTATACATTCATACACCGAGAAACAAGAATATGCATGGATCAAACAGAATCCAAATTGTACCAAGTGACCCAGGTGCAGCAGGTGAGGTAAAAAACATTCACCAGTGACACAAATAGTGCAGTGGAGTTTGTCGCGCCGAACGAGGACCGAAACAAGAAAGGCAGGGGCTTGACTTGATCGAGGACAGAAGTAGATGTCAGTCCTCCAGCGAGGGCCAATGCTGAGTCTTCGATTTCCTTGCGCGGAGGAATTGGAGGCTGTGCGCGGGGCAGTGCTTCTCATTCCACTTCCTGCCCGGCCACGCCTCCGTCTTCACCCCACCCCCCACCCCGCCCACTCTCGTCCCCTGCCGAGCCCCTGTCCCCGCACCCGCTTGGTCCGAGACCGGGCGACTCGTAAACCGAACTCAGCGAAAAAAAGGAAAACTCGCGAAGAGCAACAACGGAAAAGGAATAGGAAATAGAATCGTCCACTTTCGACGCCGCTCTCAGATGGAACCAATTTGCAAACACGGACCGGCACGTCGACGGAGCAAACTGCGAAAGCGGGAAGAGCCATCTCGTGGACGCGAGGAGGCAGAGACAGACGGCGTAGGCCGCAAGGAGCGGAGCGGGGGGAGGGGGCAGAGAAGGAATATGAAGTCAGCGCGAATGAAAGGAAAGTGACAGGAGGTGTAGGAAATCACAACACGTGGCAGGAAACTAAGATTAGCGGAAGAGCCATCTCTGAGATATAGAATTCTCTCAGAAACGACATAGAATGTGAGGTTGGAAAATGCATCATTAAAGAGGCAAGAAAATAAGTTAAATCAATTTAATTTACCCTCGAGAATTCTAAATTGATAAATTATCATCTAAGAAAAAGTTGTAAGCGCGACCATCAAAATAAGAACCATTAAAAATGATCAATGATAGGAAGAGAGAAGAAGAGCAAAAAACCTAACAAATTACATCGAATGCAACTGAAGATCAGAACGTTAAGATACGAACGCAACAAAAGAATAGAATTAATTTGATCGCTGGTGAGGTAGAGATCTTCTAATAATTAAAAATGGTAAATGAAATCTGTTGTCAGATCGTTTCGTTCGCAGAATTTTCTTTTCGTCCGGGAAGGTGCAGGCTCTGATGATCGCTAAGAGATCGAAACGATGTTCAGCAAAATACATTATTCGGCACCAGGCATCTTTAATTCACCATATTTAAAAGAATAGAACTTAAGTGGAAAGAAAGTGTTAGAAAATTTGACGCGAAATTAAAACTACGTAAATTTGCAAAAGTTATAAA
This sequence comes from Gryllus bimaculatus, assembly GCA_017312745.1. Lineage (NCBI taxonomy): Eukaryota > Metazoa > Arthropoda > Insecta > Orthoptera > Gryllidae > Gryllus > Gryllus bimaculatus. The sequence goes on from BOPP01000031.1 coordinate 7,645,153, forward strand.
TGAAAAATTAATTGAGTGGACAAAAAGGATGGAGGTGGAAAGGAGGAACAACGAAGGAGTAGAAAAGGCATAGAGTTGTAGGAAACTGAATAACGAATGGTGAACGAGTAGAGAGGGCAACTCGTCAAAGAGCACTGGAAGGGTCAGTAAAGAACGAGGCCACGTGCGGAGTGAAATTGGGATTGAGTGGGAGGGACAAAGCGGCCCCTCCCTCCCCGCTTACCACCACGATAACCGACGGCTTGTAACAAGTTCCGCCGACTGCGTAAAGAAACTGTTCAAGTAGTTATAGTGCGAACTTGGAGAGAAAATTGTTAACTTCCTCTAATATGCATACGCCGGAGTTTCCGCGCGCTCCGGCCAGACAGCTAAACTCCCAACTCTCTTGCGCCCTGCGAGGTCCTACTTTTCGGAACAGAATGGGCAGCGGCGCTCACCGCCGACGACCGGCAAGACTGTCAATGATGTGGGAGTGAAGAGATTTGGCGGAAACGTTTGGCGTCAATGACAGTGGAATTCCAATCACTATCTATTAACTATTTTTTTAATGGTGGTCAACTATGTATATTAATGGTTAGATACATAATAGCGAAGACAGTGACGATATTGTGAAACGTTGGCGATCAATGACAGTGGATTCAATCAATATCTATTAACTATTTTTTTAATGCTGATCAACTATGTATATTAATGGTTAGATACATAGCAGCGAAGACAGTGAAGAGATTGCGAAACATTGGCAATCGATGACGGTGGATTCCACGCTGGTCAACTACGTATATTAATGGTTAGATACATAATAGCGAAGACAGTGAAAAGATTGCGAAACGTTGGCGATCAATGACAGTGGATTCAATCACTTTCTATTAACTAGTTTCACGCTGGTCAACTATGTATACTAATCGTTTGGTAGATAAAATTGATAAGAAATAAAAACTTACGGGAGAGGCATTAACAAACCGAGACAAGATTAGAAATGTGAAACGAAGACTTACATGAGAAAATAGAATGGAATAATGAAATAAGCAGGCGAAGAATTAGGTGGAAGAGGTGTTGAAAATTGCAGGAAATCGTATTAACTGAAACCGATAGGTATGGTGGCTTCCAAAAGTGAGGAAATAAAACTAGCACTATCTCATAAATATGCGCAAAAACTAAGGTATGAATATCTGATATATTAACGAAAAACTAAGCAAGAGGATCTGCTGACACAGAAACCCAAAAATGTAAATTAATGGTATTGCCGTTAAATGAATTGCATATAAATTTTAGGTCAGGTTATCATTCAGTCAGGTTATCCGTACATTAAATATAAGATGGCGACAGTGTTATTTAACACCGAAAGAGCGGGAAGTAGACAAGTGACGACAAAGCTATTAAAAACAGACGAGGGCGTATTCGTGACGTCATATTAAACCGTCGACGTAGCAATGACGCACAGACGGAGACTGCAGCGACAATAACACAAAGTGATGACAGTCTATAAATTCTGTAGAGATAATCAGATTGTAGTGACGGAATCCGCCGCTAGAGATCGACTAAAACGATACGAAGCGAGCACTAAGAGTAAAAAGAGCAAAGCGAAGATGAAAGATGATAATCTCTCTTCTATGTGTCTGGTGACCACATTAAAAGTTATTTAAACAAATACTCATTTTTGAATATTAATAGTTGCCTTTTATAATAATAATAATAATAATTATTATTATTACTATCAAATTAATGTATTAAGAGGGGAAAAGCAATTTTTATATGCATTTTTCGAGAACTTAGAGCCTCAGATCCCCTGCCTATGCTTTAATGGATGCGGTTCCTCTATGTTCATGGGGACTACATTAATAGTTATTTATTTAAATAATCATTTTTGAGTATTAATAGTTGACTTTTATTGAAATTATTAAGATATGAATTTATAAAAAATACAAAACAATTTTATGTGCATTTTTCGAGACCGTAGAGCCTTAGTTGCCCTGCATATTCATTAATCTCGTTTCATGGTTCCACTATGTGCATGGCGTCGGCATAAATAGTTATTTAAATAAATAATAATTTGTTAAATATTAAGAGTAGACTTGACATTATTAAAATGTGAATTTATTAAGAACAAAAAACAATTTTCACGTGCATTTTTTAGCGTATTGCGCACGCCCTGCGTATACATTCGTATCGTTTCCCGGGTCCATGCATTCTAGGGTTAACGAGCAGCGGGTCGCTCCCCTTTGAGCGTGCGTTCGCCCGGAGGCGGCGGCGGCGGGACAGCCCAACGCGGCGCGGCGCGGCGCAGCGCGGCACAGCGCCTCAGCCTGGGGGCGGCGGCGACGGCGGCGGCGGTGGCGAAGCGGAGGCGGGCAGCTGACGCGCGCGGCACTCGCAACGGCAGCGGCGGCGGCGGAGACCACGCACCATAATTGTGGAGTGACGCGGCAATTGCCCCCTATTGGCCCGCAGCCTCCGCGCGCGGACCCCGCGTCGCGTGGAAGACTCGCACTAACGCTCGGCGGTTGAGAAGCACAATTACACGCTGGGAGGAAAAATAACCCGGGGTTCTGAAACGGCCGACAATGACGCCTCTGATGAGGTGTCGAGAAGCAGTGGAAAATCATTTTATAAGTTACAGAAATATCCTTTAAGTTGGAGTTAATTTTCTTAAATGGATGTTATTTTTAATTTTTATTATGTTTAAATTTTATTCTGTCACATTTTCATTCTATCCTCTCACACTATCCAAGAATTTTACTTTTCGTCACTCTTCATTTCATTTTGTATATATTAAAAGCATAACTTTCAATAATTTTGAAAATTAGTAAAATCTGGATTCAATGAAGACCGAGAAATATGAATAAGTTTCGTAAAAAAGGCTACTCAGGGAAGGACCGGCGCTAACAGGACTAGGACTTCATCTTCCTCTGTCAGAAAGATTTCGCGATATCGTTCTCACCATTTTAGATACATACGGTTTAAGTTTAAGTAATAAGACGTAAAGTCTACGACTCTTTAAAGAATGAAGTCGAACGTGATAGAAAAGAGCGCAATATTACACACGTTTCCAAACAGAAATTTCTGAAACGCACTCCGTTGTATGACTCCCGAAGAAAGCGGTTCACAGATCAAAGGGCATCTCCTGCAACACACGTCGCTCCGGGAGCGGGCGCCCCGCGGGGCGCGGTCGGCGGCGTCGGAGGGCGATCGCCCTTCGGCCGGAAGGCGGCGGCGGCGGCCGGCGCACGCACTCACCGGAAGCGGCGAGCGACAGCAGCAGCGCGGCGGCGAGCAGGCCGCGCAGCGCGTCGCCCTCCCTCATGGCGGAGGGCGCTGCAGCATCACTCGGAGGGCGAGGGCACCGGCCGCGGGCGCGTGCCGGGCAGGGAGGGCAGGCAGGGGCAGCGGCGCTGGCGGGCGGGCGGCGCGTGCGCGGGCGAACGTCGGCGCGGCGAGCGCGGCGAGCGAGCGAGCGGCGGAGGCGGCGGCGGTGGCGGAGGCGGCGGCGGACGCGCGACCACTGAGCGCCGCGCCCGACGCCGACGCCCGCGCGCCCCCGCCGCGCGCACGCGCCGCCCGCCGCGCACGCGCCCGCCGCCCCGCCCGGCGCGGCCGCCTTCGAGCGCGCGGCCCGCCGCGGCGCCGCCAACAAACACTAACGCATCCACGCCGACTGAGGTGGCTGAGGGCGTCAATTGATAGCACTGAAGTGCCTCTGACCGGCAGATCCTGGGGTTCCACTCCTGAAGATAACACTAGCTAATTAGCTACGTTGAATTCAGCTGCTGTCGGAGGATAATTCTAGCTGCCGGCTGTTCTGATCGCTAGTTTTTCGCGGTTCCTCTGATCTACACCATGCGAATGCCGGAGCAGTATCCAGCAAACGGGCACGGTCTGCTTCCTTGTTTTCCTTTCTTTCCCATTTCCATGTTCTTTTCACAGACCTTACTAATATACTCACTGCTCCAGAACGTAAAACCAAACACATAGTGCTTAGGGGATAAATTAGCGTTATTGTATATTTAATTGTAATGTTATTGTAAAAATTTGTCAAATAATTAAATATTTCTCACTTATTGTCTACTTGTTAAATTAACCTGTCTAAATGTATCCAAGGCTCTTCGAACGAAGTTGCAGGTACAAGTTATGAGAATTTCTTTAATTCATTGTTGAAAATATTACTTATTTTAAGCAAATATTCTTAATAATAAATAACCTACTTAAAATACGTTAATATGTCTTTACAATCGGATATCTCTCATGTTTCTGCTGCAGAGTATGTGCTTTTGAGAATACAAACAGTTACTGTGTACTTGTATATTTAATTATATCCTAATTATACCTCGGTATCGACCTTCCATTATTTATAGTAGTAACAAAACAAAAATTCTATGAATCTAATATTTGAAAATTGAACTTGTCGTTATTAATGTATTAACTGAAGGGCTAATTTGAAATATTAGTGTCAAAAACATTGAATATTAAATGGACTGATCGAAATTTTAGACATCATTAATAATCGACATAGTAAACATTTATTCATTGACATATTCATATTGTGGGAAACAAAACACCTTTCTATAAGATCCTATTCTATGCTATCTGACTCTGAAATAAATCTCAGGACGTCGGCGAAGTACTTATTTCGAGTTATTCGATTGCACAGGTGTTTGATTGCATAATAATGGTTTGAAGACCAGCTTTTTAGCAGATACAAGTGTTATTTGAAAATAGGGTCCAACAAATTTGCGCAATGTAGGTTTTAAATTACCACTGAACATTGGCCAATTCAGAGATTTGGTTCCGAGAAACATTATCTCACTCAGGATATTATTCACATCATGAATCGTAAACCTTTCCCTCAATTTAGCAATGGAACGTAATCATGAAGTCGCAGATTTACGTCACTTGAAATTCTCTTATGCAGTTAATCGAAAATGTCTGACATTACTTTGACGAGCAGGATAGCCCCACGATGCCAACTCTTGACAGTATATTAGTCCTCACTGGAACCGTCTATTGCTATCCGGATATTAGATTGATAAACGCGTTACGTTACAAATCAGTTGAACTACACGGCTCCTTTATTCCACCAGATAAATCTTTATAGAGCATTTTCTAAATTTAGGGGAACATCTGAATGAATGAGCTGCAGAATTGATCAAATATTGCGATATACATTACCCGAAAATAAGACAAGCTGCTTATTTATTTTAGCATACATCATAATCACAAACCTATAGAATAGAAACTGGATAACCAATTTTGAGAATAATGATGTGTTCTGTAATTTAAAAACGTACTAAATTAATGTACCATAATGACAAATAGCCGAATATTTCACTTCATGCATTAAAACACATCATGCATCTCTGATGTAAGAGAGCTTACAATGTCGTATTACTCGAGATCAGATTTTAATGACCTAAAAATCAGCGAAATATACAAGAATTTGTGACAAAACCTATGTATGTCCTTATTAAAATAAGACATGACTTCATAGTTTTTACAGAAATGCAACATTCTTTCCAGAACAATTTGTAAGCATAGTACTTTATTTTTGCAGTTTTTGTAACGAACTTGCACTTATTTTAGAAATGTTTTCATATGTCATTAAAGCGCGAAGAAGAGTACAATAAAACCTAATCAAACACAATCTTATTTATATAAGCTTCTGTGCATTACATGTTTAAAATATTCCTACATCCTTTCAGACTTGAGTTTTAGCAAGAATGCACTGTAACTCAAAGTACCTTTGCAAGTTTTTCATCTTGAAACCTCCACAGCTGTCGAAGAGGATAGGTTTGCAATTCAAGTACGTTTGAACTTTGTAAAATGTCCAGGGTTCCAATGAATAATCGTTGCAATGTGCTCGCTTTGTCGGTCACATGACGGCAAAATCCACTCAACTCATTCTGCACCTGTTAAATATCTAGAGCGTCACACGATTAAGTATCATTGTCTTCCAGTAGTGAGATGATACCAGAGAACAGCCACGTTTTCTGACAAGATATCTGTAAAGGTCTTTTCACAGCAACAACATCATCTCACATAAGTTCTTAAGAATCGATTTCACGATTGAAGATGGTCCTTTCTTCACAAATAAAAGCCTATTTCTGCTGTCACTTCCAGATTTCTGTTCCCATAGCTGCGGCGTTGAGTGATATTATTGTATTGTTCCGCATTAAATCATTTTTCTGCGCAAACTTTAACTTCTCATAATTTACAAAACAATACTTCCCCGTCAATGCAGTCGAACGTGTCTTTAAAAACTAACAGAACCACGGAGCTTTATACTGTTGGGGTCTGCTCGGTATGTTGAACGACACCGAGTCTCGGGCGAGAGAAGAGGCTTAGTAAGATAAACACTTTAATCTTCTTGTATTAACTAATTTACGTGAACTCCTTAGATCGCATATTAATAATTTAGTGATATAGTGCATGCACAACATGGTTATGGTAGCTCAGTGCTAAGCACATTAACGTAAATCATTCGAAGAATTAATTCAAACATGGAAATAGATATTACTCGTATTTAGTGTGAATTGAGAAAAAATGAAATATGAAGTATACATAAGGCAATATTTCTGATGAAATAACATTATTTAAAGTTTGCATGCTTAGCAAATTATTACCTCTTTGCCATCAACAATCTTGACTACTAATTGGAAATGACTGACCTACCTTGAAATATTTGCTGAGTGCAGTACACAATCATAGATACAATTTATTCAACCGTTCGTAGGTTGACCACCAGAGACCATCACAATTGGATTTGAAATTATGAGCGGAACATTGAATCCGATCCCTTCACGCAGCGATCTCGTTGGCACTTAACTGCCTGAGGTTATTACCGGAAGAACTACGCAAGCGAAATATAGCACCCCATCTCGATCAGGTTTTTGTCCAGTTTCCCTGATCCATTGAGCAAATGCTGAGATGGCCCCTCATTATGCTTCGGGAACGTAATTGCGCCACGTTTTGGTTGAAACTCCTCGTTTGGCTTGTAGCGTAAGGTAAAGGTAAGGGCGAGTTGCTATTTTTAGCAATACAGAAAAATCATACTTCAATTCGTTTAGCCGATGCAAATACTTTTCTATAACTCGAAACGAAAATGTATATTTTTTTTTAATTTTTGCTTATCTTGCAATTTTTAAACTTATTTTTTATTTCTTGTTAAACTTTACTCATCTTTTCAACTTTAATAGTTTAAAATAACGGGAAGGCGGTTCGCGAACTCAAAAAAACGTGCGCAGATAATCTTTCCCCCCCCCAAGTCCACATACAGTTTTTACTGGTTGTTTTTTACTATAAACCGAAATCCTAGACGAAAACTATTTCTTTGCACTACGTGTATTGTGTACATGTGTAAGTGGGATAGCATTAGAACAATAGAAAAATTTGTCTTGATTATTTTGTGACTGGACCTAATATGTTCGTTTGTCTTGTAAATGATATAAACCGGTAGTTAGCAATGTTCGTCCCGCGTTGAAAAGGAAGAGACGGTCCCGTGCCAACCAACACGTCGGCTTGCGGGAATTCCCCCTCCACATATCTCCACCAAGAGAGCACTGTCTATGTCAAAACAAGCTCTAAGGTTGCGGTCGCAGCCGCAATATCTAAAGCTCGCAACCAGACGACTGCATGAGAAATCGTCCGATTTATTTCACTCGAAAAACACTAGAATGTTGCACCCAAAATCGATCGAATATCTCCATGATTCCTCAGTTCATTATTTGAAATATTTGTGAAAAGCACGCTTAAGAGTCAAGACCATCTGCATGTATTGGAGGTAGTCTATGTATTACAGAAGGCCTTGACTCTCCAGCTGATTTCGAGCGAATGGAAAAGAAAAAATTAAAAGAAATACATCTTCACCCGACAGCCCATGTTTTCGGACGCCCACATTGTGTAATTTTGGCCATCTAGCTGGAAAAAAGTCAATTTTCCAAAGTACATAGAAAGGTTACCTGCGGTATTTGCTTGATTTTAAAAGGTCCTTAGTACATGAAATGGGAATGTATTTTCTTAAGAATCGTTTGAGGTCGCAGTAAAATAATTTTAAACATGCACGGTCTTGCGTTGTTTTCGGACGGCTCTGACACTTGCATTTCAATATATCTCGTATTGAAGATCAATGTGTATCAACCGGCATTTATGTCACGGTAGTCATTCATGAATTGTGTTTTAGATTTTTTAGTAGGACCTCAAGATAAGTAAAAAGAGTTCTTGATTGGTCGTGGGACGTTTCTAAAAATAAGTAATTTTAATATTATTTTCACGCCATTTTACAAATTTATCAAAGGTTCGATATAAAATTTACCATAATTTACGCTTATGGTTATAAAGACATTGAATTTTGTTCTTTTGTCTATCGAAATCATGAAAGATCAGCTGTGCATACCTGTGCACTCAAAAGTTGTTCTTTTTTCTTTTTCTTCCAGAGGTGTGCTCAATTTCTTGGAGTCGTTATTTGATGTTTGGTGCAAAAACTTCACGGATGACGCCGTACTTTCGTACGTTTCGTACGAACTAGGTAAGTAAACTATTAGAAACACTTCAATAAGTGCGATGAAAACTTATATTAATAATTTTCGGCAGTACTTTGTCAAAAAATGGGGGAAATGTGCGAGGCATAAATAGAGTTTTACAGATAAATTACTCATCGTGGCTTCAGGAATTCATCCATTTTATACAAGACCATTGAGAATTGCTCCAAGCACTTCAAACTCACATAATGTTAGTAGAGTGATTGGCTATTCCACTAGAGTGCGTGTGAATGTATTTCGTGTGTGGGAGGGGAGAGGGGCAAGGATGAGGGCGGAAAGCTACAGCGTCCGTTTGTTACGGTGCTGCTAGGGCATTCGTCTGATAGGGAACGAAGGAACCACGAAACGCCACCGATCAGAGTAGCCAGCCGCTACAATTTTCCAGAAAGAGGCTGCATTCTACCTATCTACTATATGTAGTATAGGAAAACCGTTACCTTCCTCACTCGAACCCTAGGGACACCTGGGAACCCTAGGACACTCGAAAAGAGTCGCAGCAGAGACAACAGTTGTTGCTATGAGCATCTCAGCCAGTACAATTTTGTCTTCTTTCACAGTCAAATCTGATATGAAGTAAATAGCGATGATGATGATGATGATAATAATAATAATAATAATTACGAAGAAGAAGAAGAAATAATAATAAATATATGTACCAAAGCAAATATTATTATTAAATATTAAAGTTCATGCAGCTTTTTGGTCTTGCAGTCATAATTGTACGAGCTGTTACATTATTATTATTATTATTATTATTATTATTATTATCATTCCAGTATTAGTTTAACTAAACAATTGAAAAACGGAAGACTCGCTTCCTCGGTGACAGTCGACAATGATATTTAACTAATTCGCAGAAGAAAAAAACACGATCCAGTTGAGTCTGAAAACGAGCCATTTATGAATAATGAAACCCTCTGTTAATTGTACGCGGTTATACTGCAGTTTCCAGAGGAAGAGTGACGCAAGCGGGACACTGAATACCACCCGTACATTAGCTGGGAAGATTCCGCGATGCCGTTGTATTATGCAGGATGTAGAGTGCAGTGGTCTTTACCACTCCCAGCCAGTTGTTTCAATACCCAGAATGAACGCCAACAGGACGCTTCGCAGTCGTTCAACTTTTGAATGAGTGCTATATATAGTGGGAGAACCGACGGATTGGATTTTGCTAGTCGGGGGGCACACGCTGGGCGGTTCATTCTAGGAACGTTCATCACTCAAGAATGGGTGTCTCATCCATTTGGTAATTTTTAAATGCTCGTGTTTAGATTACTTCTGCTTCAATTTTTTCTGCGTAAAGTTCCACGAAACATAACGTATTTGAGATTAAAACGTTTAATTTATACGACTAATACATTCTTCCCTCGGTAAGCCTCGGGAATAAACAACGGAGCATATTGTCAATAGGGAACTACTAGAAATGCGCAACATACCGACACTCCCCCTGTACATACATACTCTACCTACATCAGTAGGGGAATCACAGGCACAAAATAATTTTAGACTGTAGAGAACGACATGTTCGAAAAATTTCTTTTCACAAATCGATACGATAACGGAATGGAATAGATTGCCTGTTAAAAACCTTTGAACCCTTTCCTCGAAGCGTTCAACAGTTTAGGAAATTAATTTAGGTATTACTGTGTAAATGTGGGATTTAACTGAGAATCATAGGTTATAGAGCGATGCGTAAGTAACATATTGTGAAGGTGAGGTGTCGTTGCAAGTGTAAGAACAGAAAATAATGAAGGAAGGGATTAAAGGGTCGTAGTGAAGTGTAAGTGAAGTGAAGTGTGGTCTTTAATTGGAACAAAAACGTCATTGCGTAGTTAGATTAAAATAGTTGTTTTTTTAAGGTAATTTATGTTCCTATTCTATTGTTTCATTTGTCAAAGTTAAGAAATGATTGCTGTTCCTGACTATCGAAATTAATACAGATATGTATCACAGTGCGCTGTGTTTTTAGATGGGACGTTTTCAGTAATAGCTGAGGTGTTTTAGTAGGCACAAAATGCAATGACTTTCAATATAAGAAGCTGTTTTCAATAACGCGAGAAAGTATGTGTTGTTGATGCACCATTAGTTCTTAACTAAAAGTGTTCATAAAAAACATCTTCAAATAAGGCATGTTCATTTTTCTTTAATATGAATATTTTTTGGTTATTTTGGCTACAAACATAGATGCTTGCTCTGAATTTACTGCGCCTCGTGGACTGAAGTTCAGAAGTGTTTGGAAGCTGTTGCTTTTCTTATAAAAGAATATAGATTGTAGGAAGAAATAAATTAAATTGCGAACTAACGAATTACTTCTTTACTTCAAGAAATTTTGATCGCTGATTATGGTAAGTTTCATTTCTGAAAGTTAGAAATGACTAGTACTCCTGGCTATCGAAATAACCGCAGGTACCCACCATAGGTTTTTCCTTTGAATTGGTTGGGTTTGGATTATACTAGAATTATTTCTCATACGTTACACGAGTAAAAACTTTAGTTCCATTAATTTTTACGAACATTTCAATTTTGTACTACTACCTGCGCTGACTTGGAAAACAATGGAACGATATTTGAGAAGTTCATTATCGAACGGCAACAATATAAGATAACGAAATGTAAAATTGTTTTCAATTCTTCTCTTTAAGCAACAATTAAGAGGCTTTGTTTTATTTATTTATGTGTGACGTACTATGGGAAGAAATGTATTCTGTGAACGTCTTAGTAAATTCTGGCATCCTAACCCTAACCCATTTACAAGCTGTATTCTAATTGCAGATAGAATCGAAACATTTGTTCCTCGATTGGAAAAGACAATTTAGGGAAATTTTCTTAGGTGTAAAAATGTGTAGAGCATTTAACATTACATATTCAGACAAGAACTAAGTGTAATTCGTGTTAAACATAATTATTATTATATTTTTTATCTATTTGCATTTGTTTGCCAACGCTATCAGTGTTACTGCGTTGTAACATGTAAATGCCAACCGTCCATTTGCTGACAACTACACGTTGAAGCGGAAGCCGCTGTCGCTACTGCTGCCGTCGCCGCTGGTGGATGGTATTATTTATTAACTTTTAATTATTTTACTTTCTCGCATACTGCTTACACAGAATATTGTGAGGCTAAAAACTTATTGGATATGTTCGTAAATATATCGCATACCTTTTAAAATGAATTCAATGCCAGAAGTACGTCTTCATTTAAAGTTTTGAATAAAAAATATATTTCTTGAAACTATTTAGTTTTCGCATCAAATGTCCTACGACTTGAAATGAGTTGTACAAAAAATGATGACTGAGATTGTTAATTCAAAGAGAAATTATGGTGTAAATAGTATTGCTAAGTACGGAAAAGGCAAGAAAGTACGTGCCGCTTTAGCATCGCTAGTTTATTAAATAAATCCGTCTTCCATATTTCATTTCGATGAATGTGTTTTTCGAAGGAAATCTTATCCTATAACATAATTACGACAGAAGGAGACACCCACATTTACAAATACGTGCACTAATGACATATCATACAGGTCGCGTACATTTTACCTTTGTTGTACGTAGCAGTGGCGTTTTTTTTGTTTGTTTTTGTTTTTTTGTTGTTGTTTTTTTTTTCAGGAGAGAGAGAGAGGGGAGAAATATCCTCACTTACTTTCTTTGTCTGATTGTAATTACCAACTAAAATATCTACTTTAAGGTTGGAGGGAGTATGTCAAATACGAGTCCTGCACGAGACGATTTTGCTCGAGCATCGCCGCAATTCGCAAAAAATCCGTTAGACGTTAGGCCAGTGGGACAATTTTTGTACTCGCCACGACCCACCGAGCGAAATTTGCTCGGCCTTCGAAGCCGAGCATCCGATGCTCGACATGAGGGGAATGACTTGGGATACTCTTACGTAGGAACGCAACGAGCAGTGGGCCACAATGAGGCGATGTGTATAGTGGCTCTCAGAATTGAACGTACGCCTTTAATTATACATGAATTCTTCTCATTTGACAATTTATAGAAACAAAATAAGTAATTTTGGTATTTAAGACTTCTTGGAAGGACTAACGCAATTTGAAAGCAGAAAAAAATCTTTATTAGGTGTAAAATTAAATATTTTGTGTGAACGAACACTATCAGAAGCGGGCTTTAAAAAGTACCCGTTGAAATATTTTCCTGGGCGCAAAGAAGTGACAACCAGATTAGTCGATGGTCAGATGTGTGGAGAGTAATATTTAATTGAAAATGGCCCCGAAAAGGGAAACGACGATGAAAGAACAAAGACTTATTGTGAATTTAACCACGAAGGAGGAAATCACTACGAGGTATTGCGAAGACACTGGGAAGGCCTCATTCAAATATTCAAGGTATAGGAGACAAATTCAAATACGATAGCAATTAATTAATAAAAGGGGGTAGATGTAGAAAACTGATACACAACGAACGAGACAAAAGGAATATTGTCAATCAAATCTGCAGGAATTCTAGCCAAAGTGTCGTTAAATGACTGTGAGTGGTTTTAACAATAGTGAGAACTGTATCCACAGTAACTGTCCGAAGACCAGACTACGAGAAACGTTACAACTGATGAGTAGCCAAGAAAAAGCCTTGGATTACTAAGATTAATCGGCGCAATAGACTGCAGTACCCTTCGGACTTCTGGGAAATTGATTTTTAGTGACGAAAATAAATTCAAGGTATTTGGATGAGGCAGGCAACAGTAAATGCGAAGGAGGGTTAATGCAGCCTTACAAGATAATTTACGCGCAGCTGTTAAGCATTGCGGGGGCTCCATAATGGTATGGGGGTGTTTGGCTACGTCACGTGTTGGGAATGTCTATTTATTGATTTCAAAGGGGACAAATTTGGATATTTATCAATTTTAAAAGGTAATGTCAAACAAAGTTCATCGAATCTTGGACTTGGGCCGACATACTACTTTCAGAAGGCCTACACGCTCATCCACACAGAGCATTTTGTGAAGCTACGGTTGCTATGTAATGTATCAAAGTGCCTAAAACCCTGCTACAATCACCCGATCTCAATCATTGAGAACTTGTAGAGAGAACTGAAAAAATGTGTGCAGAAGCATGACGTTTCAAATAAACAAGGTTTCAAAGGGGTCCTCGCTGAATGGAAGAAAATAATGCGTAAATTTACAAGTAAGCTTCTAAGATCAGTGACAAAAAGACTAGAGGCTATTATCCGTGCTAAAGATAATTCTACAAATATTAAATTATTATTTTTCGTTTTTTTTAAGACAAATTGCCAGCGTACGTTCAATGTTGTGGTCAATTGCATACGCATTAGGAGATGTTTTATGTATTATATATTATTTATTCCCTTATTTTAAGTTATTTTCGTTGTGAATGAGTGAAGAATGTTTACATTGATACCTACATTTGTTTCGTACCTCACAATTCTGCAATTAATAGTTTTTCTATGCCAGTTTGTATCTCCTTGCATAATGTACGGTAATTCTGAGAGCCACTGCATATACGAAGCTAAAATAAGGAGATGTGGGCTTGGAAAAACTGGACAGTTTATGCTAATGCACGGAAATATTATGGATCAAATAATAATAATAATAATAATAATAATAATAATAATAATAAATTGATTGAAATATTTAAACAGGAATACACTATTTCTCATGTGTTTTTTTTATTTTATCATTCAGGCTAAAGTATCATAATGACTGCTGCTGTTCAAACGAAAAAGTAATAATATCTTTCTGGTACCACTTAATTATTGGAAACGTTTCTAAATAAAATGAAAATAGTACATTAATCAACAAATTTGTGAAAGATAAGTGCAGTACGTTGCAGACATTTATTTCTTTTACGTCAAAGGCAGTTAAAAACTGTGTGACGTATTACGGGGAAAACTGAATTCTGTACACATTTTCATAATTCTGTGATTCCCACCCTAAGCCAACACTTATTATTTTAGTACTTCGCGAAAATACATTGTAAATAAATATTTAAATACATACTCAAAATATATTAGGTTTTGATTTGTTAAATAAAGACGTATTTAAAATACTTGAAAAACTAAAAATACAGTTGTATTTTTTATCTTTTTTGTTACAATAATATATAGTAAGTGTCAATTACAATAAAGTACTAAAACTTTTGAATTTTTAATTAGTGATGCTCCAACAACACATACTTTCTCGTACTGTTTTATATTCCTCAATTTTCGAAAATTCAGAGTGTTCAATGAAAATTTGATCTGGGCTATTTTTGTAAGCGTACTCTATCAGAGAAAAAATTAAGACATTTGGAGCCATTTCTGAGAAAATTTTGAAAATTTTATTGAGTCCTCATATAAAGTACCCGTTAAAATAAAAAAAAATGAATTTAAGGTGAAGCTACTTTAAAGTCATCGATAAAGGAATATCAGTTTTGGAGAAAATTCTCTTCTCAATTTAGCCTCTAGCGTTCTTCGCAGACCGATGGGCACAAAGGCGAACAGACGTTTTGGCGTAAACCAATTTTTCGGTACCACGGTCCCACAAAATGTGAATTCTGACCTCCCAATGTGGTAGAGGAAATCATTTAATAGATATAGTAACAAAAATTATCCACTTTTTCGGAATCCGGGCCTCTCAAAACGAGTTTTTCTCTCACAAAATTCCATTATTTGCTGCAGTATTACTATACTTTCTCAATACTACGTAAGTAGAATGCGAGAAAGCAAAAACTTAAAGGTACAATTATATTTTCTAGTCTCTGAACTTCGATTAGTGAATATATTTTAAAAAGATTGCCGAAGTATTACTGAGAAAAATATTTCAATATTGAAATATGTTAGCTGGACCTGTGCGAACACTCCGCACCGAGAAAACCTTGTTTAAAAATGTGAAAATAGGTTTATGTAGATCAGAACTTCGAACGGTCGGTCCCTGAGCTATACGTTAAAGCACTGTATATCCGATTGCATTACAGACCCATTCCTCTTGCGGGATGCGAATAAATGAATCTAAACGGAGCTTTCCACTTCATACCCAACTCTGCCCCCTGCAGCAACGAAATCGTTCAGTTCACTAACATCACGATTTTAGACAATTTTTGCGCTACACGATCTACCTACATTTTTACTTTCTATTTTCTAGCTGGATGGTTCTTTATTTACCTCTAAACATCCGGAGTTGTATATGAAGTTTAAATTCGAAAACTTACACATTTTTGGAGATTAAGCTTCAAAAATTACCAACTCTGCCTTGATCACAAATGTCGGAAACATTATAGTGGAACCCCTCATTTACGTATTAACAATCAAGATCACAGTCAAACAACAAAAAAGCGTGATGAAATTTGGAACTCGCGGGACGCCTCGTTAGAATCACTGCCGCTCGAATTTTTTCGCTCCGAATTCGCGCCGCGCAGCTGAGCGGGTCTGCTCTTAATTTCAGTCAAATGGCAAAACAAGTAAAGGTACAACACCCGTCGGAAATTGATTCCATTCCCCACATTTTCCCCTCAATCAACAAACGATCTTCTAAAAGACAAATGAACGCACAATTTCCAAATTGTGCAGCACACCGACACGGTTCGCAGGTGAAACGAACTTAGTTGGAAATGCGGAGGCAATCAATTTATTCGGTTTCCGAGCGTCGCGCATCCATCGCTGCCGCCAGGCTGCAGACGTTTCCCGGGTCCAAACGCCTGCGTTGCCTCGCCGTCGCATACATGCGCATACACTCCACTTCACAAGGATCACAAAGCACAAGACTCAATTGAAAAGTAGCCCAGATGTTGAGAAATTGTCATGTAGAGTATGATACACAATTTTTATTATTTTTGGAATCACATAAATGGACTCGTTGGTGCAATTAGTACTTTGATGTATTAATTAGTGATTCCGGGCGCGTAAAATGCTAAGGTCATTAGTCCTGTAGTGCATGTTTAATCGCGGGAGGGGGAGGTGAGCCTCTCCCGCTGGATGGCAAGATTCAGCGCCGATCCATCCGTCGGCTTGGGGTGTTTCCTCATCCAAGTATCTCCCAACAGCGGGGCAGCGCTCCAGCCGGTACGAACTGCAAGCTCCCGACTGGTGTCTGACAAAGGATGGTAGTACAGTGCACGGAAGTGTAAGCAAGGAGTGATAGGACGAAGAAGAGGAAGGAAAGGTCGCGTGCAGTTCTTGGCCCGTTTACTGGGGGGGGGGTACTGTTCCGACATTCGCCTGGTGTTGATCCGAAAAACCACGGCAAGCTACCGACCGGAGCAGACTTCTCCATGCTAGGTCCTAGCTAGCGACATAGCTGTGTCGAATATCATGTTACCGTCGGGAGTGAAACTGTAGGACCACCCGGTCAGAAGCAGTGCAGTGGTATCAATTGATGCCCTGAGCTACCTATATATCGCTGAAAATCAAATTTTCGCTTCAATTTTATCATGATGTATTACAAGTATTTAACTATTTCTTCAATTTAATTTTACGTTGATTTTGAATTACTGCTCATATCTGATCACGGAGTCGGTCAAAACGAGAATTTTGTCAGGAGAATTTTGGAGACGTTAGTGTGTATGTAAGGTGTAGAAAATAGGAAAAGGAGAAGGAAGGGAATATCGCGCGCGGTTCGAAGCCCGTTTGTTAAGATCCTGCTCCAGCATTCGCTCTGATCGGAGAAACTACGGAAACTACTAATCAGAGCAGCCGGCCGCTAGAATTCTCCTCCACACAATGGCCCAATTGGACATATCTAGCTAGAGTAGAAAAATCTTCCACTGTCAATCAACATATTCATTTCAATTTCACAGGGTCTCGAAATCGTTCAGATCAGTCGGAGTTTATCAAATTTGAAAAAAATCGTCTGAACGGTTAAGGAACTAGCGTTGACCGCGGACGGACGAACGGACAGATGCCGTCAATTTATTTTTCGGCGTCTCTTGATACCGACACTCACGAAAGGTGAATTCTGACTTCATGTTTCGGTAGAAAAAACTTATTATATTTCTTACATATCGGGATTTATCCACTTCTTCAATTCCGGACCCGACAATAAGAGTTTTCTGTCGAAAACCTGCCTATTGCTACGACATTTAAACAAAAAACTGTTCGTAAAGTTTAGATCTTTAAAAAAGTTCACGTACAATTTTTAAACGACTTTTTCCCGACATTTCTGCTTAAATACAACGCGATGCATACAAAATCTTAAAACATCTCCAAACTTTTTGTTTATTTTTTGCACGGGAAGTGCAATGGACGTTTGAAAAATGGGGCAAGCCTAATTTTTGTTGAACTTCATGAATTTTCGAAACTTACAAAAGTTAGAAATAAAACAAGAAAGTATGTACTGTTGTAGCACCATAATACGTTCCCTTATATGTGCATTAGATCTCAGAACTCTCCAGAATCAAGAAATATTACGCAAAAATTGTTCGATTTGAATATTTTCTTGAAAATGCTCTGCCTAACCAAAAAGTAGTTCATTAATTCAGTATACTAGTGATTCTTCAATAACATATATTTTCTCGCAATGCTTCTAACTCTTGAAATTTTCAAAAATCGTGCTCTTCAACGAAAATGAGACCTACGCCCTTTTTTAATTTAACATTAATTTTGTGGCATATTATAAACATTACATATAATTAACAATCTTAGAGGTAGTTCCAGAACGGGGCTTCTAAACAGTTATTTTAATTTTTCGTGATTTGTTACTATTGAATAGCTAATAAGTAAAATTATGGAGAATGTAATAAATCTTTCAAATAACTAGATTTAATTCGGGGTAAACGGTTAGCTGACTTTCCGAATTGGAAAGTTTGTGTCGCTGAGAAAGAGGTAAGAGAAGAGTAGAAACTGTTTGATAATTTATTTATTCGTGTTTGAAGGGGTTCAAAAGAAAGTTCTCTCTGAATTTCATTATTTATAATAAACCATGGAAATTTTAAAACATGTCTTAAGAATCTATTTTGAATAACTTTGAAAATTTGTTTTTACTGTGCCCCCCGTATTGGATGCATATGTGAGGGAAGGACGGATTATTATTTTGTATATTGTGAAAGCTGTTTCAATTTTGATGAGAGATTTTTTTATTTATAAGTGTGTACAGTTTAAGTATTTTAATATTTGTTTTATTCGCCGTGTGTATTAGATGATTTTTTCCAAGTTAACTTTGTATCTATGTGTATGCCAAGATATTGAACAGCTGTATTTAGAGATAGCCATTGAATTATTGTGTTATTAATTTTCAGTGAATTCATATTTTTTATTCACCTTAATGAAAATACCTTTTCTTGACATTTTGCATGGTTAATATTTATTTGCAAATTATTAAACCAATTTGTTAAGATTTGTAAATTAAGTTGTAAGTTGTTTTGACTTTGTAAGAGATCATGATGTGAAGTGTATAAAGTTGTGTCATCCGCAAATAATGCCATTTCTGAAGTTTCAAATAATAGTAGGTTATAGATAAAGATATTAAAGAGCAAAGTAGAAAGTGGGAATCCTTGAAATACTTCGGTTGAAATTGGATATTCATCAGATAATTCTGTGTTAATTTGCACTAACATTGTTTATTACAAGAAAAGCTGCTCTTGTAATAAACAATATTGTTGGCAACTCATACAATTATTTCATTGTAAATGCCAACGAAAACTCACAACTATACCAATATTTCTCGTACTAGTTATTTTCTTATCTTTTCAGTTTGTACTACCTTTCCGGTTTTGCCTCACCCTTCTTTCAGCTGCCATCTAAGGGCCCCTAAAGCAAATTTTTCTTGTTTACTCAATTTTTCAAATCCCTATTAGTAGAATTGAAATATGACTTTAAGAATATAGCAGAAGAGCGAAATTTGGTTATATATTGCAATCGTTCTCCCCTGGGTTCAACAGCCGTGATATCTGTGGTAAGTGTCATACATTTCCAATGCCTTTTACTGAGAACTGTTCAAAAAAACTTGTGGAAACCCTCAGGTCCTATGAGGCTTCTTTTGGATTTATGAAGATAACAGCGACGTGGAATCCTTGCTTTAAGAATCGAATGATTTGAGAAATTCGCTAATAACTACAATTTGTATTCCGCTAGTGGGTCACATAAAACATATACACATAGAAAGAAATACACAGAAACAAAAAAATACAAAACGTATTAATATATACAGCTAATCTGTGACAATACTTAATTTGCACTCCACCTGACATTTCTATCAATTGAAATTAGAAAACATCTTCATTCGTGAGTTTATATTAATGTAATAAAATGTGTAATTCTTATTAGTAAAATTTCAAATAAACTAATAATATACGAATTTTTTCACTGATCTTTAACCAGTACGTCAGAAAGATTGTGTTTTCATAATTCAATAAAGATTGCTTCTAGTTAAATAATTTAACACTGACTCAAATAAAATAAATCGACAGGAGCGGGGTCTCGGAACTTGTATTTGACCTTGGTTCCAAAGTACCGTTGACTTTTAACCTTTACGTCTCACCCTTTTATTCTGCAAGTTTGTTCTTGCGCCTAATTTGCACATTTTTACACGGAAAATCATAACCAAACGTCGTGTACATAGTTTGGTTAAGATTCACTGACATGAAAACTATCGTGAAGTTTTTGATCTTACTTCACACTGTAGTTTTCGTACAACGATAATTATCTTCTAATGTTTCCGTTACAGCAACAATCTGCCGGCTCTACTCTCCAGAATTGTACGGTTTTTTGACAGTACAATTTTCCAGCAATTCTCCGAACCGTAAGAAGCAATAAGCATGAGTTATATCCTACTAGACATAAGCAACTCGAATGCAAACACAAGTGCAATTAATCGAAGCTGCAATGAATCAGTTTGTGCATAAATTGAAAGTTTAACAAAATTCGTAACACGTAGATACTACCTTTATGTCTAATTCAGTAGGCTCTTACCTCTTTCCGCGAAGTTCGTTCCATTAGCTAAATTATTGGTTGTACGTATTGAAAAGGCACTCTCTCAATCCATCAGCAGTTGTGCAAGCGGTCTTTCTAGTCAGCAGCCTCGACGGATATCGACTGAATTCTCACCCCTTACGGCTAGGTACGGAACGGTTCGGTCCGTTCGTGCACCTTCCGTGGGTAGCACAGATGATTAACTCGCTGCCTAGTTGACTGTCGGCTGTCCCGCGCGTTTTGAAATGCTGAGATGCACGTGCTATTCAGGGGAAAAACATCTTTTAGCTCTCAAGATTACAAAAAAGAATAGTACGAATTATAAGCTAATCCCACCCACGTGATTCTTGTAAGTCTCTCTTTATTAATCTATGTATCTTACCATTACCTTGTCTCTTGATATATGAATCAGTGGATTTTGTTAAAAATGACTTAGTTAAGGGCAGGAATATATTTTCAGCAAACGCTGATATTTATAACTACAATACTCGACGTAGTAATCATATTCATCAGGTGACAATGTCAGCAGCTCACTACAAAAAAATTCACAAACAATACATGTACATTATTTTACAAGACCTTACCAGATTACATTAAACGATTAAATTCGATACAAAAGTTTGTCCCAAGTAAAATCTTTTCCAATGCACAACTGTTTCTATTCAATTAGAGACTGTACTGAGCATCCAAAAGGAAAATAATATTAGTTTTAACAACGACATTTAGTGTATTATTTACCATTTGGATTGTATAGTTCTAAAGAACCTGTAACAAGGTTCCTCAATGTTCGGCTTTGCCGGTGGAAATTCGCTGACACCATTTGAAAACAATCCTATTTCAGAAACTATTCGTGTTAAAGAAAATAAAATCCCCTATTTGGAACCAGGGCGTGACACTTAGTACATCTTACATATTTTCTTTTCTGATGATTTTTCTTTGTTGACTTGACCCTTATTTTGGGGGATAATTCGCACATTCGAATTAAAATCATCTTATAACAATAATGGTACGTGCTAGAGAAATTGTTAGTACATATTTGGAATAAGGGTGTGATGCATAGTAAACCACACGTAATTGTATTTCTAATGATTTTTTATTGTTGACCAGAGTAATTTGACGCACTTTTTTGGATTTTGCTCTCAGCAACATTGCGAAACATTTGGGAATCCAAATTGTGATTGTACAAACAGCTCAAAACATCACGGAAAATAGTGAGAAATTTTCTAATGAAAGATAATATATTCCACAATATGAAATGATAATAATATTAGATTTTGAAAATATGCCACCTAGTTGCTTTTTATTCTGATCCCCTAAAATGAACCCAATCTTTCCATCAAATGAAAAATAATACTCATGTCAGCTCTCATTTCGCACGCTGGATTCTGATCTTTGTTATCCACTCTTCATTCGTTACATCCTGGACAGTAAATGTTCTCTTTTTTAGCCGATACTTCAATTATTTTTTTCTTCGAAGTGGGTTTCTCTTCATTATTGCAAAATTCTGTTCTTTCCGCTGGATGGGAAGTGGATGTAGCTCCAGAATTGCCTTACCCTAGGGATGACTTTTTAAGTGACGAAGTTATCATTATCTCTCATCGCCTAAATGTTTTTTCCTTTCGTTTTCTAGTTTCTGACTTTGAAAATTGCTAGCATTTCTGCTGGAGACAATATTTTATTTCACGCATTAAAAGGTGAAGGGTTCTTTCCAAATCATCTAGATCTAAATGGGGACGATCTGTTACTTCGGACGGGGAAAAAATTATCGACTGAGAACTCGGGATTAAAAGGATGAATTTCCTGTAGTATGTAAGGAGCTCTTCGGCTTCTCCATATTTGCGACACTTGTAGAGGCATTGCGAAGTATGGAACATCGCCAATCTGTTAAATTGCCATTCCCAGAAGATTATGCATCCCTTTGCCAGCTTCAGCAGTGTACATAGTTGTTAGAGTTCCAAAGAATCCTCGGCCCAGTGGTTGAAGTTAGTGACTGGCATGGGGAGGCAACGACAACAGTGTAATGTGATGCTCTCGACAATTCACGACAGATGGAAGACTGCATTGTGATAAATGTTCGTCTAATATTAGAAACACTGGATCAGATGGAGTGGGCTTTACATTGAAGGACTCAGTGAAGTACTCAGGTCACAAAACAGATTAGAGTTTAAAAATGCACTCTTCGATATTGCATTCTATATATTGCACACACAGTTGTCACTGTCTAGCCCGTTTCGGCAGATACTACTTTGCAAACTATCCACATTCCTTTAAAATAAATTAGTTTTAGGACTTTGTTTGGGACACACGATATTTCAGTTTCGCCCCCTACTGAAAATGCGATGTACTAGAAATTTTCGTTCTTCACACAACGATCTCATATTTTCAAAAACAGCGGAGTTTGAGGTCTGTTAAAACTCATAATCCTATCTAGGCTGCAGTTTTGTGCAACCTGAAGTGAACCTTTTGCAGAATTATTTTTCACAGATTAACCCCCTTCTGCTTTGAATCAAAAGAAAATCAATTGAAAATTATTGAATTGTTAAAGTATCTCATTAATTTCTGCATATTTATGTGCTAAGTGCATAAATTGTCTGCCTGTGAAGCCGTAGTAGAACCTGGAACTGATTTACCTGACATTCTTCCACCCCTTTTACTGTTCATCTAGGAATACTCTCTTTAAACGCCCCAGTGTCGTTGAATCAGTTCCCCAGTTCCCATTGGACGTTCTTGTATATTAACTGCATTTATTAAATTAAGATAATTTTATTATATTTAACATAGTTTTTAGCCTTTTCCTCCAAGAAAATTCTTTGGGTCCAAGTGAACTGGCGTACGTTTACTTTCGTCATCTAACAGAATGAGAAAATTACCAGCAAGCCAAAAACAATTTTTTTATCTTCTCTCCTTTTTTGTCATTCAATATGTGTCCGTAAATGCTACTAGATCGTTACTACTTAACACGACACAAAATTACAAATGTGACCATAAAAGCACTTGTTGCAACCAACTGTTGAACTCTTACGGACTCTAAGGTGCCCTTATCGTACCATAAACCAGTACATCACTTCCTACTATTTCCATATGAAAATATATTTCGTTGTTATTTATATTTGTATCTTTTAATACAAATATTTTTTGCATATGTGACCAACAAAACATTATAATCAACTGTTGGACTCTTAGAGACTGCATACTCTAAGATGCCCTTATGTTACTATAAACCTCACATAACTTACAACTATTCCTATTTGCAATTCTATTGGGTTGTTTTCATATTTCTATTTTTAATGTCTATATATAGTTTTATAATATTATGTATAACCTAGGAAGTCAATACGATCTGCGTATGCCTTATGTGTTTGGTTAGGATTGTGGTAAAATACAAAATGGCGAATGCTGCATAGAATAAAGCGCTCTCCTGGTGCATGTCCACCGCATTTTCCCCCGGCATCGCAGCGCACCCACACCCGCAGCGCGATGTTCGCCGAGAGCCAGCGATTGCGCGCGTATTCAGTGAAATGATAACTGTCCGTTAATGCGAGATCAACAAGTCAGTGTCGTGTCAGTGACTAATTGCGCCTCGGGTCCTAGTCGTCGCGTGATGTATGGGATCCCGCCGCGTCACTAAGGAACCAACACATTACTCTTACCATATTGTCTCACTCGCAATCGGTTCCATCATTTGTCATCGCACTCGTAGGCGCGTGCCCAGTCCCCGTTGGGGACAGATGACGGAACGGATAGCGGGTGGTGTGACCCGGGTAAAAAAGTATGGGAGTTGTATGAAAGGTGTTCAACGTTGCTTCAATGTGAAAGAATCAATAAGTATTAACTTGCATTAATGCCCCCGATTCAAAATTATAAACAACAATTAAATACTAAATAATGATAAATAATTTAATCTACACTAATAAACGTGAATTCAATGACATGTAATAGGCATCGGTTCCAGAAAAAGGAGTGCATCAGTAGATACGAAATATTAAGGATTTGACACAGAGTCCTTGCAAAGTTGGTAAAGATTAATACAATGCAAATGCGGAAAATAAATAATTTAAATTATGTGCTGGTAGATGCACCACGATCATTGTTTTTCGCCTGTCGTTAAGAGACAGGTTGCTAAAATATTCCGCCAGAGGCCAGCAGCAGTGCGGAAGAACCGTGTTCCTGATCTCTATGAAAGGTGTCACATCTCCGTGTTTTTTTTCGCAGAAGGTTTTTGTGCTGTTATTTTTTTTGTAATTGTTTTGAGAGAGGAAGAGGGAGACACAGAGAGAGAGACAGAAACTGACAGATAAAGAGAGACAAAGGCAGAAGAAGACAGACTTACTGACGGAGACGGACAGAGACAGGCGGGCAGACAGACAGACAGGCGGACAGCGACAGACGAACAGAGACAGACGCAGAGAAAAAATTAGACAGAGAGAAAAACAGAGACAGGCATAGAGAGATACAGACACGAACCGAGAGAGACACAGACACAGGTAGAGAGAGAGAGAGAGAGAGAGAGACGAAGAGAAAAAGACAGATGGAGAGAGATAGTGAGATGGAAGAAGAAAGAGTGGGGGAGGGAGAAGGAGAGCACGACAGCCTCTGCCGGCTTTCGCTAGTATTAAATAATGTTCATATATCATCAATCTTAAGGACTTGTTAATAAGGGTGTGAATTAAGATTTTCTGCTTTCAAAAACCTTCCATTTATACAGGGTTCGAACTCGCGGACTTCCGTTTATTGGAAATGATACTTTTTATTCTATTGTTTTTATTAACAATATATGTAAAGTACGGGAATATATTTACTGTAGTTAGCTAAAGGTCAAATCGTAAAATACTGTAATTCTTTGACAACACAGTATGTTGCATTACAATATCCTCTGATGAACTGCAGAAGAACAAAGCGGAACAATTTCGCAGCTTAATAAAAAATCCTAACATTTTTCGAGAAACATCAATAAAAATGTAAGATCACATCAATTTCCTGGGTATTGATAATGGTGCGAAATCAACAATTTTACTTGTACTGAATGAGAGGGGACCAAAATTGTTCAAAAAGCTTACGGCTCACGTGCCGTGGGAGGTTTTAATAACAAAATTCCGTGCGTGAACGGTCCCTAAAAGTATACAGAACAATTTTTGTTTTAAGAAATCCTATGAGAGAAAAACTGTGATCTTCATAGGCGGCAATCCCTCAAACATAAAAGGAATAAAGCTTTACTTGGGAAACACCGTACGGCAGTAGAAATTGATAATCTACGGATCGCCACACTCGCGTGTGTCATCACTAGGGGAGGGATTTTGACGATCTAACTCATAACCAAAAATTATCAATAAAATGCTCTTAAAATGCTTCAAAAATTCGGTAAAAACACAGAAAAATTTTAAAAAATTGATCAAAACCACTTCAGATGAACAACTCAAGCTGTTGGGTATTTTAATTGTATCGTAATCGAGGTTTCTCCCTTTTGTTCAAGTGAACTCAGCTTACAAACTTAGGTCTTGGACTGTTGTTTCTCTAAGAAAATCTCTACCTTTATTTATTGCGAAATCGGCTGAACTGACAATGGCGCTGAGAGTTGTCATAGGAACCTTAGATTGAATAGTGCTCACAACTTAGATTGATATTGCAATATATAAGCGAAGAAATCGAATAGGCTACTCAGAAATTTTGTGGAGAACATTTGTTGCACCTCGTAAATACTTTGAAGCAAGTACAATTCAAATTATATTAAAATATATTAAATCCGCGAAAAATGCATTAAAAATTACATAAAAAGTTAAAAAACAACGTATTTGTCTAAATCGACGAAAAATGCAAGAAAATTATATATAAAAACTGGTCATTTCGTTTTGTCATAACATAAAATGAAATTCTGTAGTAAATGGCATTGTTCTGAAGTGAAAAGAAAAACGACTTTTCATTAAAATCCGTACCCCTAGTCATCACGAAAGTTTCAATTCATATTAATGTCGAACTATGCGGTAGGGAGAAATTAAATGCATATGCTTAGCAGAGGTTCCTGTGTCTGATTTTCGAAATTAGAATGATGAGATTACTACTTATCAAAGCGGCAGCTTTGTTTTACTCACAAAGAGGGAGAAGAGACAAAGGAAGATCAAGGAAAAGATGAAGAGAAACTGTGAGGACAGAACAAGCAGTACACCGTAAAGGAAGAAGATTAATGTAGAAAAGTGTCAAATAAACATTTTCACATTTTACTTCTACTTTTTAAATTAATCTGACTAAATATATTCTAGATTTCACTGTACGTTCAACCAAGTTGCGCAGCCAATTTTATGTAATGACCTGACGTCAAATATAATATTTTTAAAATGGAACGGAGGCCAAGTACATAGCGGAAGGGTTGGGCGCATTGTACGGTGTGGTGTTGACCTCGGTCGAAAGAAAGTCGATTCTAGAGATCTCAGGAAGATTGGTTGGTTTTGGATCGGGATATGATGCAAATTCTGGATTGTTAATTACACCCACATATGCACGTTGGTAAAATCGCATCGCCGACGTGACAATGCGTGTTTATTAATAAAAGAAGGAAAGAGAATCTTACGAAATAAATACATATATTTAGGCATGTTTTGTAATCCTAGATGCTCGCATTATCGGCCAATTATGGCCGACTGCCATCGTAAAGTCCATTATTAACTGGTAGCGGCTTAAACAACTGACTCGGCACAATACCTTGCTGTTGACATGACCCTTCGGCAATTTGCACGAGACGCGGTTTGCGGAGAAGACTTCGACAGACGTCGATAGCTCGTTATAGGCGGCCTCTCGGAATAATTTTCCGCAGCAATTGATGAAAAGCGAGTTCGCCGTGCAGAAATGCCGTCCTTGTAGTCCAGAACAACCAATAGAGGCCAGGCCCGAACGGTGAATATGATGATGATGGCAAAGCTCAATAACGTATTTTAGACTTACACATATCATAGCTATTATACACTTTATTTAGACTTTCACATACCTCTCATACATTTCCAACCATCACATGACACTGGAACGTATGTGTGTCAAGTGTTTCAATATGTGAGATGCGATTGCTCCTGATTTCATTAGTTAGTAGAGAGGACTACTGGAAGTCTCTCTGTATGAAAACTAGATGTGCCTGTTTCTCTCCTATCTCTATTATCTCCTCTCTGACCTCCATGTAATTGCAAGTCGGGTTTGCATTCGCAATTTTAACTTTATTCGAGAACATACCGCAACTAACGGGATTATTGGACAGCTGTGTCCCTCTTTCTTCCTGACCTTATTCACAGAACATTTCATTCGATTTTGATAATGCTTTTATTTATTTCTGCGCAGAAGAGCGAAGCGTTAGACGGGGTTGCACACTTGCGCATGACAAATTACCGTGACTCAGGTACTTCTCAGTACTTCTGGTCACTGTCAACTACTGTTCCGGTGTTTTTCCTTGTGTCGCTCTTGGATGTAGCAAGAGTGATATTGTTCTTTTTGATCAGAGTATGGGGACGGCTGCTCAGAACGTGCGAGCGTTTTAACGACATGGCCTCCCAAAAGAAACGGATCTCGACTACTCAAGGCTGGCGAAGGATTTAGACTCTTAGGAGTTTCTTAGACACGATGCGTAACTAAGCGAGCGCTTCTGCACGGTACGATGTGTTCATAATTAGCGATATTGCTTTACAAGCTATTCACTTAATAACGTTACACTTCGTTTTTTAATAACAAGCAAAAGAACAGCTTTGGTTTACTTAGTGAAGTACCAATACAACAGTCCGTTACAGGTTATACAGAAGTGCTCAGTACACTGACGATTGTCATGATGACGGTACCGCGAGATAATATCAAAAATATTGTGTCATTTTTTTAAAAGCAGCTTACTAGGAAAACTCATTTCCGAGATTGCCTCATACGAACCCGATCAACGGAGAAGTATAGGCAACCGAAGCACTACCTGGAGTAAGAGTAATCTGAAATAGAGAAATGACACTTGAAACTTAAATTTAGCATTTCTGCACACGCAATGCGCGTGCTATTAGGCTAAAGTCATTTTTGACCTACTGTTTTTCTTTATGTTGCAGGATTGTTCATAAATGCCCGTAAGGGTAGGAATGGTCGCACCGCAGTGGCGTGAACGAGCATTGCACTTTCCGTGCGTTCACACAACTGCACAAAGAGGGCTCTGCGGTACCGCGCCGGGTTGCAGGGGAATGCTGCCCATGCGCATGCGCGAACAAGGTGCAATACACTGCGCAACGAACTGTACAAGGATTCGCGTCGACCCATCGCCAGTGTCGCCAACATTACCGCCCTCGCCGCCGCCTCCGCGCCGTCTTCCCACCCCCCTCCCCTTGAGCTGCTGGGCCGCCAGCAGACGGCCCCGCAGAAGGTCTTGATTGCCTCGCTGTTGGCTCCGTAACAAGCGTTGTTCTTAACGAGAGGATAAATAACTAGCTCCTCTCCAAGTCACAGCGGCTATTCGCCCGTCGTTTGTTTTTTTCTTTCTTTCTTATCCTTCGCCTTGCGTCGTTGCGCTCTGCTAATTTCGAAAGAGATGCCTCTGCTCCGCTTATCTTGCGGCCCCCGGCATCGCGTCCGCAGTGCTCTCTTTCCAGTTCCCGACCGCGAAAGCGCGCTGGGTGGGCGAACATGGAAACAGTTGGCGGCAGTTGATTGGCGTCGCAGTGATCGCCTCTGAGGGTTTGTCCACAATGAAACATTATGAATCGTGGATTAAATGACCTTAGTGATGTTCCTACAAATTCATCACTTTTCGATATATTTTTATGAGGAAATGGTAATTTACTCGAAATACATTAACACATTTTCAACTGCGCAATTATTATCAAGAGAGACGGTCGACCCTCCTCTTGGAACGCACTCTATTATAGTAACGAGAAAACAAACCTCAAAAGAAACTGTATTTCTTAGCATTTAATCAGGTACAGCAATCGTGCTCTTTATCAGAAGTATAGAAACATTATTCACCAACAATACCCAGCCCTACTCAACGACATTATTGTGATCATAAAATGACCAACCTCAAGACCTTTCTACCGTCTAACAAATTGTGACGTCAAGGAGCTGTAAAAAATAACTGCAATTTTAACAATGTACAAAATTTCGTCAAGTTGGAATGGTTACTTAGACCTTTGATCATACCACTTCACATAAATCACCCGCCAATGGCACGCCATTGACTTACACCTATCACAATTGAAGGGTGTAATATCTGACTATCCCATGCACAAAATTCTCAAACTGGTTTTGGTCCCAGTACTCTTGTGTAATGAACCATAAAGTGGGGTTACTTTGTAACGGATTTTAAGTTTTTTTCTACACTGGCCGGTCAGTTTTTATTTTAAAGCCAAAAGTCTTGTTGCAAACTGAAGGGTCAGCTCCTTTTCTAAAACAGTAATTTAGTGTAAACATCAAATTCTTAATAACTTCAGAGAAATTTAGGTTAAAAGTTGTTACAAAGTTACTCCCTCACTCCCACCCACATTAGAACTCATACCCGCTACTTACTTTATCTCATAAATGAAAGCATAGACTTCCGCGACCGGAGCCAGTCCGTCTATACTCTCAAATGGTATCTGTGCCTAGACACGTCTCTGGGACAGCTAAGTAGATGCTTTATCTCATATCTCCCATTTCTCGTTACCGTAAGGTATTCCACCTACCTATCCTACATACACTCTACCCATTTGGGAAACTGGAAACACGGCAAATTTGGAAATTAGCCAGTACGTCCCTGTGACCCCCATCCACCATGGACATAATCAAGGGACCGCTGAATTGGAGAGAAAAGGTTGTTGCCGGAATATAGGAGTGGCGTAGCTTCACATTTAAGAAGTTTACCAAAATATCCAGTTTTTGTACATTTTGTCTGCACTTTGACATTTTTACTCAACAGTTTTGCCCAAGCACAAAAAATTTAGTTTGTGTTTGGGTGAAATTGATTTTAAAAGAGCTTTCCAAGTTCTACCCCATACCCCAATTTTTGATTGGACTAATTTTGGTAAACATTAGCAAATTACATGTCAAGTATTGTCAAAGTTCCTGAATTTATTCAGCAACTTTGCAAGTTGCCAATAAACAATTTTACGGAGCAAGCCTTTGCAATGACATTAACAAGGTTTCAGAATACCTTTATTTTTCCAGCTAGAATTTTACCCTATTTTTTTAAATTTTCTTTCTTTTGTTTGGGTTGGTCCAATTTTGTTTGGGTTGGTCCAATTCTATTTGGACTAACGTTCCGTTTATCCACCAAATTGTGTCAACATTCAGGATTTTTCGGGCCAGTAGAATTGAACTGAACAAGATTTTTGTTTTCATTGTAGGGTGAGATGATTGTTAGTGATTCCGGGTGACTCAACTGACAAGGTCATTAGTCCCATCAGTGCATCGCATGATTTTCCTAGGGAGGTGGCGGTGATCTTCGGTGTGATCCGGCGCCGACCTGCCGTCGGCTAGCAGGATTTCCCCACGAGGTATCTCCACCAGGGCGGCACTGCCCGTTGGGACAAGCTCTTAGGTCCCAACCGGTCTCCCGGTATGTGTGATAGTCGGAGGTGGATTTAGGCATGGGCACTTGTCCTTGAGCGGCATATTTTCTGTAGTCTGATTTGTTTTTATTCGAAAAATTATTGACAGGAATTACAATTGCCCGGGTTGATTGAATAAGGGCTTTTGCGCTCGACAGCTGGCCAGCAAAGAACGATATCGTGGATTATTTTTAACAAAATTATGAAAATTCAATTTTTTTTAGTACTCTTACTATAAATTTCCGCTTATCATATTTTTTCTCATGTAAGCACAGTTATTTAATTACGGTAACTTCAGTAAATAATAAACTGTAAATATTGTATCATATAAATTTCCATAGCAAGTTTTTGCTTCAATTCGTGATATTTCGGTTAATAATAATACAAACTTGAATTTTCGTTTGCCTCAAAAATATGGGATGTATACACGTTTTAACTCATTTGATCAAAAAGTGTTTATTTTAATTAATAATTTACAAAACAATTGACCCGCGATTACTTTAACGTCAATACATTGTAAGTTAGTAACTTAGTTTGTTTTTTTAAATTTGTTGTGTCTGAATTGAAGCATCGCGTCTCCAAGCCCAGGGGGCTTTGAGCGTCTCCATTAATAATCGCGCTATTTCTAGGAGTAATTCTCCATAAACATTATCTGTCACTTAATGTCACGTCTCGACGCAGTCAGTTGTCAAGAGGGCCGCCAAGTAGTATCTCCGCGTACGCGCCTCTACTACGCGCTCCTGTGTCACTATCCCGCGGCCAGAATTGGGAGAGGATGAGGATAGAGGAAAGGTTTAGAACACTTCATAAGGGTTGAACTAGCCCTTGTGCAGCGTAACTCGTTTTGTTGGAACAAATTTCACATAAGATTGTCCGGAATTCGAACTCGGACCTCCTTGGTGAAAGGCGAGCGACTTCGCTCTGAACCACTGAGTCAGTTTGCGAGTTAACTCGAAGAAACGAAGCTCGCAAGAAAATCAGTGCTCTCCAATGGAATTGATGAAGTTTCATTATGACTTGTAAATCGTGTACTCCAATGTTGATATTGAATACCGGATAATTGCACACCGATAAGTAATTACAGCTCTGAAAAATCTTTTTCGTGTTTGAAACGAGAGATCAACGATGACCAAATATTGATTAAATGCGCTTGAGTTGTTAGCAATAAATCCGTAATGGGAAAATCAATATACTGTGATGATTGCATCGACCATTTCGTTGTCCAATCAGCAAGGCACAAGAAATTTTAGTTTATTTTGCTTAACGTAGTTAATTTTATTTTTAAAAAATTGTATTATCATTAATTGAATAAATGCTTTAAACTTTGTCTTTATTGAAAAATATAAAAAAGGAAAAGGGCGACACGGATTGTAGTGTCCAGGGACGCCCCATATATAAATTGCCCGTCATTGGTGGTAGTGTAGTACATGTTAGTATGTGTGTAAGCAAGGAGTGAGGATAGGACAAGAGGCAGGAAATCTCGCGCGCTGTCCGTTCGTTAGGGTACTGCTCCGGCATTCGCCTGGTCTTGATCGGAGAAACCACGGAAAACTACTGATCAGAGCAGCCGGCAGCTAGAATTCTCCTCTTGACAGCAACTGTAGCTGACAAACTAGTGCCGAAAATTCTGCCAGTCAGGACACGAACCTACGACCTCCCGGTCAGAGGCACTGCAGTGACATCAGTTGATGTCCTGAGCCACCTCTCCCGGCGTGTAGGTGAGCAAATTAAAACTTTGGTTAGACATATTTGGCCCAATAATGTTCACAATTTTGTTTAAATATCTTAATTTTTCCGCCCAACGTCAGTGTTCATGGCAACCACCATAACACAAACTGGTAGACATTGGTATGACACCCCCACTCTCCCTGGCAAACATCGGTGAGCTCAGATCGCCGAAAACCTCTGAAGAATTTTTTGATTGATTAGTGATTCCGGGCGCGTCAACAGCTGAAGTCAGTAGTCTCGTAAGTATAGTGTATGTTTTATTGCTGGAAGTGGCGGTGACCTTCCCCCGCTGGATGGTGAGATCCGGAGTCGACCTACCGTCGGCTAACGGGGCTTCCCCAACCAGGGATCTCTCAACCGAGATATGCTCTACGCTCCTGGCCGACACGGCTTGAGGTGTGTAGTGCATGTAAGTGTGCGTAAATAAGGAATAGGACGAGGAAGAGGGAGGAAAGATCGCGCGGGGTCCATGGCCCGTTAAGGTACTGCTCCTGCATTCGATTGGAACTAATCGGAAAAATCACGGAAAACTTATCGATCAGAGCAGCTAGACAACAGAATTCTCCTCCAGACACAGACTAAATTCCACCTAGCTTTCTGGTTTGTATCAAAAAGATTCCCACTGTCAGGACTCAAACCTAGCACCTTCCAGTCTGAGGTACTGCAGTGACATCAGTTGATACACTGGCCACCTCTCCCAAGTTGTGAAGAAGAAGTGATACATGAGTGACACATGAAATGGGAGAACAAGAGAATGGAAAAGGACATTCTTCAGTTAGCTCCGAAGTGCATTTCCCTGACACAAAGCCTATCAACCTCCTTTTGCATGCTTACATTACAGAAAAATTCAGTAAGTAATTAGTAATAGCTCTCACAAATAAGTTTTGAAAAATTTTAATAAAATCAA
>BOPP01000031.1:7683500-7697883 GCA_017312745.1 Gryllus bimaculatus
TTTATGGTTTTTCAATGTGTTTTATGTTCAGGTCCGCTTTTCTCAGCTTCCCCTATTGCCACTCTTGCATTCAGCCTTGAAATTATTGTGTTTGCTGAGAATGATATGATGAGATGAGGAGCAGAAAACATTTCGAGACTAATGAAGCAAGAAACAAGAGAAGGATTCTGGTAAGTTTGAAGCATTGTAGGAGCTTAATAGGATTTTCTATCCTATCTGCCTACCGACTTAGGATAAACTAAATACAAACTTTGGGAGGGAGAGTTTTGAAATGTTTTGTATAAACGACAGTACTGAATGTATAATTAATGTTACATGTTTCATTAATGTTTCCTCTTACCGTTTGTAATATTTTGTATATATTTATATTTGATACTGACAGATTTTGTTGGCTACAGATTAATTAATTATCTGCATAACTGAAGTTAGATTTTTAATTTTGATATAAATAATTGTAAACATTTTTTTTGGTATTATATCTGTCCAGTATCAAAAGCACAAAGAAAATGTGAATTTTTCCCCAAACAGCAGTTCAACGTTTATATTCTCTAATTTATGGTATGGGGTAGTATGTCTTGGAAACTTCGTAGTTAATTGTGGGTACAATGAGCAGTTATGCTATAGTGATGAATTAAGCTTCATGAAAAGGCGACAGTACTGCTAGGTATGTGCATTATGGTATTTCTCTTTTCTTGTTTGTCGATAGGTGTGTAGTTACATTTTTGATACGGCCCATCAGCCCGGAAGACATGAAGAATATTGACTCCGGCCGTGAAAGCCTACAATGCTGTATAATGAAAACACTGGCTTCAAGCATTTTACTACTTTGATGAACAAGTTGTGAAGACAGCAGCACTCATGACTGTTGAGAAGAATAGTATAATTAAACCCTTCCGAGAGCATGCTATCACACAACACTTGGATGTCTATCTTGAAGAATACCTCAAACTGAGTAAAAATGTATTGTTTTGCTTGTTGAAAGAGTAATAAGCAAGAACATCTTCATGAAATATGTTTCTTACGAACAAATTAGTTCAATGCAAAGAAAAAAGAGCCTTCAGAGTTGTATTTTGAGGATTTTTGTGTTTTTTTTCTACATCATCCTCAAGTTTAAAATACATTCTTTGCCTATTTTTGCGGTTCACATCCAAATGTTTTACTTGTGGAAATCACTCCTGAAAAGGGTGTGACAGAGTTATCAAAACTGCTTATGTACTTATGTATCTGACCATAGGATTAGCATCAATCTCATGTGGATTTTGAAAACCAGACCTGCCAGACAAGAACCTCTGTTAAACCTTTTACACATGTATTTAATTTCACGCTATTGCTTAGTTTGACATTAATATGTGCCTGGAACTTTCATGTCGACACAAGCGAGTACGGAACTATCCATCAACTAACAATTTCTACCAACCTACAACATTTGCGATGTCAAGACTTATTCCCTTCCATTTTAGAGGGATAGGTTAGTGAAGTCTATCAATAGGATAGCTTTTCTCTCCTAAAGGGTTTCTTCAATTATTCTCAATACCCCATATATTACATGCACCATTTTAAGATGATATATGCGCAGTGCAGGGCATTGCATTCAGCATGATAAAATAATGTAGCAACAATGCAACAAAATAATGCTTGAATGAACCGGCCCAATATCCTGTACACCATTATGAAACCCTGATGCATTCGAACAACCAGCTACTGCCATGTCATTTGACCACAAAGCCCTCTCATCTGTAGTGCAATTATCTCAGTCACGCTCACCAAGGCAAAGACTTGTACAGTTGACTCCAGTTATAGTGAACTCGAATATAGTGAACTTACATCACTGGTCCCATTTCTCCTATATCTATACTAATAAAAGTGAATTCAACGCCATGTAATCAACATCGATTCCACAAAAAGGAGTTTATGAATAGATATTAAATATTTACAGACTCTTATTCAGGATCTGGTGCAGTGTCCTTGTAAAGTATGGTAAATATTAACACAACACAAAGTGGAAAATAAATAATTTATCTAATATGCTGGTAGATGCACCACGAACATCATTTTTCACCTGTCGCTGAGAGACAGGTTCCTAAAATAATCCCCCAGAGGCCAGCAGCGCTGCGGTAGAACCGTGTGTGCGATCTCCAGGAAAAATGGCACATCTACGTGTTTTATCATGCAAAGGTTTTTGTGCTGTTAATTTTGTTCTACTAAATGGCAATACAGCACAAGATTGCACTTAATTTTAATTCAATTTCCATTCAAACTTAGCTCCACCTGGACTTCTCTGTTTCTGGGCATTGTCATGTGACGCAGGGTGGGGGCTGAGGAGAACAGGACAGGCAGCATGAGAGAGAGGGGGAGAGAGACAAAATAGAAAGAGACAGACATAGACACAGAGAGAGATAGAAAGACCGACAAGAGGCAGTTGCAAAAAGAGAAACAGACAGGCAGAAACAGAGAAAGACAGAGAGAAACAGACAGACAAACAGAGATGGAGAGTGATGGAGAGAGAAGGTGAGGTGGAAGGAGGTGAGGGGAAATGGAGAGCAGGACAACATCTGCCGGGCTCTGCTAGTTATAAATATATACAAGGCGACTCGGTTATAGTGACCTCTGAACCTCAGTTACAGTGAACGTAGAAAATACCTCCCAGAAATGAACTCCCACCTGGAAGAAAATTTATCACCTCAGTGCCACAAATTCCACCACCACGCAGCTTGGAGACATATCAACAACCAAAGGTCATAATCAAATCAGTATCTTCGGAGGTGAAGGTAGCAGCCCCAGAATGGGCAAATTTTAATGAAATGTCATATTTTTTCTTTTCACTTTAGAACAATGCTTTTGAGTGTAGCCATTAATTTTATGTTATGACAAAAGGAAATGACCCATTTTTATGACTTTTTTGCATTTTTTGTAGATTTTGACTATTAAGTCATTTGTTAACCTTTTTCTGTCATTTTTAAAGTGTTTTTTTTTCCTGATTCCATTGATTTTAATATCTCTTAATGGTCATCTTATCTTGCTTCAAATAATATTTATGAGAAGCAACAAATTCTCCACAGAACTCCTGAGTATAAATTTTTTTATTTAATTTCTTTGCTCAGAAATTGTAATGTTAGACGTTGCATGTAACGTACGGTTCCTGGAATGCCTACCAGCACCATTATCGGTTCAGGTGATTTCAAGATAACTTAAGACAGATTTCCTGATAGAGATCAGTCTAAAGTAAAAGTTTGCAAGTTAAGCTCACTTGAACGAAAGGAAGGAGTCTCTATTACATCAGTAACATATCCAGCCAAGTTAACTACGTTAGCATTTTAACCAACCATTTTAACCAAGTTAAGATAAGTATGTGTAATGGGAGAACCACTAATGTTGACATGAAACAGAAGCAAGAAATGAGGTACCAAAATGAAAATTGAAGATTTTGCTTAATATCACTTCATATTCACTCAAATGACAACTGGAAGGAATCCTTCAAAGCACTCATTCCTGAAATCTTCTCCATCAACAGGCTATACTAAAATATTAAATTAGTAATTATGGAAACTTACCAAATGAGCATTTGGGACTAGCAAAATCTCCTGAGTAATTGGTTCAAAATTCCAATGATAAAGACTCAACCAAGACATTATTTGCTGAGGTGCTATTAAAAACACGGGTTTGATGTAGTTGGTCTTCGGCTGTTTGTCTATAACCTTCCTTCGTGCTTTTAAAAGACCAATAAGTCCAAGATGATGGTCAGCATGAAGATGAGAAACAAAAATTGCTTTTATTCCCAATAATACATTATCTGCTTTCTCCGGACCAAACAGTCTCACAAGTTGTCCATAAGTTCCTTCTCCACAATCTAATAAAATGCTATCAGTTTCACTGAAATACACAAAAATAAAATAATTTGATAAACACAATTACAGAAATAAAATTAAATTTAGAAGAAAAAGTAAAAGAAAATGAAACACTATAAAATTAAGACTGATTTTAGACAATTTACTAAAATGAAGGATACGTGTGTAAAACATTATGTCCCTTATGAAAACACGTTTGAGATATAAGCATGAAATAATTTGGAACCCCTTAGGTCCAAGTGAATTACTTCAAAATAACAACCAGAAGCATTATATGAACCATGAATTGAATTAAGTATCACGCTGCAAGATACAACAAATGGAAGAAGCTAATAAGAAACCTGTCTGTATTTAGTGTATTTACCTGCCTTGGTAATTATTTTCTTTCTAAGTTAATGATCTTTTTCTTACCATACAGAACTCTTTGCAAATATCAAGCATTAAAAGTCATAGAAAAAAGAAATTGCAAGATAGTAGTTGAAGAAGCCAATTGTGAACACAAGTGTAGCTTTGGCCGCTGTAGTTCATTCATTATGTCCTCTTGACAGAAGCTGTTCTAAATAAAATTGTGGATGACGTTTATTCTCACATACTGCATACATAGTGTACAGAAAGTTATGTAATGCTGCAGTGAAAACAGCTATTTTTCAACAGAAACTAACGATGCTACAGAAAGGCACAGATTTTTCCATATTAGTTTTCTACTTCCTTTGATCTTGGCTAGCTATTCGGATTTGCCACATGCTCTTGCCAAATGCCATCTAATGCCCCCAAAGTTGTTTTTTTTTAATCTTAATTATTCGTTTTCCTAAAAGTAGAACTGAAATATTATTTCAAGAACATTAAAGAACAGTAGAACATCATTTAAGAAGGCAATTTTCTTTGAAAAAGTTTGAAGCATTTTTAAGAAAATTGCGTTTAAGCACTACTATAAATTCAAAATTTGAACCTCTTTTTCACAGAAAACTGTTGAGTTTTCGAAAAACTTTATATGAAATAATTTCAAGCACTTCCAGTGACAAATGCAATAGTGTTAACAAATCACTGGAAATGTGCATATTAACTGCGTAAGATATATTTCAAAACAATTACATTTGTGTAATTTTTTTTAAAAACAAAAGAATACAGAAAAATGAATTATATGTCACTTTAAATCCAGTCCAAATAGCACTATTGGTTAGAAAAGTTTGAAGAAAAAATATGGTGCCCTTTTTGAGAAAATTGGGTTTGAGTATTTCTGAAAGACCAAGAATTTGAGCTCGTTTTCACAGAAAACTGTAGTTTTAGAAAAACTTAAAGTAACATTATTTTAAGCACATATACTAAAAAATACAATAATGTGAACAAATTGTTGTTAACGTATATATTAATGACGTGATACAAAAAAAATAGTTTGGTAATTTTATAAAAAAAACAAAAGAATACAGCTATATAGTGTTTATGTTAACTTATCGAGTGCATTTAGCACTATTACTACCAAAAGTTTCAAGAAAAAAATTGGAGCCGTGCTTGCAAAAGTCTTGTTTATGTCATTGTTTAAAAACTGCAAATAGTGCATGCAATATGCGGGCGGACGAGCAGGCAGACAGACATTTTGAAAAGAATCACTTTTTCAGTATCAGAGGACTCTAAAACATGCATTTCCATTGAAATCTCGAAATCTATTTTCTGCAGCATTACATAACTTTCCCATATACGTATGTACATGGGAAAGTAAAATTCATAGTGTAGATTCCTGACACTGAAAAAGAGGATGTACTCCTGTATGTAGTATATTACTTCTTCTTCCATCTTGTGTAATCAAAATGCACGTTTAGTGGGTCTTTAATACCAAAATACCACTGACTTGCAAATACGAGTATTTTGCAAGTCCGAGAAGGGGTGCACAAGAAATCGCAGTTGTAAGAAGGTTGGACTATTATGTTACAATATTATATAATTTTTCCCCCTAATAATACACTTACCTAATGTGCAAAAGAATTCCACTTGTATTTCTTGTCTTATTTGGAATACATGAACCAGTTCCGAGGAAACTGATTTGAGGGTCAGACTCTTGTGAAGTAATGTTTTGCTCCATTTTCTCAATGTCTTGTTTCAATTTATTCAATGTTTCTAAAAATCCTTCTGCTTCATATGTTTCATTAATGAACTCCTTGCTGAAAATGCATTAATCCTTGTGGAAAATCTCATATATAGAATATCTTAGACTAGCTTCGTGTAACCATACATACAATTTGAATGTGTAAGCAGTAGCAACGCAACCACAAATGAATACTGTGATAGCTGAAAACCATTTCTTTGATTGCCATGTACAAGCAAAGTTTACACTGTGCTGATCTCTGCATGCAGAAAAGCCAAACGACATACTGCATTCCTCAACTGTATATTCTTAAATTGCAGAAAGTGATGTGTGATATATTATTGGTTAAATTATGGAAAACCAAGTTCAAATAGCTGTAAATAAATATCCCACACAGATCTCTCTTCAGTATGCTTCCCATGCTGCTCAAAATTTTACATTTCGCAAACTTTTAAAGACGTTTTTCAAGCTTTATTTTAACTTTCCTGGCTTGGATATTTTCGGTATAACACCAATTGAACTCCGATTGATCACATATTTTGCAAAACTGCGTATTGATTCCAAGTGCATCAACTACTGCAACAAGAAGACCAATAAGTGTAGAGCATGTTATGTCCCTGAGGTGTATGTGTTCCTCCCCGGCTGGAATGTAATTTCTGGTCCCAACTTACAAATTGACTTGTGAGTTTCTGCTTCCAAGCATCTCTCCCAGGAGGGCACCGCCCTAGCAGGACCCCCAGGACAAAGCTCCTGGCAGGCCTTCCTTCATGTGGAGTAGTCTTGTGCAAGCAAGTGTGTGTGCGTGTTAAGGTGAAAGGAGAAAAGGATGAGGAAGGAAAAGATTGTGTACAGTCTGCGACCTATTTGTTAGGGTTCTGAAACCAAGAAAATTCTCCTCCAAATAGTGGTTGTATTCAACCCTGCTACCTAGCTTGTGTAAACGATTATCAGGAGCAAGGTCAGGACTCCAGCCACAAGATACTGCACAGCAGTGTTCTTCATGAAATAATGTTTTTTTTCTGTCATACTATTTACTGAATGAGAGACTTTTTATTAAATTAATTGATTAATGTTTCCAGATACGTCAACTATT
The DNA here is from genome assembly GCA_017312745.1 of Gryllus bimaculatus. Taxonomy (NCBI): domain Eukaryota; kingdom Metazoa; phylum Arthropoda; class Insecta; order Orthoptera; family Gryllidae; genus Gryllus; species Gryllus bimaculatus. The sequence continues at coordinate 7,690,519 of BOPP01000031.1, forward strand.
ATATATTACAGCCATTAGTCCCATTAGTGTAGTGAATGTTATTATCCCAGGAGGTGATGTTCACCCTTGCTGAACGGTGAGATCTGGTGCCAACCTACATGTCGGCTTGCGTATACAGTGACACTGTTTATACGTTTCTCACTTATATGTTTTTCAAATTTTTACGTAAGTCCCAGATAAATTTGTATAATTCCCATGCTTTTTTTACAGTTATACATTTTTAACGCTTGCATGTTCATTATAAAGGTCCCGTTAAGAACTTATAATGTTCAAATGATTCCACATGGAGAGATGGCTCAGGGCTTAAACTGATGTCACTGCAGTCCCTCTGACTGGGAGGTCCTAGCTTCAAGACCCTATCATGGCAGGATTTTCAACACTAGCTTGTCAGCTAGGTCAAGTTCAGTCTCCTGTCTGGAAGAGAATTCTAGTGACCGAATGCTCTGCTTGGAAGTTTTCCATGGTTTCTCCGATCAACAACAGGCAAAACCCTGAGCAGTAATTTAAAAACATGCCACGGTCCACTCATGATCTTTCCTACTTCTTCCTTCTCTTATCCTCACCCCTTACACTTACATGCACCTACACCACCTAACATGCATCCTTACTGGGGTGGTGCACCACTGGTGCACTGGATACCTGGTTTGGTAAAACCCTGCTAGCCGACAGTAGTTTGGCGCCGGATCTTGCCATACAATGGGGGAAGACCACAACCACCTCATGACCAAAATCATGTACTACACTTAGGGGACAAATGTCCCTTAGTAGTTGACGTGCCCGGAATCACTAAATCAAATGATCCCAGTCCGGAACTCATATGTTACTCAAGTCCGCACGCTCCACATCGCTCCCACGGAGCGACCTGTCACTCAGCCTGACGCGTCTTCCCGCTAATGAAAATTGTAGTGTAGAAATTTTAAATGTTTTTACGAAGAATGGCAATAAAAAGGTAGATACTGCCAAAGAACTGGGAAAAATGATAAAACAATAGTGTAAAAATATTGAGTTTTTATTCTGCTCGTAATAATCAATTTCAGTTATGCGTTTTTCTCACTTACACATTTTTTCCCCTTCAGTCCCCTGAAAAACTTATAAGCAAAGTTTTACTGCACCTCCTCCAGTAGGGGCACTGCCTCAGTCAGGACAAGCACAAAGCTCCCAACTGGCCTCCTGACATGTGTGGTAATTTAGTTCATGTTAATATGTGTGTGTGCATGCACACGAATGAGCACATATGCGTGTGCATGTGAGTAAAGGGAAAGGATAGAACAAGGGAAAGAAAAGATTGTGTACAGTCTGTGGCCCATTTGCTAGGGTACCGCCTTGCTATTCATCTGGTATCGATCAGAGAAACCATGGAAACTACCGATCAGAGCACCTGTTCACTAGAATTCTCTAGAAAAAAATTGATCTAGCTATATACCTAGTGTCAAAAATTCTGCTACCATTGGGACTCAAACTCTAGAACCTCCCAGCCACAGTTGCTGCACAAACAGCAACAATATTGGCTCTTCAAAAAATATTAAAAATACATTCTTATTTTTAAATACCCACAAATGCAAAAATGCTGAAACATGTACTTTTGTGTTGAGTGGTTGTGAATTCATGAAATGCAAACAAATATTTGAAAACGTGTAAAATAAATTCTATTCAAATGACCCCTACATACAAATTTAGATATATTCTTATTGCCTCAGCTTCTTATTGCCAGCAACAAAATATGTAATTACAGAAAAATCTCAGCTCTACTCACAATGAAATAATCCCAATAGAGGGAAACACCACAAGGATATACAAGAGAGAAACCAAGAGTGTTGTGACATACAAGGGATATTGAACTGTTTAACTACTGTTTTATTACAAAAAAATATTTCAATACCTGTCCCACATCTTTTTAGGTCGCAGGTGCACCAAATCAAATGTCTTTCCTCTAAAACAGCTCACTGAGTCACTACCATAGGTAGATCTGTCAATATCTTCATCTCCATTCATTTTATCATTTGAGAGATTACTATCAAGCATGTTTTCGGCTAATTTAATGCTCTTGTCTCCTAACAAAGGAAATAGGTGTGGATGTAACAAATTCAGCTTGTACTGAACCCTATGAACAGCTACACTTCCCATACAGCTGTTTTCTTCATTTAAAATCAAATGTTGGGTACTAATTGAAAATTTGTCCATCCAATTTTTATAGCTGAAATAAAAAGAAATTATCACTAAACCGAGGTTAAAATATTATAACCACAAAAAATCATTGTTACCAAAACATTTAAAAAAATCAATGATCTCAAAGAACAAATCTATGAATTTCATGTTTTTTATCCTGAAGATACCATCCAAAATTCCAATCTCTTCCTTTGAGATGACACATAAAATGTAGTAATTATTATCGGACAACAGCAAAATAGGCAACTTACCGAGGATCAGTCATAACATGCTGAGGAGTAAAATGGACAATAAGACTTGCCATGTCTTCCTCTTTGACCGCAGAGCTCTGGTATTGTGAAATCAATTGATTATTAACCAGATTTTCTATGTACTGCACAGAAGGACATTCCACAACTGCAAAATAAAGTAGATTGTTGAAAAGAATTTTGTCACATCTGTAAATGTGTGGACAGATCGAGGACACCTATACACATAAAATACACACACATATCAAAATTCAACAAATACATTTCATTTAATTCTAAACAAGGCAATTAAAATCAAAACAAGAAACACTTAATTGATCTAAGTTGAAGGTCAGAGCACAGCTTTATTATATTTGCTCTCCTGATGCACATTCAACAACTGTTTAGGCCTCAGTATATCCTTCATTACATAATGTGCTTCAAAGATTTGCTGTTGTTCTCAGGATACAATACCTCTCCTTTACCTTTGGCAGGTACAATAGGCAAGAGTCGAGTCAACACGAGGAAAAGAGCTGTTTGCTTCATACAAGTCAGACAACAAACCGCACAGCTGTGCAAGGAGGTAGCATTCGAATGAAGGCCTTTTTTTTAATGTCAAAAACAGTTAAAAACTGTGTGTGACATGCTACTGGGAAAAGTGTATTCTGTGCACGTTTACTTAATTCTGGGATCCCTACCCTAAACCGTACACAAGTTAAATTTTGAATACAGACAGAAATTAGTGTTTTTGTCAGAAATTGTTAACGAAATATTCGCTTCCATGAAATAAAATCTATTTTCAAAGGCAAATCGGTTCGAAATTTGGGTTCTTGTCCTTCATAAAGGAATATTCTATGACAATATTGTGAACGATAATTTGAGTAACTTTATTTCCCACTGAACTGTAGCACACATGCACAGGTTACATTTATGTTCAGAAGCAAAACGAGGAGCCACCTCAGCACTTGCTCAAGGAATCAGGGAAACTGGACAAAAAATATGCTACATATGGGGGTCATTGACCCAGAAACTGATATACTTGCTGCAGTTTGTTTAGAATTATACAGTTCATATGGTAAATAATATATTAAATATCATTGATAAAATTAAAATTAATTTCCTTTTTGATGCTCAGAATAGTCTAATTGTATAGAAACAGTAATCCCTCGATAATTGCTCCTTTGATAGAGTCAATAGGATAACACACGTTGTGTAATTTTCAAGTTCTTAGTAATCAATCTGAACAACCATGCAACCATTTGCATAACTCGAGCATCGAATGGCCTTCCCTATCTCGTTGCATAGGTTAATAGGCTTCCCTCCTATAAAAACAATCAAATTTTTATCTCAAGTATGGACAAATTTTTCTCTTGCTCACTTATGAAAAGACAAAATCTTAGTGCACTCAAGTGAGGAAGAGTGCAAACTCCGCAGTCTATTTGAGAGGACAAATATGCCCAAAAAATAGTCAGAGTCAAAAATTCAAAGCCAAAGCAATTAAATCTAAAGAAATAGTAAAAGTGGAAGTTCTAAATAAAAATCTAGTCTCAGTAGATGTGCAAGTTGCAAATGACTATTCAAAGTATTGCAAAGTGGTCAATTCTGGCTCCAAAGCCAATTGAAAAACAAAATGTTAAATCATGAACAAAAAACTTGCACAAATTAATACACAACAAACCCATACAATAGGATATGGGCAAGAGAGTTTGTCAATAAACTTGTGGAAGGGTTGCGAGTTCTCTTGGCTGTCGTAGTGATGCTGGGTCAGAGGCTATGATGCCAACATTTCGACCATCTTTTCATAGCCTTTCTCCAGGCTGGTCGGCACTGGAATGGTCAGCACTCAGGTTAATAGATTAACCTCAGCACTGACCGCCCCGATGCAGAAATCTTGAAAGTAATTCTATAATAACTGCCTGTATATCATATAAAGTTATGAGAAAACAACTCATATTTTGAAAAAAATTATACATGTCATTATTTCACAATCAGTCTTTGTACAAAAGATTTCATTTAGGAAAATACCAATCTTCAATATTGTAGTTGTAGGAAGACACAAAAAAAGTTTAGAATTTTCACAAAAATCAGGGATTTCAATAACAATGAGACCAGCAACCTTCCTTCAAGAGCTCATTATGCAATTTAAGAACAATGTTTCATCAAATAATTTCAATTTCATTTTGAGAAAATGATGTTGAGGATGCAGGTCAAGTACCCCACAAATCCAAATATCAGTTTCAAACACGCAGGGCCTTGGATTCTTTCAGATCGATCACAGAATAAGAATTTTGGAGAAAACAGTTAAATAGTTCAGCAGCTAGTATTGTCCACAGAAAGACAATATTCACAAAGGGCGCATATACATGCAAGTGCCCACACCCACGGACAGAAAGATAGATGGACCAATGCTTTGCAGTCAATCGCTTTTGCGGTAGCATGAACCCACAAAATATGACTACACAAGGTGGGGAAGTAATTTCAGTAAATTCAGATATCGCAGGACATTATTAGCAAGAAAAGGAACATTATTTTGTTCATATCTGTGGTAGTTCATCTGCAAAGCATTTCTTGAATATTGCTTCTAGATACGATATATAATAAGAATTACTTATTTTCACATACATGATTAAATAGATGATGTTGTCATTCTAATGTACATCTCCAAAAGTACATCCGGAATTTTTGCCTCCTGAGAAGCAACTTTGGAGAAGGAATTGGATGGCATGATAATGGCAAAAGCTAATTCAACAAAAGAAATGAATATTTTGTATTCTTCTTCTGTTCCATGTATTGCTAGAAGTGTTAATAAATTTCTGTCTACAGACTGATCTACAAACTTGATCTGCTTTTTACAGATTATTAAATAGCGTTATTGTGGATATAATTGAACATATTTCACTAATAATGAGTGTGAATTTATTATGGATCTATTTGATATCATCAACTACTTTTTCTATTTTATATCCATTTTTAACTTTCTCACTAAGGAGAGGAAAGAAAGTTATATAATGCTGCATGAAAAAATTGTGAATTTTAGACAGAAAAACTATTTACAGAAGAGATTATTACAGAACTCTGGTAACGAAAATGTGGATAAATCCAGTTGTTAAATTTAGAAAAAAATCTTCTACATGTGGTGTAGCCAGAACCCATCTTTCATGGGTCCTTGATAGCTGAAAATCGAATGATAGCAAAATGTCCGTCCATCTGTAAACAATGCTAATGGCTAAACCTTTCAGCAGAGTTTCTCGAAAACTTGATATTCTCCTATCAGTCTGGTTAATGTCCAGTTCCTTGAACTTGAAACCAATATTTTAATTTTGGAGGATACTTTACATGAAGCAAGACGGACATTTTTATAATTTTCAAAAAACTGCTCCATTGTTTTTGATTAAATTTTGTTGTTGGATAGTGTGAAGGAGAAAAGAATGGTGTTTAGGAGGTAAATTGTTTGTTAAAAATCCTAATTTTTCAAAAATTGGAAAGGTTTAAAATTTTTTGGGAATGTTCCTAAAATTAAAATATTAAAGATAGAGATATTTTCCCTTAATGAAGTCTGAATATAGATTTTGAAATAAGGTCATGTAAAATTTTCAGGAAATTTGAATAATTATTGCGTAATATTACGTGAAAATACGAGCGAGAAAGTATGTGTTGTTTAGCGTCTCTAGTTGACTTCTGTTATAAAATGTATTCAGTACAAATGTACTCACAATTGTAATTATCAAATTACTAAGCTCTATTCACTGTACTGGGCAGGTGAGCCAGTTCTAAAATTCTATTAAATAAATAAAACAAACCTATAAATACTGGTCCTGGATCATCTGGCAGGCGAACATCTGCAGAATGGACAACTGTACCATCCTTTAACACAATATCTTCACCAGACTTCAGTTTTCCCAAGAGAGGACCGGGAGGAACTCCTTTCTCTACACACTTTTCAAGGCAGAGTGTTCCTGGCCTTGACTGAAGGCGGCACACATAGCACATTGATGTACCATTTCCTTGCGGTGTTTGTACTTTGACTGTATCAGTACGCATTTGTTTTCTCTGCACTGCAAAGTAAAACAATATTCCAATGATTAATTACGATCAGAGTTAAAAATACTATCTAATTAATTACAAAATTGTTTTATTCACTGACTACATTATAAATTAAATAGCACTTCAATTTATTTCTAAATTACTTGTCATTGCACTTAAATGGCAATACATGTCATTTTACAGGTCATCTTGCAGAATGGTCATTTTACAGGAGAGACATATGAGTAAAACACTTGTAAATAATTGTTTTTCTTTGCATCATTCATTTCAATACATTACACTTCTTACAGTTAAGGTATCAATTCTATGAAATTCCATGCTCTTAAGGAAGACACATAATTAATTTTTGCAAAATGTCCATAAAAACAGTATTGCAAGTGCAACCACAAATTACATTTACTGGTGATATTAACAATAGTAATATTTTAAAAAATTATTTCAACAAGCAACTCTAGACTTCCTAATTTGCACATTCTCAACAAAGATGCATGGAAATGTATCCTGCAAATTTATTGTCATCATTTGAAGCATCATTTGGAGTGTGTTTTCCCTTCCATTTTCTTTGTTTTATAAAAGGTGGATTTTCTAGAAAAAGTTATCTGTAGAAATTGCAGTATGCAAAACAAGTTAGACGTGACTCTTTCGTGACATATCGGGCAGAATGATATAAATAATATGGAACATTCAAATGAATTTAAAAACGAAGGAAATCTTTTTCTGTGAGTATGATCTTAGGATATGCATTACTCTAACGCTTACGCAACGTAATGCAATCTACAAAACATTCCAGAGTAGATAGAAAATGAGGATTCTTTCAATGTGAATTGTTTTTGAAAATCTTAAAGTATATGCTTACAGTAACAACATTTTTAATTTTTTTTTTTTTTTTTTTTTTTTCCCCCGATTTGCATGATTGTCCGGCGTTGGA
>BOPP01000031.1:7705336-7722757 GCA_017312745.1 Gryllus bimaculatus
CCTCTTTTCTAGGCGATGACGTTGCCGATTGACTGAATCACACCTATATTCATGCAAATATGTTTGTTATCTGCCACAATCTCGGCTGTCTCCATTCTTTTAAGGAAATAATTATATGCGTTGCAAATCTAGTTGTTCACTGTTTTATTTTCCAGATAACATTGCATAATTGTGTTAGTTTCGCCAAATTTCTTCCCTGTATCTTTGAATAGTTCAGATGACAATATCTACAGCCGGGACTTCCCATTTTCAGTTGTTTTGTCGCCCAATTAATTTCTTCGATCTCAGGTTCTTATCGTAATCATCTATATTTATACACTACTCTGTTTGTAAGCCCTTATCATATAACTTCTTCGTATTCTTCCCATCTTTTTCGTCACCCTCTCTTGGTCAAGAAGCATGTCGCCATCGCGCTATAAGGCCACATTTTTAAATTTGTTCTCGAAAGTTTGAGAACCAATTTCAAATTCGCGTTTTTGATAGATTTTTGGAATTCTATTTTTAAAAGGCGTCAAATGCCGTTTACAGATCGAAAATCGGACCATTGTTTCAGAAGTTATCGGTAAAGTAAATTTTACTTATTTTGGTGCTGCCACGTGGTGGCTACAAACTGTACTAGTGTCGGGACATTTAGCCTTAATTTGTTTTCTTGAAAGATCATCGATTTTCTTTGTTGAGGCATTTATGTCATAGGTTGTAGCTATTTTGTTCAGTTCATGTGTTGCTTCTTGGATTTCATCTTCTGATTTGGTAAAACTAATTTGGTCATCTACAAACAGGACTGTTTGTATAGTTTGTTTTGTGATAAGTTAAATGACTCTCATTATTGATTTCATCCATTCTTCGATGAGACTATTGGCTATATTGTAAAGGATAAGTGATAGGCTGCATCCCTGTCTTAGTCCTCTGTACTGTTCACTGTACTCATTCATTCTATTACTTAATATGTTAGCAATAATTCTGAAGTGGTTGATAATAGCACTATCCCTCTGTAGTTGTTGCAGTCTACTTTCATTACTTTCTTATCTTATGTATATTCGTTACCAAACCTGTTGGCCATTCTGTTGGGGTAAGATTCTCTGACCTAATTTTGTTAAATAGTACTTTCAAAATCACTGAGTTCTTTTCCTCCATATTTGATAAGTTCAGTATTAATTTTAACTATTTCGGAACTTTTTCTGTTTTTAGCTTTTTTAAGAACTTATTCAGGTTTTTGTGTGGTTATTCTTCTACTGTTTGATTTTCAAGATCTGAAGGCGTGTTTATGTATGATATGTGGTTGTCTTTGTTCCACAAAATTAGGCTTTATCTACTCTTGTCTCTGGTACTAGGTCTATGTTCACTTTGTACCTTGTTTCAGTCCAAAGCATTCTTAGTACTTTAAAGCCAACTCTTAGTGGTCCAGTGATGTCTTTCTCTAATGATTTTACAAATTTGCCCATGTTTTCTTCTTTCATTCTTCTTGTTTCTTTCCTTGGACTTGCTTTCCACTTTTATTTCTATGTATTCCTCTTTATTCTGTCTGTAGAAATATCTAATAGACCTTGGTTAGAATGATTTCTTGTATTTCTTCATTCTGTGATCTTATCCACTTCTCCTTTTCTTCCTTTCCTCCAGGCTTTCCTTAGCTGCTTCCATAATTGCTTGTTTTAGAGTTGTCCAGAATATTTCTATGTTTTATTTGTTTAATTTTTGTAGTATATTCTCAAGTCGTTTTACAAATAAATATCTCACTCTTCTTCTTCTTCTTCTTCTAACAGATGTACCTTTAATTTGGGACTCACTGCAGCTTTCTTCTCATTATTCATGTACTGTTGGGGATTGATTTTAATTTTGCTTTCAAGGAAGCAATGATCAGTGTCTAATTCACTTCCTCTGAAAACATCAGTATCCTTTACTTAATCTAGAAAGTCTTCATTCACAATGACATAATCAATAATTATTTTGTTCCTCTTCCTTCCCACATTAATTTGTGTTTATCTTTGTGTCGGAAGTAGTTTGAATTTTCAGATTATTAAATGTACACAAATTAGCATTTCTTAATTGTTATTGATAAATTCTTCTCTTTCTTCCTTCCTGTAAATTTATCTGTTATTATATCATTCACTCATTTTTATTTTCATAACTTTGAATTAAATCTCATCAATTTGCAGTTAGAATCGCCCAGATTACACTGTAACAAGGAAAACTCTTTAGCACTAATTAATTGTAAACTTTTTTTTGTGAATAAAAATGTTTGCCTTTCATCTTGCCTGGTTGAATTATACATAACATACGCATGTAGTTCTCATACCTGTACACAACCCTTCAGATAATTCAATGTCTATTAAAAATATTTGGGTTGAGAAGATATAACCCACAATCTTTTACATCACACATTTTTGTAATTGATTTTTGTTTAATTTAATAACATTTACGTCTCAGAATTTTACATTTACTCATGTAATTGTCTACATACTCTATTGGGAACACTAAACCTCATTTCATTTTATCAAATAAGGGCAGTCTATATAATTCCTACCAAATTTGTGTAACTGTTTCTTGCTATTCTCAAAGCTATATGAGGGAGAGAATTTGCAGACTGAAAGTGATTTTGTGATTGTGATCTATAAAAGCATTGGGAGACCCATTCTAGTTGATGCCATTCTAAAAAAAAAAAGTGATTCACTTACCTACCCTATCTTACCTAACCCACAAAATCTTTAAATTTGAATTACTTTTAGTTTCAAGCTCTTGAAACACTTCTCTTGCAGTCACATTGTTGAATAAGCTTGTGACACCATCTATTAGCATGATTTAGAAAAAAAACATTCTTTCAATGAACTTTTAATTTTTTTTTGCTACACCACCCTAATTAAAAAGCATTTATTGTTGAAAACAATTTATTACATATTTATTATTTGAAATATTTGAATACAAATATATATTGAAATATTTCAAATAATAAATATTGATTTAAATCATTGATTTTTTAAAAAAAAACATTTTTTTAACTCAATGATTGAAATCATACCAATCATATTACTGACCCTAACATCAATCCTGGGCATACAAACTGGAGGTATAAAATTTTAAGGACAAATGAGTAATTCCTGAATGTTCTAAATCAAGTGTACACTGTTCATTACTTATGTAAGAAAAAATTCATTACTATTCTACTTCTATGTGAAGAATAACATGTACTAGTTTGGCCTATTTTAATCTTAAGATTTATATAATTTTCTTTTCTATTACAAAGTTTTAATATTTTTGGACACAACTGTCCAAGACTATGGCCATTAAGGTGTCCCTTGAATGGTCCAAACGTTTATTTTGTAAAAAATACCCGTGCTCCTTCCCAACATTTTCTTCTTTTGGTTATATTTACTCAAAAATAATGTGTGGACATTATTTTTAGTCCATTAGGACTAAATTAAATTAAACCAAACCAAATTTGAATGTTAGGATTGATAGATTTTGTAGGTATAAGTTGGTGTAAAAGTTACTGATTAATATATAGTATTCAAATTATTATTAAAATTGAAAACATGTTTTTTGTTGTTTGAATTTATGCTCTTATGAAGTTTTCTTGTGAATAATTCAAGTTTCGCATTTTTTTTTTTGTGAACAGGATACTCTCTCTCCGTCAGGTGTTGTTTCCCTTTTACAGACAGAGTACAGTTTACAGTGATTTTGAATGTAGCACAACAAACCTTTTGTTCTTCCTCAGTCAACAGTCCATGGAATTCTTGAATTAGTTGAACACCTCTTTCAACAGGATCATTCACAGATTCTAAGTCCCAAATAGTCATTCGGGCTGTTAAATGTGAATTGTTGGTCTTCCATGCCTAAGAGTATTTGTGACGAAAATAGTGTATATCTTTAGATGAGAAGACATCTTAGATCTTGGTTTCAAGTCGGTTTCCAGTGACTTGAGAGCTCAAAATGATCACCTTTTAATAATGATTTTGTAATTCACAATCGTGAAAGTCAAACATTTTACTAATTTTTTACTCGCTGCGTACAAAATCCTTTTTGCCATTTTGAAAATTATTGGCATTAACTCAGTATTTTCTGAAATGTATCAAAGAGCTATGTCAGGACCTCTAGCTAAACTGCATTCTCTTATTTCTCAACCCTAGAACACTCCAAACAGAATTTGCTTGCTCTTGACCAGTTGCTATCTGTTCTCAAATGTAACAACATGTGGCAATCTTTCCTCTTTTTGATTCCAAAGCAGGTAATATTTTACTATCCAACAGAATGAAAAGAATTACAGGAATATCATTGTTGAAAACAGATTTAATTGTTTCAGAACATACCCTTATCATTTGCCTCCTTCAATTAACAGAACCCTTTGCGGTATTGTGACCAAATCCTCTGCTGCTGTTTGTTAAGATAATCAGAAGCAGGATCCTTATTGGAATCTTCTGATGATAAAAACTGTTGTTCAACAGTTGTAGGCACTGATGATGTTAGTCTTGACTTTTCTTTTGTAATTTTCTTTGTTCTGTTGCCTTTTTTTTATCAGTGGATTTGCAGTCTACTGATGTAAGTTGACCTGCATCTCCTGACTATCACAGTAAAATGTGCCTGTGTTTTTCGAACTTCACAGATTGTAGAGCATTGCCAGAAACATATAAAATAACTTGCTTAAATTTTGTTTAAACTGCTCTTTATCACAATGTTAAGTTCACAATTTTTGGTGTCCTGCAATTTTCTCCATTTCAAATACAAGTGAAGTACCTTCACTGAACAATGCAGAATGACTCTGATCTCTATGCCCGTTTACTTACAAAATATCATGCACTTACTAACCACAAGATTAGCACTTTCATTCCCGGTTTTGACTTCTTCTGAATGTTACAAAATAGAACTTCCAGCACTACTTCATTTGATGACAATTTGTTACCACTGTGATTTATATTTTCTTATAAAAACAATTTCGGGACTGTGAAATTCATGACAATACAACGTAACCCAGAAATACATCAATTAATAAAAACTTATCAAGAACACGGCCCAAGTACTGCAAAAAAATCTCTATATTATAAATTTCATTTAGGCAAGTTGTTTCATTCATTCAAGTTCAAGTCATTTTCGCAGAGCATGGGGAAGGTGAGGGCAGGGAGGGCGGAGCCTCAATAATATTGAAGTCTGAAAATAAGGGGCACCTGAATGGCCATCCCAGTTAATGTCAATTTTATCAAGAAATTGATGTGTTTTTCAAACAAATTACAACTATAATGGATGGAATTTCATACCTTCTTTGCTATCCACACCAATTTTCATTTTACGTTCATGAGCATAATAATCAACATCGTCATCTTCATCTGTTGTTTTAATTGTTGATTGATGTACACTGTTGACACCGTTACTTGCGTAAGAAGTACATTTTTCATTCAGATTTTCAGCTGCAGGTTCAATTGGAACATACAATACTTTCATCACATTATCTTCAAAATGGGTGTCAGCTGTGCAATTTGCCATTTTAACCGATAAATCTCTAAGAATGACAAATCGTCGAGTTGCTTTGAAGATCTCATCCTAAAAAGAGGAGAAAAAAAATAACCATACAGTTGAGAAAATGCGCAAATAGGTACACCAGTCTTTTCATTTAAATAATTCCTAATAAACTTTTGATTACAGCAATTTATCTTCAATTCTCATCATAATTATTTATCTGCTTAAAAATGTTCAAGATAAGATCCTATTAACAATGCTGAAATAAGAAATGAATTAACATTTAATGTTTTTGTTGTGGAAATAAACTATGAAAACAAACAGAAAAGGAGGGAATGTGTGTTGTAAATGTTGTGAAGTAGTAAACAATCAAAACAATTAAAAAATTATTAAAATGTAAGAAGGAAAAGCTCGGAAAGAATAGGAGAAAGTATGAAAGCTGTGCAAGTAGTTCAGAGCCATGGAGAAAATGATCTCAGTAATTTTCAAACACATCAATAATTGCCATTAATTTACAATTTCCATCACTTTCAAGTATAATATTAGATATACTAACTATTCCCAAAGGTCCATGAACTGTTATTTCCGGCACTCCAACATCCTGAATTGTCAATGCTACACCTGGCAATCCCCCAATATTCTCCCATGAGCGATGAGTAATAAAAATATGTTCAAGTTTCGACAATTTCATTCGGTGCTCATGAGCCAATCGCTGAGTTCCTTCTCCGCAATTAAAAAGATACCTAAAACAAAATTATAATTCATTACTTAAGAAAATTTCAATATAAACTTTTTTCGTTCCAAATCCTCACTTTCATACTTCACACACCTGGATTGATCGGTGAAAACATACAACGATCTAGCGGCTCCTTTTGCGCCGCTACCCAGAACTTTAAGAGTAACTGTTCCAGGAATATATTTTTGGTTTTTTTCCTTCAATTTTTGCCTTTGTTTTTGAAGCGCAGCAGTATGTTTCACTTCCTTCGGCATATTTTTAAGAACTTTTTTTAGGTTATGCGACACACTATTAGAGGACAAACGCTTAAGTTCCAAACAAACTACACTTGCAATAAAAATTCTAGATTTCATTAGCATGTATATGCTATCTAATGTCATAACCCACGATGTCTTCGCGAGTAAATCTTGAATGAAGAAAACCTCTATAACAATTTGAAATCATTGCACCATGTGCGTATAGCAGGCATGGAGCAACTGTGACAAACTTGTCAAATCTCCCAACCAAATTACCCCCGTAAGTGCTGCTCTCGAACGGGTGGCAGTATGACTATGCCAGACTACGCAGTGGTGGGAAGAATCACATTAGACTTATTTTTGGCCTTTAACATGCTCAGCGGTATTTTTGAATTGTTCGTCTTTTGGATGATGTACAATACTTTAATTTCTTCAAAGAGTACTCAGTTTACTTTAAACATCATCATGCTACTAGCCACCAACTTCTTAGAGTAACTGAGCACATAGCCAATGCCTTTCATTCCAAAAAATATTCTCTAGCTAATTTATTTGATGTCAAAAAGGCTTTTTATAAAGAATGGTATTCAGGAATGCTATATAAACTGCCATAAATAGTAATTAATTTAAATTAGTTACATGTATTACTTATGTATCTGCTACGTAGCACTTATGTAATACACTATTACTATATAAACTGCGATAAATGATAGATCCCCCATCTCGATCAGTTTTTTGTCCAGTTTCCCTGATCCATTAAGCAAATGCTGAGATGGACCATTGTTTTGCTTCTGGTCGTAAATGTAGCTTCACTATGCGCACGATTTGTTGAACTCTCCTTTTGCTTGTAATGGTAAGAGTAGAGGTAAGGGCGAGTTGCTATTTTGTTATCAACGCAGAAAAATCATACTTTCAATTCGTTTACCGATGCAAATAAGTTTTTTATAACTCGTAAACCAAAATGACTATTTTTCAAATATTTCTAATCTTGCGATTTTTAATTTTTTTATTTATTTATGTTAAATTTTTACTCGTCTTTCAACTATTTATAGTTAAAATAACGGGAAGGGATTCTGTAACTCAAGAAAACGTGCGCAGATAATCTTTTTCCCCTACGTCACATACAGTTTTTACCGTTTTTTTATTGAATAAATCTAAATCTAAATCACTATAAATTAGTTACATGTATTATTTAAGTGTTTGCTATGTATTACTATTTAATACTTTTATCACATTTTAAACCAGTTTCTGGTAAATGACATTTTTCTTATTCATTGGGCAAATTTTTGTTTAGATTTAGATTTTTTAGTAAAAAACAGTACAAAATTGTATGTGACATGTGGTGGAGAAGATAATCTTCGCTCGTTTTCATGAGTTCCAGAATCCCTTCCCATAATTTTAACTATAAATAGTTGAAAGATGAGTGAAAGTTAAAGATAAATAAATAAAAATATAATTTTAAAAAGCGCAAGATTAGCGACATTTCAAAAACTAGACATTTGTGTTCCCGAAAATAGAAAACGTTTTTGCAACGGTAAAAAAACTGCAGATTTTATTTTCTGCATTGCTAACAAAATTGTAACTGGCCCTTACCTCCTACCACTACAAGTAAAAGGGGAGTTCCACAAAACGTGCGCATAGAGAAGCTACATTTATGTCCAGAAGCAAAACAAGGGGCTCTCAGCATTTGCTCAATGTATCAGGGAAAATTGACAAAAACCTGATCGAGATGGGGGTTTTGTCTTTGTGAAAATTAATTTCTAACAGGTTTCCTGCGGCGATTGTGGTACAGTTTACATATAGAGATAGGACAGACTGCCCAATGTATCAAAAAGATAATAAATCAACATAAAAATGATGTGAAAAATGAAACAGCTTTGCATGCCTTAGCCAGACATAGTATGAAAAACAAGTTCAGTTTCATCAAACTTCCTTCTCGACAGAGAAATAAACTTCAAAAAAGAAAAAATCAAATAAATTTTACACTTCAAGAAAAGTACTAATCAAACATGCAACTACAAATCTGATGTAGATTTACTCATCACTATTTAAACTAACATCATTAATAAATGTAATAATAATATTAAGAAGACGAAGAAGAAATATTCTTAGTTACAGTTTAGAATTTACAACAATAATTAATGTTGATTAATGCCATGTATATTAATTGGTCTCAGTTCATTTATATGGCCGAATTTACTATTATATATTGTAACCACCTGGCCCCCTGGTGGCTGCCCCGACTCACCTGATTACCTGGTTACCCGATCCAGCCTTGCCCCGGCTGCTCAGTCTGTAGATTCTTCTAGGATACATGCGTGATAGGGATTTTCCTCACGCTCATAATGCATTAAAACATATCTGCATTTTTTAAGTGGATATAATATCCATTCCATTCGAGGTGAAGCTTCTTGTTTTAAATAGGTCTTTCTTAAAACTAACTTAACCTAACTTATCTTACTTATGGCCAATCAGTAGAGTTCACCCTTTCAGGCAGGATGGCGCCCTCCCCGGCGTCCATAATCCCGGTGACGCAACAGCGATCCTTTCCCCTGGCCGTCTGGTGCACCGCGATCAGGCGACAGCGCGACCCTGGCTTCCCCCGGCTTGTCAGGGCCCCTTAGCGAGGAGGTCAGGATAGTAGGTGGCGTCCCAGGCGCTAGCAACGCCTGATCCGTCGTGCGGACGGTGTGGCTCGCGGCAGCAGTGGTTGCGCCTCGGCTCGCCGTGAGTCCTGGGCTCGAGCACAGGCACTCACACAGTGATTGCTCGGTATTCGCTCTTGCCCGAGCGACACCGGCGTGGTCCGCGATGTTGCGGCGATGTATTCGGGAGTCGGCGGCGGCGCGGCTGGGGTGTGGCGTCTTGCGGTGCGCGGCAATGCCCTTTAGCGGCGTTCGGCGATGAGTGGCAACGCATTCAGCGGCGTCCCTCAGAGACAAAAGAAACTTTCCTGGCTCTCGCCCCCACCCCATCGAATGTAGTGCTCGCTCTCGTCTCCTGCTTTCGAATGTCAACCTCTCACCCTCGCCTCCTACATTGGAATGACGGAGCTTGCGAGCTGCGGCGACCTCCCTTGGTTTGCGGAGTCACGTGACCCTTCCCCCGCTTCGTTTTAAGCAATTGGCAGGCGCGCATCACGCGGTTTCTCCTGCCCAATCGCGGGGTCTTCGGCAACCGTCTGGGCTTCGCAAAGTTCGGTAAAAATTTCGACGTCACCCGAGTTCTTGGAAATGACAGCGGTGAATTGCCTTGCGTGGGCGTGCATATTTCCCCGTGAGCCACTGGCGTTGCCTGAGGCGCGCCCCTATCGCAAACAATAGAGCTCCTTGCCTGAGCAGTCCCCGACGCTTGCTACAACCGGGCATGCAAAATAAGATATACACGAGTCGCAACCTGACGCGTGCGACCGTCCCATTTCAAAATATTATATATTAAATGGCCGAAACGTAGACATTAAAAAATACATTTTTTGTTTATCAGCATTAAAAACGACCTTTTATGTTGCAAGAAATCGTTCATAAAAGGTTCTTGTATGGCACAAATGATTATGTATTCGATTTTACGGAACGAATTATTGTATTATCACACTTTCAGCGGAAGAATCAGGGGGAAGTTTAGGTAAATGGAACAGCCGACGACAGTTTTCTCGCGCAAATATCAAATATTCGAGTCGTCACAAGAAAGTGATTTTGCAAGATTAAGTTTGATTCCCTTAAACATTTATAATGCTGATATCCAAAAAATAGCGTATGCAACTTGTTTAGAACGTTGCTTCATTGCATTCGTACAAATTTGAAAACTCGCTTTTAACGTCGCTCGTTTTCAAAACATGTATTCATGCAATAAATCTTAACATTATAAACTAGTTGCATCAACTACGATTATTGACCTACCTTCACGATTCACCACTTACAGAATGTCCGGGGAGAAAACGTCGAAAATAAGTTCTTTAGACAATTTTAAGCATATACTTTGTAATAAACTCCTTGGATATTCCGAATGCCTGAGCTGCAATAAGTACTCAGGAGTTAGATTGAAAAAATACTTTATATGCAAAAATTTGCATTGCAGAAACATAAACACTTCAGAAACGAGTAAATTGTTTATTATTTATAAAAGAAATGTATATATTTGTTCATAAAGAAAATTTTATAGAGAAGTAAACAAAAGCAGTGAGTGATATATATTATAATATCCTTGGTAGATACAGAGGGCCTTGAGCCAGTCCATCTCAAAGAAAGGTTCGCGGACCGTTCTTACTTAATGAAACGTTGCTAAGGTTCATAGAGCACATATTTCTCCTCCATGGCCTCCTTTATTAGCCGTGCCTCTTCTATGCTCAAGCTGAAATGTTTTTGGCTGAAATGCAGTGATAGGATTTGTTCGCACACGCGGATGCGTACCATTCGTTCACTCGCGAGTTTACAGGGAGAAAAAACTTGAGGCAAACAGGAGGCAAGAAAATGGTTTTTCCGGAAATCGTTAAGAAAATATACACGCCAAATAATTTTAAGGTGTATTTGCCTAAATTGCGTTGGTAATTATGCATCGTGCAGTTTCAAGAATGTTTTATGTGAACCCAAGGGCCGAAGGTCAGAGAATAGATTAACACCTATTCATTCATGATCAGAGCCTAGTCCTCAACTTGGAATTGCGTAGCGAAGCGTCGCTTTCCGCGGTATAGAAATGTCCAGAACACGTGACTTAGAGCAAGGAGGCTATAATATAGTATATGAGATTATTATTATAAATAAAGGACGTTGTTTTATCAATATTGATACCAGACAACATCCTTTATTTATCATAATAATAGAAGGTATCTACCTCATCAGCGATCTAATTAATATGAGGTAATATGATCTCCTTAGAGGTTTCTGAGGGCAGCACTGTCGCCTCTGGGTGGCAAGCAAGTGCTGGTATGCCGCAAACTATATTTATCTCTGAGTGGTTCACATCTGGCGATGTTACTTCGCTCCTCTTTTCCAGCTTTCCTTATCCACTATATCATCATCTGTCAAATTTGTTATCACCATGGCAGTCAGTATTCCCTATTTTCATGGGGTTGATGATCTGCCTCGCCGACTTCTACACTGTGGTATCCATTTATAGGATATATATCCACTTCTCTTCTGGAATTCTTAGCAATGACCGTACCGTTGGTGCTGTTTTGGTTATACTGTATCTATTATATTGTGACAGTTCATCTTCTCACTGTTATAAAATTAACTATATTTTGCGTTGGGCCTGGCGTTGAGAAAGTTCAATATTCAGCTTCCTCGTATAATCAACAGTGACAATTCGTCTTTTCTCTAATATAAATAAAATCCCATTTATATTTCTCCATACGTTTCCTAATCCCCCTATTAATTATTATTCAATTTAATAGAGTGTCTAGCTCTAATTTTTTCCAAGGTTTTGGACGTTTGCATACTTACATTATCTCAGAGTATTATCGTATTTCTTCTTGTGGGTTAAAAAACAACGCTCGTATGAGTATCGGATAGTGATAATTTAAATTTGTTATAAAATATTCTGTTATTCATTCCTTTAACTAATCCTAATAAAAATCAGATATCTTGTAATTTCTTACGAAATTATCAGCGGCATGACATGTCGGCTGCAGAATTAATCTTCACTTAATTTTTTAAAATATATTTTAACAATATCTCCTTGTGTTTTCTCTAATGTTACCTATTTTTGATGGCCATCGAATATCTATTTGGAAAAATGATAATTATTTTTCTCCCTTAATTTTATACCTTATTTTTACACGTCTTGGCCTTGCTAAATTGTTTATAAAGACTTTTGCAACTTATCGTCTAATATCTACTTTGCGTAGATATTACAACAATCTTGGCGTTGCGACAAGATCAGCGACTATTTCCATATTTCTATACTAGAGCAATTCATATTACCACGCTGAATGTACTTTATACGTTTTACTACAATCCGCGATCTGAATGTTTCACGAATTTTATTCTTTACTCGTTAATCAGTTTTAGCTCACTTATTCCTCTATTCTCTAGTAATCGTGGATCACATGTTCATTTTTTATCTCTTACAAACTAAAAACCAAATGTTTTTACATAACGCCCTCACGCTACCAAATCCAATATCGTTCCTCGTAAAGTACGATAATAAAGTCATCTTGCTCAAAAAATACCCACTTACATCGCAGCGCTTACATGCGAGAACTGTGAGAACTAGCCTCATATAAGCTTCAGTTCACTATTCACTGGGAGTGAATAGTACACTTATATTTCTTACACCTTGTCCTTGACGCCATTTCGTTCATGCTGTCGTTCGCAATGTTCTCGCTGATGAATCGGTCGCATGAGGCACGATAAGGGATAAATCATTAAAATTGGAGATCGTAGGCAAGAGAAATTGCAGCCCTTAAAATGGGTTATGAAATGAATGGTTTGTTTACTAAATGGAAATTATGTAGATGATCAAATTGTCATGATTACTGTGGTAAAAACATTGCTCAAACAATGATAGTACTCCCGAAGCTAATTAATCCAATTCTAAAAAAATAAAACGAAGAACATACAGTATCAGACTTCCTGCATCCTACGTTTTCATTTACTTAATAACCTTTTGACCTTACGCAACCTTGAAAGCTGTTGCTCGCCTCTTGCTCAGTTGTCGATAACGCGCAAACTTAGTTACTAGAGCTGCGCATGGTTTGAATTTTCCCAAAATGGAAATTAATTTTACTGGATCAAGAGTATTGGTTACTGGTGCAGGACAAGGTATGTGAAAGTATAATCATGGCCGAATCTTTAATACTTTTAAAGCTTTCTTACACTTTTATTTATTTTAAAGAAATTGGAGAACATTTCATACATACTCTTAGAAACAAGTGTATGTTAAATTGTATAAATGTAAATTCTCATTAAATTTGCATTGTGGTGGTACGTTATTTACTTTTTAACCGAACAGTGCTCATGGTATTCGTGCACTTATTTCTTAATACCAAGGAGAACAAAAATAATAACAGCAGCAGCAGCAGCAATAATCCTGGTAATAACAATTGGCCTACTTAATGCCACTGTCATTTCAAAGAGGAAAGTTTTTGGCCAGATTTTCTGTCCGACTTTCTGTAGTACGTTTGGTCAAGCATTTTTTCAGTTGAATCTGTGTTTCTGCCTCAACCACATTTGCAAACATACAGGCAACACAAAACCAGAAATCATGATAGGGTGAGAATTTTAATTGTGGTTTTTAAAGAGACGTTTTGTGGTTTTTCTTAAAATTTTAGATCCTGAGTGAACTAGTCTTTTAATTATTTTCATAAGTACCGGAACATTTTGTTTGTCTTTGCTGTCGTTACTGAGTTTGTAAGGTCTGACTCTCTGTCAAGGTATTGTTTTGATTTAATTTCCGTTTATATACTATGTACTGGTTTATCCTTTCGATGAGTGCCAGAGTTCAGTACTTCAGAATTTTGAGCAAAAGTGACATTGTTTCCTGTTAACATCTACCAAATAAAAAGCACTATTTTGAATACATGTATGCATGGCAATGGTAAAAGGCTTTGTTTCAACAAAGTTTGCAAGACTGCATTTGATGGGTGTTGGAATATTTTGCATTAATTTTTTGGAGTTATTATTGTTTAAAAATATAAGTTTTGTCAGTGATTTTAAAGGATCATTGATAAAAGCTCATATGGATATTTACATGATATAAAAATCCACAAAACTGTTGAAACAATAGACTATATTTTTTATTTATCTTAGAAAACTTAATAACTTCAAGGTCATTAGTGACGTCATTTACATCAACAAAATATTAAACCATACTTATTTTGCCATTAAATAGATTTTTTGAGTATGGAATCCCTTAACAGATGAATAATTTTGATACATTCTGATGGGGGAGTTGAACTCTATTTCAATGGGACTATCATTTGAATGTAGAATGTTTTCTTGGGTGTAATTTATGCGATTTAATTCTTCTCTTCATCTTCTATATACATAAGTAGCGGTATTGCAACAGCACTTGTATTATTTCTAACTAATTGAAGACTGTCTGGGAACCAGAATTAATATTTCAAGATATTGTGAAAAAACAAATATATTCAATATATTTTTCTTTATATAAATACTCCCGTACACCTCCAAATTATAAAACCAGGTTATAACCAAATTATAAGACCAGATTGTTCATAATGCATTCTGTTGATATATCTCTAACATTTTTACGCAGTCATGAAACTAACAGGACCACTTTCAGACCTAGAGCTTAGATAGACCAAAATCTATCATTTTTCAATAAAGATAATTAGAGTAGAATTTCTTGTCTTCAATTAATTACAAATCATGTACCTACTTCTACAATAAGAATTTAGCCACAGTGCACAAATCCCTTTTCATAAAATTGCTTGAAACAAGTATTTTGAATAAAATGTATGTGAATTTTGTTTCATACATGACCAATGTTTAACAAAGTTTTTTTGTTTTTTTTAATCTGAATGACGTTTATTAATATTTGTTGCCATATCAACATTGAATGATTCTTTATCTTTAAGAATGTTCATTCTCACTCTTGTTACACAAATAGATCAAAATTAGCAAACCCATCAGATTATGTAGAGTATGGATTTAGAGATGTTTTCAATAAACACTGGTTCCATTTTCTTTACTGTAGTATTTATATTACGAACTCAGTATTTTATAAAAATAGTTGGGGTTTTTTGGTATTCATAAGGCGGTAATTCTTGTAATGCTGTTATTTTCCCTCATAAATAGTACAGCATAAACTATTCACAGTGTTATATAGTGATACGGGACAAATTTCACTTTTCTTACTTCAATATTGTATATTTTCTTTTCAGAGATTGTCGCCAGACCCAAACACTTGGCATTTGTTTCCCTATGTATGTCGACGCGCTGAATCCGAATCTGAAGCCAGAATTGCGCCATCACCTTGCCATTTTTATTATTATTTTTTAATCGCGTAAAAACACCGTGAAATTGTAGATAGTAAATTTCACGGTGTTTTTTGCGAATAAAAAAACTGGAGGTTGGTGGGATAATTCTGGCTTTAGTTTCGGATTCAGCGCATCGACATACGTAGAGAAACATGTATCAAGTCTTCGGTTCTGTCAACGACCCCCGAAAACAGAAATATAATTTCAGAGTGGTTTCTTGCGATTAAAAAACAAAACAGTGGAAGGTAGCTGCGCAATTGTGGCTTCAGATTCGGATTCATTCCGCATGAAAAGCTTGCGAATATCGAATCAGAGACACAAGTGTCAAGTCTTAGGGCTAACAACATCAACACACACATCAACACCCGGGGGGGGGGGGGGTAAGAAGAGAAAAAAAACAATGTCACGTATGGCGCAATTCTGGCTTTGCTTCAGATATAGCGATTCGTCTTGTCTAAATATGATACAGTGTTCAAGTTTTGGCTGACAACTTTTTTTGCCTTGCCTGTGTTATTGTTACATTGATAAGTTTTTTAGTTTATTATATAAACTCATATCTATACGCCACCTATTGCCAACGCGTTACTGCATCTTCACAGCAGCCACGCATGTGCCAGTAAGCGTGTTATAAGATTTGCTCGTGAAGCGAGCTTAAAATTCTCAGGAAGCAGGATCTTTCGGGTACGAGAAAGGTCTGGACCCTCGACACAAAAAAAATTACAAAGATTGTGAACAAACGAGCGTATAATTTACCCATAAACTTTTAGTGGCACAATAACACAAAAAATAATTACACTTTTACAGAGAATGAATAGAACACAACCTTATAATACACAAATTCTAACTTCCCTCAAAATTAAAAAAAAGAACTGTACAACAATGAAGCCACCTTTCACGTTTACAGTACAAGGTATGGCTCTTTTTTAACTGTCTCAATAATTGGGGATTTCCCTTGCTCCACTATTACGCCTAACAAAATGTTTCCCACTTTAAGCTATTTTAGAGACCTGTCGCATCGCTCCGATCTCTCTCTCTCTCTCTCTCTCTCTCATCTCTCTATATATATGATATATATATTATATAATATATATAGTATATATCATATATATATATATAATTATCGTATCGGCTCTCTCTCCTCTCTCTATCGCCCGCTCTATCGCTCTATCTCACTACAGGCGCCCTGCCTTCCATCCAAGACCATACCTTTCGCACGTACGCTTGAGCCTTCTTGGAGATGCCGCCTTCTATCTTCACACGCCTCGTATAAATTAATTCGCGCTTCCAGTTTATCGAATTTGCTGCGCGCCTTTGGTTTGCGTGCGCTGCCTAACTAGTACACTTTTGGCTTGTGCAGTAATAAGGAGCAATATGAACGTACTGGAATACGTCAGAGTCCTTCAGCGCGAATCTAGCCAATATTAGTGTTACTGCCGATCCCAAAATTTACACCACTTTCTATCACTTCGGTAGTCTAATTTCTACTCTAGCTCCAGGTATTTAAATAAACTCCTACTCTAGCTCGAGAAGACCTGTCCGCTGACCTTGCTGTGATTCAAGCGCTGCCGATGCGTTCCCCGTCGTTGCTGGAATATCAGAGAGCGCTCCCGAAGCGTGTTCCTGTATTTATGACCCGATGCCTGGGGAAATTTCAGGAGTGGGGTTGCTTCCCCTCTTTCAACCCTCCACGAGAAAAACGTTGCTCGCTAGTTCGAGCGCTCTAGTGCGGTCAACAGATAACAGGTTGCGCGTTTTAGAACCACTACTCCGCCGCGTATGCTATCCTCGCTGCTTGTGGGTGTTCACAAGTACGTGTGGCGTTATGGGTTTCACAATCCCATGACGTCACTATATATATATATATATATATATATATATATATATATATATATATATATTCGATCTCTTTTTCCATACCGTGGGATACATTGTTCGCACCGGCTGGGTGGACCCCGGCGAAATTCCATCGGCCGTTACGGCTGGGCCAGAGGAGTTAGTCGCGAGGGAGAGGCGAATTCCCGGCGGACCTTCGAGGTGAACCGGAAGGCTTGGCCCGAAAGCCACGGCCGCCG